>JALMQS010000127.1:3821207-4167974 GCA_024734495.1 Forficula auricularia
CGCCTTTATTCCAGAAATGAAACTAGAGATTAATATTTGCATCCCCAAAATTTCAAAATATCAAGAGTATTTTCATATCATGTCCATATATGTAAATTTAATATTAGATTTGAAAAATAAGGAAAAATTATGTTTTTATCGATAAAAAATAAAATAATTCCTAAAATTGAAGGGTTCTTTTTTGTACAGCATCATCTGATCAATGCCAATACATAAAATAAAGTCTACACAGTGAAAAAACACATAGGTATTTTTTTTTTTTAAATTAATAAAAAATAAAAATTTTAAAAATAACATAATATTACAGTTTTTGTTTCATGAACATAATCTCACTGAAAGGCACATATATATCGTCGCTATCAATCTCAAACCTCGTATCTCCATTATAAAAATTGTTGAGAAAAAAAAATTGTCACTATTTATTTGCTTCAGTTAAAACTAAACTACGAAATATTAACATGAAATTACTTTTTGAAGTTGGTGCCAAAACATATACCTTTTATGAATCGCACTCGACGGATCTTACTTAGTACGTTTGGTGGGTTATAGGTATAGTTTGTTTGGCACCGACTTCAAAAAGTAATTTCATGTTAATATTTCGTCGTTTAGTTGTAACTAAATAAGATAATAATTATTTTATACCTTTTAGTGTATTTTATTTGTTGCATTTAATTTTTTTGAAGTCGGTTTTATTTTTTCTTAAAAATTTTCTATTTTATGGCGTTGACAATTGAGTGACTCATATATATCTGTTTTATATTTTATTAACATCAACAAGTTTGGGCTTTAGATCAAGTTAAGTTCCACTTTTAGGGTGATTAATTAGATGGAACTAGAGTTCAACTTCCGACTTCCGTATTAAAAAAAAAGAACAACTCCCTAAAACCGTATTTATACTAGACATAGGGTAATTAATATCATTTCCTCTTTCTAGCGGTATTTTATTATCTGATGAAAATAGTTAATTTTTGTCATTATATCAAGTTTGATGTGATAAATTGTAAACTAACGTCAGTTTTTTTGGTTGTTTGTTGCAGGCGGCATGTCGTACAACGGCTTGTCGCAACGGCTCAACGTGGACACCCTCTTATCCCCAGGAGACAGATATCTTCTCGGGGAACAGATCGGAGAGGGTACTTATGGAGCGGTCTACTGTGCCAGAGACACCAGAAATCATAAGTACTCATTTAAACCCATATTTAAAAATTTGGTTGTGTGCTTAAGACCACACACAGAAGTGATAACTATGGCATTTATAATTCTAATATTCTAAAATATTTAAAATTTATATTTTTATAAAAAAAAAATAAACATGAAATAAAATAATATTATATTTAAAAGAATATAACATAAATACCTATATATTTAACAACCCCAAAAAAATAATTAAAAGTTTAATTAAAAAAATTATTTTTTTTTATAAAAATATAAATTTTAATAATTTTATTATTTTTTGAAAAGGAATAAGTAATTAATATATTTTCCGACAATGATTGAACTGGCACTAGACCACAGCTCAATCGTGACTCGTGACGAGACGCGTCACTTCACCCGTGACATGACTCGTGAGGCCTCAATCCCATTTACTGCCCAGGAAAATAAAATGTACATGAGCGCCAAAATTCAAATATAAGATATTAATTTGAGCTTAGAGTTAATGCTGCAGCGCCATCTATGGCTTGAATTGGTACCAACCGTGACGCGTGACGGCTCAATCCCATTTACTGCCAAGTAAAATAAAAAGTGTGCAAGGCGCGCCAAAAGAAGTTATCACTTCAAAAGCTATCACGCTTCGATATTTGCGATGAAATATTCAGATCAGGATACATAATAAATATATAAGCATACTAAACCCTAATACCAGAACAGTAATGCACTCACTCACTATAGGCGTGTTTTAGCGATTGAACTTTGAACAGAAACTTATTTTTACGTAAATTGACTATTTTAAAACGTTAGTTTTTTAATTTTAATTTTTAAATTAATAAACCACGCAAGTAAAATAATTTTATTAAATAACGACCCCCGGGCAGGTGGCTCTGGCGGGCAGCGTCTCGGACCAAAAAGTTTATCACCCGTAAATAATCACACTCGAAAGTCATGTGCTGGCCACACCAGTTGATGTACGAAATTTCCCGACTTCCTACCAATAACTGCTAATTGTAAAAAAAAAGTATTGCACACTGAGACCCCTATGGACCGGGGGTAGAATAGGTCCATAGTATCCTCTGCTTGTCGTAAAAGGCGACTAAAAGGGGTTGGACGTGAGGCTAACAAGCTCACTCCGTAAAAAAACCTCCCAGTCATGGAAGCAAGCATTTGCTTCCATTGAATAGGGAGAAGAATATTAGAAGACACCTAGATAAAACAAAAAAATAATCATTTAATGATTCTAAAGAAAAAAAAACAATTCTTCTTTGAGAAGATTCTCATATAAGAAACTTGGATTATATATGTTTACTTGGCTGCGTCGCAGCCAAGTAAACTATATTCACTTTGCGCTCGATCTGAGAGTAGCAAAACCGCCTGGTTTTCATTGGGAGTGGCCTCTCCGTAAGTAAGTTCTTTGACTTCTTACTAATAAAAATTTGGAACTCATATATATATTTCATTCATGCATGGGATGCAAACCGCTCCTCTGAAGCAATTTTTCATCAGTTCATAAAAATTTATTCAGGAATTACATTAAAATCCTAATCAGAATTTTAAACAATAGAATTTTTGGCAGATTTTAAATAAAATAGAATCGGAATTGATTCTAAAATAACAGAGAAAAAGATTTTTGATTAACTTTGCTTGACAATCATCAACTAATAAACATATCAATTAAACAATAAAATGTCAATTTAAAAGTTTAAATTGCAACAATGGACATGTTTGAATTCAATTTGATCATATTTTAATTGAATTTTGAATAAAAATTTGAATTTAATTACACATTGCTATCTGCTTGGTGTAATTCTTAAAGCCATTTATTTAATGCATTCTTATCAAGGGACGCTTCTCCGAGGTCATTTAAAAGGCCTATTTTCCGTGCCTTTTCTCTGTGAGCTCCGTAGCTCAGTGGGTTAAGTGACCATTTCTGGATTAATTAAATACGGATTAATGTTTAATTTATTTATTCAGGCTCATTCTGGTTCGATCCCAAGCCATGCATAATATCTAAATTATTATTTTTTAAATAATATATATATATTTTTTTATTTAATTATTTTAAAAAATTGATTTCTTTAATTATTATTTCAAATCCATTATCACAAGTATTTCGATTTTTCAAATAAATTTAATTCAAATATATATTTTGACTGCTGAGAAGGCAAACCTTTCTGACACTATAAATGTATACACTTTGCGTGCTTTACGTATATTACCCATACGTATATTTCATGATTGCCTGCGACGTCGGCAACCTTGAGTACTCTTATTTATTTATGTGTGTTGTATTTTCGAATTTCTATATTAAATTAAACCATGAGAATAATTTTTGAATCAAGTGCCAATAAGACACTTTTCTAATATCTGGTCAATAAGAGATTATTAAAAAAAAAGTGTCACGCGTTATTAGTCGTGTATAAGTTTTAATCCGAATGAAATAAAGGAAGAGGGTGTAAATTAGGTGTGCCGCGATGATTTTAAATAAGTGAGAATGTGAAAGTCGTGTGTTGTTCACACCAGTTGATTTTGTTTAATTCCAATTCATTGGCATTTTACTCTATCATATCGTAATTAGTCTAATTGTGTAAGGGATTAAGTTAATCAACTACTGTGCGAATCACCTGACTTTCACTCACAACCCCTCTTTTTTCAAATCCTACTATATACTTACCAGTTTTCCCTTTTCAAATCATTCTATTACAGTGTTTCAATAAAAAATTAAAAAAATTAAAATATTTTCTTAAAATCGCTGAGCTAAACAAGTTCTGTAATGCGTCGCCTTAGTGTAAACCTGCTAAATCCATTTTTTATCATATATGACATATTAATACCGTTCGAAAGAAAAAGAGATGCAGCATCGTCCAAGTAAAACTTCTACTTAAAATTACGATCGTAAGTTGTAGAAAAAAAATGTGGAAAATAGTTTCTTTCCATAACAACAATATTAAATTTTGTTTGTTTTTTCTCTGCCCAGTAAAATTTCCTTGGTGTGAGTTAACAGGTTTACACTATTACGTCTATTTTGATTTATCTTGATTGGAGAACAGTAAGGGGTAATTTGAAAGGGTAATATTGGTAGTATAATTTCAAAGAATTGGGGGTTGTAAATGAAAGTTCCATAATGCGCAAACTAGTTGATTTTCAACGAAATGTAATCCCCATACAAAATGAGCCTAATGACAATTTGATCGAGTGGAATTACAATGGATGGGATTTTGTTTTTTAAAGAACCACTTGTTATTTAAATAGAAAAACTTATAAATTCTTGAACCTTCTCTTAATAATACTAAAATTAAAAGCTCCCTTGCGTTAGGATTATTTTTGTCTATATATACTTAATTTTACTACAAGTTTAGTGTGTATAAATAAAAGAAAAAATAATTGTTTCCAAACAAAACACAAACATGCATGAATTTTGTAATGAAAATATTCTAGTATTATTCATTTAGCTAACAATCAGAAATTATTTGCTGATCATTCTAGAGATCCTCTAAAGTGTAAGATTTCATCTTTATAACCTTAGAGAAGACATTAGTATCTGATAAAGTTGTTACTTTCTTTTTATGTTATTGATAATTTGCTGTAGAAGCTGTATGTTGTTATTTATTTATTATTTTGTTTTCTATAGCTGAAAGCACATGGACTTTCAGCTAAGGTAGAGTCCTTACGT
The DNA here is from genome assembly GCA_024734495.1 of Forficula auricularia. NCBI lineage: Eukaryota > Metazoa > Arthropoda > Insecta > Dermaptera > Forficulidae > Forficula > Forficula auricularia. Next base: position 3,826,033 of record JALMQS010000127.1, read on the forward strand.
TTCTAGTAAAGATAGAGAAGATTAAAATTTCCATTATGTCTTTTCTAATCATTTCACTTTTCAATTTGACTGTGATATGCTCGACTGAAAATATGATATTTAGTGAATGTGGTGTTGGTTTTAGATACATATAACACTTTACTAAGACGGATGCTGTCGTTTATAGCCACTGAAGATAGATTGATAGTTTGAAATATAATCAATTTGAAAAAACTTCATCTATCATCATTTATTAGTTCCTTAGAGTTAAGTCAACTATATATCCAGGAACTAGGATGATCGCATATGGTAATATGATGGGAGCAGATGCTTTCAACAAGTCAGTTTTCTTAAACCTCATGTGATTAATTTGAATAAAGAGAAACAACTGTATATTTTGCTTAATCTTTGGTAGATTGCGTATTTAAATAGCCCGAAGCGCATATATTATGATTATATATCTCGAGTACAAGTTCCGCTCCAGTCAGCAATTTTCAAGGTTGACTTTACACAGTAAGCCCCAGTAAAAATATAAAGGAAAACAACGGTAAACCACCCCAGGACGTTACTATGGAGTTTGTACGGAAGACCGGATATGTTATGTAAATTAGAAGTTATTTAATCAATAGTTTATTCGGAAGGTGATTTGTTGATGGTTAAAGAATTGTTTTTCGTTTCCTTTCAAGATTCATTTGTCTTTGATTCTGATGATTGATTATATCAATGACTAGGAGATTAATTCGCTGCTTCTTGAATTGTATTCAGATGTCTGCGAAGATGAGTGATTGATTCAATCACGAGATATTATTAGTAAGATCCGACAAAAAAACATGATCCGAGATGCGATATCACTTAAATATTTATCAGATAAGATACTTACTTACGTATAATTACATATGCAATTCGTCCGGTCTTAGTTTAATTATAGATTTCTCATTTTTAGATATTTTATAAGATCTATATGGCTGATTCTCAAAAAAAAATCGAAAAATGACTATTTGAAATGATTTTTTTTTAATTATTATGGAATTTCTTTTGTTAATTTGATAGTGCATGGGCTAATTGTCTAAAGCGTTATAGTGGTCCCCAACTTTTTTGAGTTTAAAGGGGGGTGAGGGGATCCATATAATTATGGGTTCAGAATAGTTCCAAAACAAATGTGATACCCGGAAAAAAATAAGCTGACGTGTTCTGAAGTGGCCATCCACTTGACTTTATCATACAACATGACACCTAAAATTATTTATAATCATATAGGGGGGGGGGGTAGTTTTTGCATTTTTATACTTCTGGGGTCCCACTGATTATGTATACAAAATTTGGTTGAGTTTGGTAAATGGCCAAGATTTTCATTTTTTGACCTTACATCACCCCCCCCCCATTTTGGGGGGCTCGTTTTTGCATTTTTAGACTTCTGGAGGTCCACTGATTATGTATACAAAATTTGGTTGAGTTTGCTCAAATGGCCTAGATTTTTAATTTTTAACCCCCATCCACCCCCCTTAATTTTGGGTCGATATGCACCAAAATCTAATCAGCTCTTAATCTCAATGGGCCAAAACTACTTGTGAAATTTGTTTTCGATATTCACACTATTTTTTGAGCTAGCTCGTCCACAAAAATTTGGTAACGCACAGACTAACAGACAACCAGACAACCAGACAGACATACTAACTAACTAACATACATTTTGACAAAATAATTATTATCTCGAAAAATATAATTTTTTCGATGTTCACTTATTAGAGCTTTTTTGTAGAGCGAAATGCCATGGTTTCGCTCAATTCTTTTTAATCAAAATAGTTCTAGCCGTTTTTGAGATATTTTGGAAAAAAGAAGGAAAAAAACACTTTTTTCATGCACGATTACAACACTTGACCATACCCTGTATGGTAAAGTAATATGATAAATGGTGAGAGACAACATGGAACATAAACTTGTTCTTGTACTGGTTTACTTGACCGTCACTTAGAACTTCAACACTTTGCATGAGGGAGGGGAGAGAATGTGGAAACGAAATATTATTGCACAAAAGTAGAAAAAATAACCTTATGATTTCCCATGTGAATGTACGATACTAGAAACACCCACAAATATATGATAAATGATACATAAATAAGCGCTTAACTTTTTAAACCACGGGGTGAGGTAAACTTGGAAAAAAATTATTTTTAATAGTTTTAACACTAAATCTCATAACTTATAGTCCAGTCTGGCATAATTTTAGAATATCAATATTGTCAATTTCTAAAAACAATAAGAAGACGTTCACTATATAATTTGAAATTATGTTTTAATCATAATTTTACCCAAGGGTGAGGGAATGATTCGTTTTTTAAGGACGAATTTGAAAATATATTTTGGGACTTTTCCGTTTGTCACGTTTAAACTAAATACGTCATTTATGTACAGTGAGTAATATTATATATGAATAAATAATAAGATAGTAGCAAGTTATAAGAAACTTTTTCGAATTAGGTCTTTGAATCTATGTGAATTTGGCGGTTGGGACACAGTGAGGTTTTTAGGGTATTTACTTGAACATTTATTTTTTGTTTAATATAAAAAAGATAAATATGTTTTATAATTTGGTACACCTAGGGATGTAGTTTCATAAAAAATTCTTTGTTACGAAAACTTAAGATCCCATTTCACAGGAATCAATCAACAAGGACATCAATTGCGATTATTTTTGAGAATCAGCCATTTATATTTATTTTAGGTTAAAAATAAAATAAAATGAGAGAGTCTTCTTTATTTTATTTTTAACCTAAAATAAAAACAATTCTGTTACCATCGACAGTGAAATCTTTTATTCAACATTTATATTTAATTTTATATCTGGTTCGAAATTATAGGCTATATTTCAAAATTAGTTTTTAGTTTTTAGTCCATGTCATTTTTTTCGAATAATTGTAATCTTTGTTTAACAACCTCAAATGTCTTCATTTAACAATGTTTTGTAGTTTTCAGTTAAACTACTGATATTTTTGAATATCAATAAAACATAACCTTAATTCCAGCCCCAGAAGCTAAACATAACCTGCTTGGTAAAATTCACTACCGTCTAAAAGGCTCTTTCAAACTTCACTAAATATCTCTATTTCAGCAAAATCAGTAAATATGACGGTTCTTTTGACTCTAAGGGCAAACTGGTTGACAGACAAGTTTAAGTGGTGGTGGACCAATCACCCCTAAGGGCCAGTTGTATGTCGGTTTGTAAAGTATTTGTTAAAGTTAACAAAGAGCAAAACATTAGAATTCATATTGTGCCCGGCGGGATGGCCAATCAGATGAAATTCTGTCATCTGATTGACCATACGGCCGGGCACAAGGTGAATTCTGGGGTTTTACCCTTTGTCAACTTTAACAAAGACTTTACAAACCGACATACAACTGGACCTAAGTTGACGTTTCTATAGCTTATATGATTTATTATATATTTCAACTTAATAGAATACAAAATGGCTTCTGGTTGTAGTCCTACAAAACCCAAAATATTTCATTGTAAATTATAAGGAAAATATTTAAAAAATTCATTCTATCGTCAGCATTTTTAACTCTGGATTGAAATCGATGTCAATTTGCAATGGAAGAATGATTTGTTGGATGAAGAGAATGTGGGTCGACTCCGAGAAGACTAAAAGAAATGCAAAGCAATTTCACGAGAGTGAAATAGAATTACTATTCGGATGATCTCAGCTTTGCGAAAGAAATGGACCGCATCTAAAGGACAAGTAACTTTAGTTTCCAAAAAAAAAAAAAAGAAAAATTTAATAAAAACAGAGAATTTGTATTCGAAATTGTTGTGGACATTTTTTTAAATGTACTCAAATTATTGAAAACTAAATAATTTTAATATAATTTTTTCTCAAATTTTTTTGGGAAATTTATTTTCTATTGCGAATTCTGTGTAGTTACCTATATGAACTTTGAAAATACATTTTTATTTTATTTAGGTTTATAATAATTTTTTAATAGAGTAAAGGGTGTGTAGTTTCACAGTGAATGAAATAAAACTCAAAGAAGGTTTATTCAAAACTCTGAGTTTGTATAAACCTCTTTGAGTTTTATTTCATTCACTGTGAAACTACACTACCCTTTACTCTATTAAATAACATCATGTTTCACCTAAAACCTACACCACTTTCCATAAGTAAAATTATAATAATTTAACGATTTTGATGAAATCTTCATCTGTTTTATATATAAATTCTCAATCAAGTTGATAGAGTCCCCACTTTGTATCAATGTTGCTTTTTGGAGAAGCTTAAAAAAGTGATTTTTATCGAGTTATTCCATCGAAATTATACTCATTTAAATCTACATAAAATTTACTATTTAAAATGCATTTAGTTTTTTGAAAATTAAAAAAAAAATTCTATAAATTATCAATCAAGTTGATAAGGGCCCCTCTTTGTATCAATGTTGCTTTTTAGAAAGGCTTAAAAAGTGATTTTTTTCGAATTATTTCATAGAAATTATATTCATTTAAATCTATATAAAATCTAGTATTTAAAATGAGTTTAGTTTTTTGAAAATTAATATTTTATAAATTTTTTATAAATTCACAATCATGTTGATAAGGATCCCCCTTTGTATCAATGTCGCTTTTTAGAGAGTCTCAAAAAAGTGATTTTTTCGAGATATTCCATCTAAATTATACTCATTTAAATCAATATAAATCTACTATTTAAAATACGTTTAGTATTTTGAAAATTAATATTTTTTTTCCATAAATTCTCAATCAAGTTGATAAGGGTCCCTCTTTCTATCATGTCGCTTTTTAGAGAGGGTTTAAAAAAAGTGATTTTTTTCGAGTAATTCCATCGAAATTATACTCATTTAAATCTTTATAAAATCTACTATTTAAAATACATTCTTACATACGTAAACATCAACTTCCGGTACTTCTATTTTAACCAACATTTTGTGATACTTCTTGTAGCCTCTAGATGTCTAGATATCTTAAGTTTCAAATTTTCAAAAAAATAAACACCCAGGCCCGAAATATATATATATTAATCTGATCAATATTTTACCGAAAAATTAAATACTATTTCGAATGGATAATTGCGCATTGAGTTGATGATCAATCAATAAATAAATAAATAATTAAACGCTGATGAAAAGAGCTTCTTTGTTTCCAATGACTAATTGCTAAATAAATAAATCATGCATAATTTCACAGTCCATCTAATTGATAAGAATTTCAATGCAATTATTGAAATCATTATTCATCGGAAATCGAGTCAACAAATCTACAAAAGATTAGGCTAGCGCCAGCATGGGATTATATCTATCACAAAGGATAGATTATAGAATACGCTCTATCTCATTTCTATTGTGTATAGATATATTTATTTATTTATTACCTATTATTTGATACCTAGTCATCGAATTAAGAATGATTGAACAAATTTGAAACTATTATATGCCAATTAACAAAACTAATAAACAGAAATAATTAAATTGTTTTCGAACAACAGTGAACATCTGTTGAATAAATCAAGCACCATCATTCAAAACAAATTACAAATTAAATTGATTAGGTACAATGAATCGTAGAACAACAATGCTTTAAGTTTGATTTCTATTTTAAAAAGGCTTTGAAATGAAAAAAAATATCGATTTTTCATTACTTATTACAATTATTTTATTTTTTATTTTTTTAAGAAAAGAGTTTAGACACTAAACACTTGATCAAGGTCTCAATCGTTTACCTTACACTATATGTTAATGTAATTAGACAAAAATCTAATATAAGATACTTTTTAAAATACAACATTTATCTAATATTACCTACTTATCACATTACATTAAGTGTATATTATAGTAAATAGTTACATATTTTTACTTTACCATATAGGGTATGGTCAAGTATTATAATCGTGCATCAAAAAAGTTTTTTTGCTTCTTTTTTTTGAAATATCTCAAAATCGGCTGAAACTATTTTGATAAAAAAAATTGGGCCAAACCATGGCATTTCAGTCTACAAAACAGCTCTAATAAGTGAACATCGAAAAAATTATATTTTTCGAGATAATAACTGTTTTGTCAAAATGTCTGTTAGTCTGTTATTCTGTTAGTCTGTTATTCTGTTAGTCTGTTATTCTGTTAGTCTGTTATTCTGTTAGTCTGTTAGTCTGTGCGCTACCAAATTTTGTGGACGAGCTAGCTCAAAAACTAGTTTGAATATCAAAAGCAAATTTCACACGTAGTTTTGTTGTATTGAGATTAAGTGCTGATTAGATTTTGGTGCATATCGACCTAAAATTAAGGGGGAGGGGTTAAAATTTAAAATTATAATATTTTCAAACTAAAAAAATCAAGAAAAATGAAATATATTATAAAATGAACCTATAATAACGAAAATATTTTTTACTGGCGCCAAAATTAAGGGAGGGGGGGCGTTAAAAAAATAAAAATCTAGGCCATTTGAGCAAACTCAACCAAATTTTGTATACATAATCACTAGGCTATCAGAAGACTAAAAATTCAAAAACTAAGCGCCCAAAATGGGGAAGGCGAGGGCAAAAATGAAAAATCTAGGCCCTTGTACCAAACTCAACCAGAAGTGTATGGTAAAGTCAAGTGGACGGCCACATCAGAACGTGTCAATTTATTTTAATAATTCTCAATCAAAAAAATGGTTCCTTTCCTTCTGAAAAAAAAAACTCTGGTATTCTCCTGATGAGTTGAAGAGTAGGTACTTTAATAATTAGGGAAATATAAGTATTAATAACTCTTTCTGTGGCAAATTTTTTACTTTATTTTATTCTTCATTTTATGAAAAACGTGTTAAATTTGCGGCCCCTAACTTCAGCTGCTTATTCCATTTTTAATTTCTTGAATTAAAAAAAAACTTTATTAGCAGTAATAAAAGTATGTTCTCTGTTTGATTCAAATAAACATACACCTATATTAGATATCTAGCTGTTAAAGCTTGTATTTTTGTGATTAAATTTATTAAGAGTTGAAATTTTTTTAATTAGATATCTAATCATAGATATATCTATTTGAATATAAAGACAAATGCCGATAGTAGTTACTTTAAATTTTCTTTAGAAAATCAAGAGAGATAGTCATCCACTAAACCTCAGATTTAGTAGTAATCTGAGGTTTAGTAGCTGACCTCTCTTGATTTTCTAAAGAAAATTTAACGTAACTACTATCGGCATTTGTCTTTAATATTCAAATTAAGATTATTCGTTCCATTACCATTCTTTTTTTGAAAATTTTCAAAAATTAAAACCCTCAAAATATTATAATCAAAAAATAATGGTTTTTGCATCAAGTAAGTGCAAAATTTTTAATGAAGAATTTATTTACTTTGATTGAAAAATTTATTTGTTGTTGTTGATTCGCCTGTTCAGTGGGCTGCTTATTTCTACAACCCACAACAAAACGAATTTATCTAAATTCAATCTGGTGTTTGAACTCATGAGAAATAACAGATCAAATATTTATATAATTAAAAAGTCTGATGATGAAGGTCAAACATTCGAAACCATGGTCTCTAACAAATAAATAATATATTTATTTATTTGTTTGTTTGTATCAAGCATAGGTCAACCTCATTGATTTCTCTTTATGAATCAACATCTCTGCTTCACTCGACAAACCAAAATCTTTTAAATTAAAATTTATACTATATTGCGTACTATACTATGTCAGATGTGGTTACACTTCGGTGGGCAGTGCCCGGGTTTTTGGTATATAGGGTTCAATTCCCGAACGGGTGAAACAACCCTCCTAACATAATAAAAATAAGCTGACGTGTTCTGATGTGGCCATCCACTTAACTTTACCATACAACCTGGGCCCTAAAATTATTTATAATCATGTAGGGGGTTTAGTTTTTGCATTTTTATACTTCTGGGGTCCCACTGATTATGTATACAAAATTTGGTTGAGTTTGGTAAATGGCCAAGATTTTCATTTTTTTGACCCTTCACCCCCCCCCCATTTTGGGAGGTTAGTTTTTGCATTTGTAGACTTCTGGGGGACCACTGATTATGTATACAAAATTTGGTTTAATTTGCTCAAATGTCCTAGATTTTTAATTTTTAAACCCCCCCTCCCCACCCCCTTAATTTTGGGTCGATGTGCACCAAAACCTAATCAGCTCTTAATCTCAATGGACCAAAACTACGTGCGAAATTTGGTTTCGATATTCAAACTAGTTTTTGAGCTAGCTCGTCCACAAAAATTTGGTAACGCACAGACCAACGGACAGACAACCAGACTAACTAACAGACATTTTGACAAAACAATTATTACCTCGAAAAATATAATTTTTTCGATGTTTACTTATTAGAGCTTTTATGTAGAGCGAAATGCCATGGTTTCGCTCAATTTTTTTAATCAAAATAGTTTCATCCGTTTTATGAGATATTTCGAAAAAAAGAAGGAAAAAAAACACTTTTTTCATGCACGATTACAATACTTGACCATACCCTGTATGGTAAAGTAATAATCCAAACACCTCGTATTTAGTAGTTGAATTTTTAATTTTAATTTAATTTTTTCTCACTTTTTACTGCAAATCCCAATGCAATCAGTGTATTTTTTCCAAATTTAATGCCGTGTTTCTCACCAGATGTCTCTAGTGTCGTGCACGGACCGAATAGAAATCAATTTTTTTAATCAGATTTCATATAACATGTAGGGAAACATCCATTACTCTACTTTTAATAAATCTTAAGTACCTACTGTGTATAATATTTTATTTTATTAGCTTGATATCATTTTTTGTAATACTTTAAGAAGAAAAAATCATGAAAAGGTAATAAAAAATTTTCCCACTACCTAAGGATACGGGTTTAAGAATAAATACAAAGAGACGAATAATTATAGAAAATGATACCAAATGGTATAAATAAATAAATATATTTTTACTTTAAAATGCACATTAATTAATGTTTAATTTGCATTGCAACTTTCACTTCATTTTCATAATATATGCCATTTTTTGTATTTTTATATATATTAATTCGTTATTAATTTTTTTTATATATATTTAATGCTTTTTTGGTATCATACTTAACTATACGCTTTGTCATTTGCTACTGAATCCATGGTTGAACGATTTCATTGACAATTGTAAAATGAACTAGGTGAATAAAAAAGCATTTCGAAAGTTCGAATTAAAATCGTCAATCAAGGATAGTTGGAAAAAAGTGGAAAAAGCAGGCTTGTTTAAATGTCAATAACCATCGCGTAGAGTATGAAATTTGCATATCGAATTTGGCAGGTTAACTTTCAATGGGAAATAGCATCCGCTATTCGCAGTTCGCTACACTGGGCAAGCTTTTCAAAACCCAATTAAAAAAGTTTTTTCGCTTCTTAATTTGAATTATCTATGAACGTAAAAAATTACCATAAAATGAACTAAGTATTTTTTGCTCATTCTGTTTAAAAATGTCTGAAATATGGAGAGAAATTACGGCGTGCCTGGATTCCTATGACCATCATAACATAAGATCGAAACGTCACAGAAATTTGTTGTGTCTGTATTTTCAAAACGGAGAACTAAATAGATTTTTGATCTTTCTAGCTTAGAAGTTTCGGTTCACAAATCGGGAAAGAATAATTTTTTTGAATGATTTTATCGAGTTGTAGATCTGATGTTTTGATTGAGCTGTTTATCAAATTTTTAATGAGAGGATCGCATTAGAATGCATGACGTTTCGACACATATTTCTGCAGTCGAAACATCGTACATTTTGATGAGTTGTCCGTGTTTCTTGTTTACTATTCTCAATATCGAAACGTCACAAAAATATTTCTAGTGCTAACATGTTTGTATTTCAAAACCGAAAACCGAAAACTATTTAAAATTCTGGGCTCTGTAACTTTAAAACTTTTAATAAGTTAATGGAGACTCGTGGAAGGGTCCACAGTGATCAGCCAAAGTTTCCGTTTATATAGTATTATTGTTGTTGTAGAATGTTGAGGTATTTCTGAAATACCTCAACATTCTACAACAACAATAATTAAAACTTTGGTTGAAAAATGCAGAAAATATATTATTTTTGCATTAATTTATTGAGTTCTAAATTTGATGTTTTGATGGTTGAAAAAAACAAAAATTCCATTGAAATAATCTAACTTCCTCATTTTTTATGAGAACATCTTATTAGAATCCTCGAAGTTTAAGCACCTATTTCTGGTGTCGAAACGTTGTGCGTTCTGATGTTATTTTGCTTCTGCAATATAGGTGGTTTTAGCCGATTTTTTTTTATCCATAAAGATCTCAATACCTATATGAAAGTAAAATAATTTTTCGAAAACAAATTAAGAACACATTATTACCTTAAATGCTCTAGCGGTTCATTTACTGTAACTTAATCAAATTCGTATCTTGCATCTTGTATTTAATTATTGTTTTTTTATTAATCTCGTTACTCATCAAAATGTGTAACTTGCAATTCTTTTATATATCAGTACATATATTGTTCTGGAAAATAAATAAATAAGAATAGTTTTTATACTGTATCCAAGTTGTGAATGATTTTTATTAAATCATTATATTATTGGTCTCGGTGAATAAGCCAATGGCCCCGATTGCTTTTTGGCACTCGGATTCAATTCCTTAGATGGTGAGTACAACTCTTCTGACATAATAAAAATCATTCATAACAGTTCTGATACATTAGAAGATATCTGGTGATTTTTTTAAAGAAAATCAAATCTAATATCTCTCGGCAAATATAACTTTATTGAAGACTTTAACTCTAAACTTAAGATGACCTCCACCCACATACCACCATGTTTAATCGTAGGTTGAAAAACCAGTCTTAAATAAAATTTGCATTAAACTTCAATAATACGGTGTGTTATTTTTTACCGTCATTAAATTATGTTATTTATTTATTTTTATTTTTTATTAAGAAGATAGATGGAAATGAAACGAGATCTAGGCCGTGGTTTGCATTCTGGATGTCGCATTCACAGGGCGTCATTTTTAATTTATTTATTTATATCAACTCATTTTTTAAGAATTCATGATCAATCGAATCTTTCAATCACAATGGGTATGAAATATTATGATTAGCTCTGCATTCCATTCACATTGCACAAGGAATAACCTGCAGCAATTGAAATTGTTTGCAATACAAAAAGGATTCACCTTAAAATATGCCAAATGCCTTTGTATGTTCAGTATATTTATTTCGAAAAATCTGCAAAGTTTAACAAAATTTGGGTGACCTTCTTCAGGCTGTTGATATATTTATTATTTTTTCTCAATCCCATTCATGTGCTTGCCTCTTTGATGGAATTGATTGGGAAAACTTAAAGAAAGTTACTGGAAGTTTGCTACATACTCAACGACTGGAATTGATTGGGAAAACTTAAAAGAGTGTAACTGGGAGTTTGCTACAAACTCAACGACTGGAATTGATTGGGAAAACTTAAAAAGTGTTACTGGGAGTTTGCTACAAGCTCAACGACTATGTTTCTTAAAAGTGTATGACATTCCCAGTATAGACAAAAGCTGGATAATATTATTGTTTCATATATACAGTATAAAATAAAAAAATAAATATAGTCTTATTATAACAATATTTCTTTTAATGTTAAATACCAAAAATTGGTATGTAGAGTTCGATTGCAGTTTTTCTTCTTTCTGAACTTTCAGCGTTATTTTTGACTTTCAGTCTAATTTTAGTTTCGCCCGATAGAACAAGTTAATTTTCCGAAACAATTTTTCTAGAAGAGCTAGCGTAAACTGAGCGGGAAATGATCTGGCACTACATAATCAGGATGATTATTGTCACTGAATATCAAGATATTTTTCGTCTTGGTGAATAAATAGATTGACTCTGATTGAAAATGAAATGAAACTTGAATTTAACAAAATAATTGAGATACTTTTAAGTCTTTCTGCGTTCGGTCGAAAAAAATAAAACCCAAGTTTCGGTGTTCAAGTTCAGCCGCAAGACAAAACACGCTTTCATTCGAGTGCAAACAGTTCTCTTGGTTGATAGAGTTGATAATTCCTTCTCTCTAAGTTTGTGAGCTCATATTTTCTTGAATTGATCAATTGAAGACCTTCATCTGAGACCCATGTACCATTCTAGTATATTTCGTTAAGAGTTCCTCTACAAAGATTTGTTCCCCCAAATGATGATGTTTCAGTTTTATATATCCAAAGAACCACAAGAATTTACTGAAAAGTTCTTATTTCCTCAACCGTAACAATGAAATTGTTTTCTTATTTATAGATAATCGGGTGGCCATCAAAGTTCTCGAACATGTCGCTGATAGTATGGAAGAAATCGAAGAGGAGTATCGGGTTTTTCGGGATCTCTCCAAACATCCCAATTTGCCTGCTTTCCATGGAATGTACCTGAAAAGAGGACCAAGTCGAGAGGATGATCAGCTCTGGTTCGTTATGGAGGTAAAATTTATTTTTATTTGTTTACTCAACCAGTAGATTTTAAAACTCAACCATCTCCCCCAAAGATAATATTATAGGTACTTTTGTGAAAATTGCTTCATTGTTGTAGTCCATAAAAGTTAAAAGGAGAATCAAAATCGACAAGCTGACTTAATTCATTGGCTCATTGTAGTAAACTGTTTCCCAGCCGTAAAATAATTAAAAGCTAACAATGTTTAATATTCAATATATAGTTTTGAGTTAATATCCAACACGAGCTATGGAATTGTTAGCCAAAAAATAATAGAAAATCATAGATCAAAGATGGTGTCATCCATTAATTCCGATGGAGTGGAATATTTTTAATTATATGTCAGAGGGGTTGTTTTTCACCCCCTCGGGAATCGAACCCGAGTGCGCAGTAACAGCAATCCGGGCCACCTGGCTCACCTGTGGGATACGAACCTCTCTGACATATTCAAACGCGTAAAATATTTTACTCAAAGATTGTTATCTTAATTTGTAAAATTTCGCGATATAGTGATTCTAAATTTAAACATATAGCCATGCCATATAATTTAAATAAAGGTGGTTGAGTGTTTCGACTCCATCGGAATTAATAGATGACACCATCTTTGATCTATGATTTTCTAGTAAATTTGAATCTATTACCATCGGCAAATTAATATCTTTCACAAAAAATAATAGTTACATTTTTTTAGATTATAAAACCTACCATATATTAACCCTGAGTTCAATATTTTATTTATTTTATTTTACATTCTCTGTCTCTTCTCTGTCATTTAATTATAGAATTCATTAAATTTTTGTGTTTCGATTTCTTGTTGATTTAAACAGAATTCAGAAAGAAAGCACGTTGTTCCCTTCGACTTTAATTGGCGCCAAAAAATAAACAAACAAGTTTGTATAGGCACCATCCAAGCCGAAATGGTCAATCTGTTTTCTTTCTAAACTTGGATTTAGCTAGTACCTGTACCTGTACCTGTACTTATAACCAATATTGTTTTGTAGCTGTATTTGTGTGTGTGTGAGTGTGTATGTTTTATTTGAATAGCAGTTAATATATAGTTAGGTATTATAAGAGGTTACAATTTTAATTGGGTTGCTTAAGAACTTAGTCACCGCCGTAGAAATCGGCTACGCTACTCGGTCAACCAGATTCCAAGTCATAAAAAAAATTATAAGTTTTTAAAGAAAATTACTATGTAATGATATAATATGTGGGAAAATATTCCAATCCAAATACAGAAATAATTTGTATAATAATATTCTAATAAATAAATAAATTTTCTTTAAATATTAATATTCACTAATATTTTAATATATCAAGCTCTATTTATTTAAAATTAAATTATTCTTGACGAAATTGACTATTTACATTGAAGTAGCTTATCTAGCCTCATTTAATATTTAGATGCAATATTTTTTAACAATAGTAATAAATAATTTCGAAAAAAATTATATGTATATTATGCATTTATGATAAAAATAGAAACATAAATGAAAATTTACTTAATTTTCTTCAAATCCTTGTTTTTTGAAAAAATTTTATCTGAGTGATAATTTAGTAATTTACTGACCCCACGTTGTATAGCATACGACTAATTGCAAAGGAATATTTACTTTCTTAATCAACCATTTATATAATATCTGTCAGTGTGTCAAAAAAGCGACATTGAGGTGAGTAAAATAAGCCTGAAACATCACTTTATTAAATCCTCGTTGTTTGCTTGACCATTAGCAGCTTTACGTCATCAGAGCTAATTTTAAAATTAAAATTCTTAAATGGCAAACATTATTAACAAAAGTAGTTAAATGTATTTTATTACTTTATTTGTTTTTAGAACTTTTACAAAAAAATAAGTTTGTGTTTAATTAACCATTTAATTTTAAATTGAGTATTTAGTTTTCGAGATAGGTAGACATTAAATTCTTATAAAGAGAAATCAATCAAGTTGTCCTATGTTTGATGCAAATAAACATATACTTACATATATATACTAAATATAAATATGCATATATATAATTTATTTGTTTGAGACTATAGTTTCGAAGATTAGACCTTCATCAATCAATACCTGATTGAATATAGAGAATTTGTTTTGTTCATATAGCAAGCTAGCCACATAAACAATTGTAATTGAACCCATGAGAAATAATGGATGAAGTATTTCTTATTAAAAAACTGATGATGAAGATCCAACCTTCGAAATTATAGTCTCCTCAAATGAATTACATATGTCGTGGTCATTTGGTGAAAAAATTCATATCGTGTAATGCCAATGAATTTCAGACAAATAAGTAACATTACAATATTACGCTAATATTACAATGATAGTATTTTAATAAAATGTAATATTGCGGAGAAATATTTCCTCAATTTTCCACTATTATTATTTTACAATATAATGAAATATTCCAATATCTTCTAAATTACGTACATAGCATTACACGATATGGTCTTTTATTAGGTATAGTGTAAAATAATAATAATTAAATATTTCGGAAAAATTTCTCTGCGATATTATTAAAATAGTATCATTGTAATATTGTAATATTAGTTCTCTGAATTAAATTGAAAGTTTCTTTTTGCCGAGAGTAGCAGAATTTTTATAAATTAAAGGAGGGAATAAAAGAGTGTGTCTTCTGCTGAGAAAATAAATTATAAATAAATTTAAAAATTATTAGCAGTATACACACACTTTAATTGTCTCCTTTAATTTATTTCTCTGAAATTCATTGGCATTACACGATATGACGTCTTTCACCATGTGACCACAATATAGATATGCATATGTTTATTTGCGTCAAGCAGAGGACAACCTTATTGGCTTCTCTTTATGAATCAAAAACTCAGCTACTCATGGCAAAACAAAATCTTTTTGATTATATACTTACATTGAGTGGGCAGTACTAGATTCATGATCCAGAGCTATTTGATTTTTGTCCAAAATTAAAAATAATATTTTCTATTAATTAAATAAGTGGATTATTCAATTTTGGAATATGAGCCTTTATTAAAGGAAACGAGATGACAATTTTCATTGTAATAGTCACTGCGTGGGTGGATTATATTTAGCTTCCTTCTTTCTAGATTCGATTTAAATCTTGAGGCTATTAAATTTAATAACACCAATTTATTAAATAACTGACAGTGAAAAGAGGATATTTCCTCTAGGTACTTGACCATTGAGAGAGTTGCTGGTGTGGAAATGCGAGCCTGTGTGTATATGTGTGTGTGTGTGTGTGTGTGCGCGCGCTGCCGACCAGTTTACTCGGCCAATAGGTTAGTGCACTCATCTATGGACAGTGTACCGATTCCCAGTTGACATCATCCTATTATTAGATCCAATTTATCGACTACCTATGATTATTTAGAGATCGATCATAATGTAGCCTATTCCCCTTCTCCCTGCCATTAAGGCCTGGTCTGATTATTTTCCGACATTATAGATTTTTTTTAACAGCCTGCAAATATTTAAATTGTGTTTCTTTTCTTGACTTAAGCAAGGCAAGTAAATTACAAAGCAACAATTTTATAAATCAATTTAGGGGTAAACGAGGGGTGATCCGCGATCGGAAGTAGGTGTACACCTCTTTGGAAGTATTTTGGAATTACTTGGAAATATTTGGAAGTACTTGGAAATATTTGGAAGTACTTGGAAATATTTGGAAGTACTTGGGAATATTTGGAATTACTTGGAAATATTTGCACATACTTGGAAATATTTGGAAGTACTTGGAAACATTTGGAAGTACCTGGAAATATTTGAAAGTGCTTGGAAATATTTGGAAGTACTTGGAAATATTTGAAAGCACTTGGAAATATTTGGAAGTACAAGTGGAAGTAGGTGTACAGCATATTAGGTCGCGGTTCACCCCTCGGGGGTAAATAAACAATTTCATGAAATTTATTAAATAAAAAAAAGAGGTATTCCTCGACCACCGTGGGGTTGTCTCTTTCTTACATGAACATTAGGGTGGTCCTTATTTTGGGTATTTTCACATTTTTACGCTAATAGAGGCTCATATGATTCGAAATAAATAAAAAAAAAATATTTCCCAAGTTTCAATTCAATTTTAACCTGTGCGGCACAGCGATGCAAGATTCCCATCTAAATAACATGGGGTTTTTGGAATTGAACGATCAATTTTTTTATCCGGCCAAAGTAATGGGTCATAAAATTTGAAATTCTATAGACCTTATCCTTATAATATTAGCTATCCATCATGTAATTTTTACAGATTTTTAGCCATTATAATTTTTGGAGTCTATAACTTAGCAACACCTAAGAAGAGCAGTATTTTATCTAGCTTTAACTACAAAATTATAGTAGTTTTAAAATCTGTAAAATTCTGAAGGATAGCTTCTGTTATAAGAATAAAGTCTACAGAGTTTCAATTTTTTTGAACGATTACTTTAAACGGAATAAAAAAATTGATCGTTCAATGTCAAAAATCCCATGTTATTTAGATGAGGAACTTCATCGCTGTGCAACAGAGGTTAAAATTGAGATAGAGACTTGAAACTTGGGGGATATTTTTTTAGATTTATTTCGAACCGCTATGAGCCTCTGTCAGGGTAAAAATTCACAAATACCCGAAATAAGGACCACCCTAAGGTACATAATAAAAAACAAACGGTTGAAGGAATTTCCCAAAAAATAAATATTGATAAATGTATCTACATTCTACATATTTTAGGGAATCCCCACAACTGTTTGTTATGTATAGGAAATGCGGGGCTTTGAACTTTATATCTACTAAACTTTTTGTTGTTATTTTTATTTATTTTTTTTATTATGAAACTTGACTTACGACCGATGTCTAGGATAATATAAATAATATATAAAAATATAATTCTACATTATATTACTCGGTTTGTACTTGATGTTTTAAATTTATCAATTTCTTCCTTTATTATTTTACTTATTTATTTATGAAAAATTTAAGTATTTACACATTTCCTATTATTATGACTTTTCTATCATCCATAAATTGACTTGATCGATCATTTTTTCTCCTAGGCATATGCAGACTTTCAAATCAACCCTGGTATAATTTGTGAATTTTCATGGGTGTCACAAATTTTATTAAAAATTTCAAGCGACAAATTTATACTGTTTTTTAATTTTTAGTTAGGCTCAAAAAAATATATATATATATTTTCTTATGTCTTACCAAAAAAAAATTTAACACTTCACCTCATTTACTCAAATAAATACACCTGATATTCTAATAATATTGTATTAAAAATTTTGCGATTTTAATTTTTTTATTTTTGCAATCTTAAGGGTTAAATTACTTGTCACACGATTGAAATAAATTTTTTAGTTTAATAAATTATATATTTTTTTATTCCTTTTTAGAAATACCTTATTATTCTGAAACCATGACTTTTTCTGTCTTCGAATTTTTGAAGTAAGCTGTTAAGTTAGATGTAAGTGCGAGGATTGTGTAATGTAATAAAAAACTCCAATCATGGAGATAGAGTTCAACTGACGACGACTCTCCTTTTTTTCTATAATCATATTATACAACTGCCAGACATTGAATCGAAACCTCGATAATTCTATTGACATACACATTTTACATTAAAGGAAGAAAATTAATAAATATACATTTTATTAACAATAAATTTTATCCCAATAAATTTAATAAATATTATTAAAAATACTATTTTCTTCCTGAATTAACCAACTTGGAAAAATAATACAAAATCAAGTCTGAAAACTAAACTTTTATTAAGAACTTCTAGACCCAACTCGATAAATATTTTCGACTCCAAATCATCCCTTAAGTATCCTTAAAGTTTCATTTTACTCTCTAGAATAAAAATCTTAATTTTTAGGAATTATATTAGGTTGGGGTTGGTGGTGTTTCACAAAGAGGAAAATAAAAAATATTTTTTTTAAATTTCTCAATATATTTCCATCATTATTTCAAGTTAGAAATGTATAAGTTCAGATATTATTTTCACTCAATATTTGACAAAAATCACCTACATTTGATTCGCGATTGAATCAAATGTAGGAAACTATACGATTAATATATTTCCAGTTGTTAATTCATCATCAGGAGTAAGTCGATGTGCAACAACTCCAAATATATTGAGTAATTTTTAAAAAATAAATAAATAAAAGATTCATGGGTTTTTGGACAATTTTTTTATTAATGTTAAATATTAATTTTCGTACGACGTTTCGTCCTTTTTCAGGACTTTTTCAAGTACTCAATTACTTAAAACATTAATCGTTGATAAAATAGTGAAACCATCGAGACAATAAATAGTCTATTCGTAATATTAATCCTATAATAAATTAACAACCAATTTTCAAAAACAATCTTAAATCATGATTTCACTATTTTATCAACGATTAATGTTTTAAGTAATTGAGTACTTGAAAAATTCTTGAAAAAGGACGAAACGTCGTACGAAAATTGATATTTATCATTAATAAAAAAAACCCGTGAATTTTTTATTTATTATTAAAATGGACATGAACCAACTAAATCTAAAAAAAATATTTTTTATTTTCCTCTTTCTGAAACACCGGCAACCCCAAACTAATATAATTTGTATAATATTTCACTATAAACCAATACCGAGTTCCCTAAGTTTAATTTTTAGGTATTACTTCCAAATAATAAAAATAAAATATTCTGAAATTTATAGAGTAAATCGAAAGACGAAATTTCTCTGAAAATCTCAGTTCTGAACTACTAGATTAGCTACCTACAACCTACATCTCTTTTTGATGATCTTTTTTTGTGTTCCAATCTATTTGAACTGGTCAGTTAAAATCTCCGATCGGGATCTATCCCACTTTCCCGTAATCACTTCACTTTTTGACCCTGTTCGTCCTTTTTCGGACTGACTGATGAAACTGATCTAGTATAAATTACACAGCTGAGGAATTTTCGTCTCACTTGTTTGGCATCTTCGTTTTACTTTTACGGAAGGAGGGTACTTGTATCCACCCCCACCACACTTGCCAATTTTTCTTTTTCGCTCTTCTCCTTCGTTGTCCTCAATGGCAGATTCTAGACCTGCATTTCCTCCATCGATGTATACCGATACTGATACTGTGATACTCTCGCATCCTCACCAGCCACGCTTATTTTGTTTTGCAGTTGTGTTCGGGTGGTTCGATCACCGACCTGGTCCAGGGATTGAAGCGACGTGGTCAGCGATTGACGGATGATCAGATCGCCTATGTTATCCGTCAAACTGTGGAGGTAAGCTCACTCTTGTATTTGTTTTGCTGATTGCTTCATACATATTTATAATTTGTTTTACGAACTCGTTCTGCTTAAAAAGTGTGTTAAATACAATACAGTAAATATTCATTTATATTCAAAATTATTTCAAAGTAAAACAAATAATTAAATATTTATTTGCTTATTAAACCTGAAATAAACAATTTTTTTAAATAGCTCTCAAAACATACTTTATACCTACTATTCTTTCAAAATTAATCAAATGTTTCAATTTCAAAACTATAAAAATATGGTAAATGATTAATAATTGTTCTAAAATTATCATAGCCCATCAAATCTTGACTGTCCCCTCTTTGCCCTAAAATTTTTAACACAATTTTAATCTATAAAATAATTTTAAAATAATCCGAAATAGACACTTTTTTTAATTTACCTATTATAGGGATACAATATTTTTAGTGAGTAGGCTGCATATTTGGCAGGTAGAAAACCACAAGTGTACTATTGGTATTATTTTAGTAAAAGGGTAATTAAGCTTGATTTAATTATCAAAATTTAGTATATAAGCCTTAATATTTCCAATTTTTTTAAGATTTTTAAGAAATTGATTTTTGAGTTTCGCATTTCGAATTTCAATTTAATAAAATATCTACTTAATTTCTTCATAGGATCACAAGGTCCAGACAGTAAAATAAAGAGAACAATCTCCAAAGGTCGATTTTCGATTTATATTCAAATCTTTCTCTGAGCTTTCTTTATGTTAACGTACTCAAGTCAAGTCAAGATTTGAATATAAATCGATACATCCGATTTGGGAGATATTCTCTTTATATTTTTGGCTTCCTGAACCCTGTGTTCTTTTAGAAGCTACTGAAACATTAATGTCTTTTAATTGATTCTTTGAGCAATTGTAGTGTTTTTTCTTTTTTAAAGATACTGAATACAATATGAAATATCACCTTTAAAGCTTCACTACCCTTTAAAAATTTGTTTAAAAATCTAAAACTGAAATTTAATAGGAGTATTTTTTATTGATTTTAGTATATATAACTAAAGAGATATATCGAAGAAACTTAAACACAAGAAAATATAATTTTTTTCTAACTTAACCATAGGTGTTCTATGTTATTCCGAAAGATTCTTCTAGATCAGGTGTCGGCAAACTTTTTTGTGTTCGGTTCAAAATCAAGCAAAATGTGAAAATAACAATTTGTAATATATGTACAATGTACAAATGTATACATATGGTATATGAGATCGCTTAAACAAAACATACATCTGCTTAAATTTATTTTTATAATAAATGTCAGCTTAGCTATACTATTGATATTTGATGTACTTTCATCGATTCCAATTCTAATTATGTTATTAAAATATCATTTTTGACTTGTGGGTCAATAATTTTGGACATATCTTCACTGCGAAGTTGAACTGTTCTGGTTCAAAGTGCCATTTAATTAATCCTCTCAAATATTTTTTTTTATTTGCTAAGTCATTAAATACATTTTTGGGACAATTTATGAATGCATTTTTCAAAAATTCGCCATCTGTAAGCGGTTTTCCCTTGCTACCAATGATAACATCTGCAACAAAGCAGGTGGATGTAGTGTAATTATAGCTGGTAACGAGAATTTCTTTCGTTTTTCAGTAAATCAAAATATGTATGTATAAATGATAACACAATTATTGCAAAATATTGAAAGATTACAGGTGATTTTTTCACCGAACTCAAGTGGGTCAGTTGAAATTATCAAATGGGAAACTTGGTGACTCGAGGGTCATAGGTTGCCGACGCCTGTTCTAGATATTCATTAATCTTTTATTCATTAGCGGATTTAGGTCGCTTTCAGCTGCCAGATCTCTTTAGTTATTTTCACACTAGATTAATAAACCCTAAACAAACTAAAACATAATGTAAAGGAATTTTTGAATATTCATCCGATGGAACAAAATATATTTTTTTAATTTAAAATTTTTTTTTCTTTATTAGATATTATCATATTATGACTTAGGTGGTTGATATGATTATTTGGCAAAAATTACATCTTTTTATTTATACATTTATTAATAACTTGACAAGTAGATAAAATAAAAAACACGAGGTTTTAATTATGACATGCCAATCAATCATGAGTTGTCATCATCCATGGATGAGCTGACAATCGGCATTCATGATGACAGCTCATGCTGGTAACGAACTTAAAACGTCCAGTATTATATTTTATAAACTTTTTTAAATATTAATAAATATGAAATAATAATAAAAATGTAATTTTTTAATATCTCTTCAAAATGGTATCTAAAATTTCCTCGTGTTATCAGAAAGCTGTGACTCTTACTTCTGAAGTCGTTTTCAAATTTTCTTAAATGTTGTTAGAATACCTAGTTTTATATATCTAGATGCTTACTTAATGAACCCACATGCTAATTATTCACTGAGTAATTAAGGGGACCCAATCGACCATTACAAAGAACTCTTGTGCTATGAAACCAAGCCAAGCATTTTAAGCGCACCACTCATACATAATGTCAATTACATTGAAAGTAAACTGGATCAAATCTAATTTAATCTATAACATCCCAGATCAATCAGAAAGCAATATCTTTGATTTTACTATATAAATTAAAATCGACTCTCCTACCCAATTCTCTAATGTTGCAGTGATCCCCAACAGGAACGCGACCTCGTGTTAAGGACTCTAAATTACACATTTCACATTAAAATATTATGTTCCAGCCAGTGGGATATACCCAAGGCTTAGTTAAACATGAAAAATGTAGAAGGATTCCATTGAGAAACACTGCTCTAGTGTTTTATTATTTCTGCTTGAAATCGTTATCGATGGGTGTGGAATTTTGTGCTTGTTCAAGATGGTAGCCTGAAGATTCTTAAACTAAACATTTCAAATCCTAATATCAATGATTTAAGTGATTATACATTAAACGGCATATATAAACGACTCTTGAACTAAAAAATGAAACGGCTTGATAATTTTAATTATTTTATACATTTCATCATAGAATGAATGTCTAACCCAAAAAACTCTTTCACATAGTGTTCATCAGATGAACCAACTATAAAATACATAGGTTAGTTTTGCTTACAACCAGAACCTAATTTACTTCACTTTAACTTCTATCTGTCCATTGTTTAGAACAAACTATCTTCCACCTTTCTCGCTTAATACCTGTTAAACTTGACTGCAGGTTAAATTAGCCTTAGTATCTAAATTGCTGCCATTTTTACTCTAACTTTACGTCAAGTTAGAAATAGCTAAAACTTAGGAAAATCGTCTTAAATTTTACTTACATCTTATATGTTGCAATCATATCCATAATAGGTATTTTCATCTTCTCATAACAGCCAACCTTTTCTTTGTTGCAGCACACTTTTAACAATTTAAAAATTTGGCGGCACACTAACAATAGTTTAAAAGAATTTTACTTTACCTATAATACCCTGTGTTACTGTGTAAAATAGTTTATGATAATAATATTCAATGTAAAATAAAATAATATGTACTACAAAGACAACATGATGTTCATTGAGTGATTAATTATAAATTAATTATAAGAATACATTTAAGGCGAAATTTGAGCTTGATGATTTTTGATAATTTCGTTTATATTTGGTCGTAAAAATGATAATGCCACGCTCATTTCGTCATCTACATTTAAAAGTCTCGATCTTTTTTGCGTTTTTATATTGGTTAATGCTGAAAATCCGAATTCGCACAAATAAGATGTAGAAAATTGTAATAATATTTTTAAAGCTTTTTTGGCAATTATGGGATATCACATCTAATTTAATCCAAAATGAATTAATTGACTCTTCCAAATGTTTTGAAATTAAATCTCGATTATTACAAAGCGAAATAAATTTTCATTGTTTGCATTTCAAAAATTTGGCGGCACACTTCAAGAATTTCGCGGCACACAAAAGTGACGCGGCACAGTGGTTGAGAATCACTGAACTAGAGAATTCTTTCGGGATAGACTTATTCTTAAATTAGAAAGTTTTTACCTATTTTATTCATGACGTTTCTGCATCTAGTGTATCACGTGAGAACGGCTTCAGATCTAGAAGCCGAATTGTCATGAATACAACTAGAAATATTAGCAAATTTTCGAATTTCATCATGATGTTCTGGCCTGAAAGAATTCTGCAGTTCACCTATTTAATGGTTCTTTCATTTATCTGGTGATCAATAATATCTTGCATTTTGACGAGTGATGGACAAAGACTCTCTTTTCCCTTCTTAATATTCCTCTCTCGGTCAACTATTCATCTTTTAACTAGAAAGTATCATATATCTGTTTGATTTTTCTTCTTCAGCTTCCATTCCTCAGAAATTAGTCATAACCAGTTTAGCCTTCTCGGTTCTTATTTCATTTTATTTATTTAAA
Organism: Forficula auricularia; assembly: GCA_024734495.1. Lineage (NCBI taxonomy): Eukaryota > Metazoa > Arthropoda > Insecta > Dermaptera > Forficulidae > Forficula > Forficula auricularia. The sequence continues at coordinate 3,850,046 of JALMQS010000127.1, forward strand.
TAATACTCTCATGACCAAAGTACATTATATCCTAAATTCCGTGTCTAGTTTACTAATCAAATCAAATAAATCTTATTTAGTAAAATCATCTAGATGAAGAGATGCGTTTTGAAAATAGTAATCTGATATGATCGGACCCTATTTAGTATTCGTTATCTCAATTATCCTATCAACAATTAGGGATTCAAATGCGAAGCTAAGATCCCTGACGTCCATCGTAAAGCAAAACTAATTTCTAATGATACTCTGAGATCGTCTTAGAGAGCTGGATACTTTAATTAATACCTTTGTTCTAAATGACGCGCTCTACATATTGCACGATATTTATAACGAGCGTCCAAGAGAAATATCCATCTCCCTTGATATAGATGGTTAGGATTAACATTCCGCAAAATTAATTACAAATGTTGTTTAGAGGGATTGGGTTTCAGAAAAATTTCCACTATACCGAGGGCTTTATTTTATTTATATTTTTTATATTTTTTTACTTTATCCAATGCAAAGCATGGGTAAAGTATTGCAATCGCTCTCGGGGCAAGCGTGGCTTCAAAGGGTCCTCAGGCAAAGACTACGGAACCCATGGACTCAATTAAAGTCACAAATTGTAGTATTCAATTAGGTTGAATTTTAGCACGTGACGGTTTTGCCAAAAATTACATGGGGTCTCGTCGAGAGGCCAAAAAGTGCGATTTTTTCATTTAGTGCGTGCGTATGGATGGATGTATATGTATGTTATCGCTTTTTTGGCCCACGATTTTTTCCACACCGTTGCACCGATTGAAATGAAATTGAAAACCTACCATTAGTTTAACAAAATGAAGCGCTGATTAGTTTTTGGTACATATCGGCCCACAAACATTAGTACTTTATTTCGGTACTTTTTAGTTTTTTCTAAATATCTTGAAAATGACTTAACCAATTTTGATGAAATTTAATATCCTAATTAAATACCTTGGGGACCACAAAAAAGGTTAAATAAAGTTTTTAGTAAAATTATATTTTAAAGTACTTTACTCTAGAGTAAGATCGTACTTTTTTTAAATTCTTTATTATTCTATTTTAATCAAGGACCGCAAATATGCAGTGATATATGATTAATAATATAGGAATAAAAATATTGATAATTCAAATGACTTTGGATAAAGTTTAGCAACGATCCGTTGCAGTTTATTTTTAATATGAATCTCCAATCTAATTAGAGAATATTTAACCCGGCCATAGGTCTTACTAAAAAGTAATTAAAATTTTCGTTAAGGAGAGAATAGTGTAGGTTATTGGTGAAACATTTTAAATAAAGTAAAAATTAAAAAAAAAATTTTAGATTCTTTAAAATTTAAAATATAAAATACTAGGTAGGTTTCACATAAGTACTAGGTAGGTTTCACATAAGTACTAGGTAGGTTTCACATAAGTACTAGGCAGGTTTCACATAAATAACTCAAACTTATTTCTTTAGATATTAAAAATCTATTCTCCTCAATCCCACTTGATGACCTCAAAATTATTATGTCCAAACTTATTGAATCAAATTTCGTTGAACCCACCCAAAGCACACAAATTAAAATTAAAGTAAAGAAATTTTTAAAAAAATTTTTAGAAACTTTTTAAAATTTAAAAATATAAAATATTAGGTAGGTTTCAAATAAATATTTATGTGAAACCTAGCTATAAATAAATATTTATGTGAAACTTACCTTGTATTTTATATTTTAAATTTTAAAAAGTTTCTAAAAATTGTTTTAAAAATTTTCGTACTTTATTAACATTTTCTATTTATTATTCACAACATTTTGGAATCTAATTCTAAAGCCATTTTCATGCTATAATATAGATTGAGTCAACTCAGTCCCCCCCCCCCAGCAATGATCTGTTAAAGTAGATGTTTGTTATATGATTGTGTTTTAAACTTGAAAAAAAATTTAATTTTCAAAATTAATAGGCTAATTTGTTTCATTTTATCAATCTAATCACCCGCAAAGTATAACTTTTCGAATCTGATTAGTTAAATCATTATTATTAACATTTTTCAACATTTATTAAATAAATTAGAATTTTGTTTAATTATATTACTCACCATACTTCGCATGCCTCCCATGCGAGCTCATCGTATTGAATAGACTCAAAATTTTTCAATTATTTTTTGCTAAAACATTATTTTTTATTTTTGTCTGGATTCCTATACCCACGATAACTTTCGACCTAAAAGTCGTAGAAAGTTCGTCCTTGTTCTAAAATGTTTATATTTCCAATTCGGAGAAGAGATTAGAGTTTAGTCTTTAAAATGAAAGTTTTTGCCGAAAGTAGCAGAATTTTTTATATATTGAAGGAGACAATAAAGAGTAGTGTCTTCTGTTGGAAGTATAAATTTTATTTATTTATAACGAGACTATAGTTTCGAGGGCTTTGCCCTCTTCATCAGTCTATTACAATGGATTCACAGGAATTAATTTATGAAAGAAAGATGTCAACCTTTCATTCATAAATTAATTCCTGTGAATCCATTGTAATAGACTGATGAAGAGGGCAAAGCCCTCGAAACTATAGTCTCGTTATAAATAAATAAAATTTATACTTCCAGTAGAAGATACACTCTTTTATTGTCTCCTTCAAGTTTAGACTTTGTAGCTCCTGATCTTCCCGTTTAAAATCCAAAATTATTCAAAAATATCATTTTTTAAATAATTTTTGAGATTTTAATCTGTTTTTATAGTAAACTATTATATTGTTTGGCAAGGGCGTAAAGTGAGAATATTCGACAAGTGACTCTCAGTTATGGCAAGATCTGAGAGCTTATGAACAGGTGTCTTCCGAATTTATTTATTTTTTTTATTATTTATTTAATGTCACCGGGAACAAAGCCCATTTAGACAGCACATAAGTAAAGTGTTAGTAGGGTTAGTGAGGGAGCCAAGTAGAAATTTTTATTTGCCAGCCAGGATCGAACCCCGGTCTTCCACTCCAACATCGTCATAATCGATCGATGCCGAAGCGAGGCCAGTGCGTTAGCCGACTGAACCAACCCGACTCCCAAGTCTTCCGTATTACTATTTAATAAATTAATTATTTTTTTAATTCACCGAAGCTACAAACAGCGTACTTATTCTTGAAATAGTTTCACTTTTTTCTTCAATTGGTCTTTAAGACTACCTGCTCGGAGGGATTTAGAGGATCCCAGTCCAATCACACCACGACCAATCAGAAGGTTTAAAAATTTAGTTGATTTATAGAGTGGGGAAATTAGATTCTGGGGGATCTTAAGGAAGAGTGCAATTGAGTTGAACGCTACTATAGAACTCTTAGGGCCAGTTGTATGTCGGTTGGTAAAGTCTTTGTAAAAGTTGACAAAGGGTAAAACCTTAGAATTCACCTTGTGCCCGGAGGGATGGCCAATCAGATGAAAGTGTGTGTGTCATCTGATTGGCCATCCGACTGGACACAAGGGGAATTCTAAGGTTTTATCCTTTGTCAACCTTTACAAAGACTTTACCAACCGACATACAACTGGCCTTTACGGATGGAAATTTGGCCTCTAGAAGTTGTATCCCTCTATTGTCACAACACTTTTAAATAGTTACATATTATCCTTTAAGAATTATTAACATTGACCTTAGAGCCAATAATATAAACCCATGTAAATATTTAAATTTTAATAGTGTTTTTATTTTTTTTAAAAAATACCTAAGAATATAAATAATTAAGATTCTACTGATCATATTCGTATACGCGTTTTCTCATTTTTACTAATAATTACTTTAACTATTACTATCACGGCCAACCTCGTTTACTTCTAAATCTCTACTACTAATAATATTGCCTTTATTGAATTGATTTTCATAATTGTATAATAATTGTTCATTTTATTCTTTTACTAGGCCAAGTATTTTCCACCAATGTAATATTAATAACTCTTTTAAATTTTAAATCACTTGATGGTATTATAATCAATGGTAATGGATGCCGTTTGCGTTTTCTTTGTTTCGGAAGGCAACTTCGATTTTTTTTTTTTTTGAATTTATGAATAAATCGCCAACTGCGACGAGATTTTGTAAAGTATAATAAGATGTTTAAATTTCCTGATTAAATCATTAATAATAAGGATTTTATTCAGAAAACGTATTAAATAATTAACACATAAAATTAATCATTCTATAAATATATGCTTATAATATTCAAGGTCGATTTCTGTTCAGGAGTTTGAGTGAAGATACCCTAAGTCAAGAATTTTTGATGGGGCATTTTCAAGAGAATAAACAAACCATCAAAAACACTGTTTCTGCTTTCAGCCCAAGCTCCTCAAAATGATATTCATCGAATCCCGAAATTTCAAATCAACCATTCTTCTTATTGGCATCCATTCTTCAATGTTCTATATAAATTTAAGCTGTCATAATTCTATTTAAACTCTCCGAAATCTTCTGCAGGTCTTCCCAATCACCAATGGAAACAGTAGATTTTATTGTTTTATGATATTGGTGCAAGAGGTACTAGAACTCTCTCTTTTCTAAATCCTAAAATCTTCAGTCTCTTAATACGCTGATAATCAATCACCATCAGCTCCTATTCATTTCAGGAAAATAAGATTCTATCATATGTTGCATTTTTTGGTTTTGTGACTTCTTGTAAAAAGTAAATTCAAAACTTTCAAATCTACATCAACTCTTGCAAGGATAAATAAATATTTGAAAGTTCTATTGGAATCTATATATATAAAATTAAGGTTGTGTCTGTACATTGCTCCAAATCACGCCAAATTTTGGTTGCACACGTTTCAAGCAAAGCTATGAACGAAAACACCCTCAACAAAATTCCTGTATGTCTGTTTCCGTCGTTTCCGAAAAGTTGCTCACGATTCACGTAAAAACAGCTGAAGGGATTATTATGAAATTTCATATTTACATTCTAACTTACGTTTTTAGCTATATAACGTTTTGATATTTTGACCCCAGGAAGGGGTTTGGGGGGGCGCACGAATGAAAATGATCAAATAACTCCTAAACTATTAACCCTACCGCAAATTTTATGATAAACAAAGTTGTAGGGGATGTGATTTCGCACAACTTTTGTTTAAAAAAACTTTCCCAAAAAAACCACCCAAAGGGGGGGGGGGGGGTGAAAAAATGTAAATTCTTGCCCTTGGAGTAAACTCAACCAAATTTTGTATACATCATTTCTGGGCCTCTAGAGAGCTAGAAATGCAAAAACTGGGTGCGGAGGGTGGTGGAATGGGGGTGGGGTGAGGAGTGAGACGGAGTAGGGTGGTGCTGGGTTGAGTCCAGAGGGCATAGCGGGGGTGGGGTCCAGGGGGCTAGGCGGGGGTGTGGGGCGCAGGGTTGGAGGGCACGGGGTGGGGTCCGGGGTCCGAGGTGGGTGCGGTCCGGGCGGGAGTTGGGAACGGGTTCATGGTGAGGGGAGGGGTGCTGGAGGGGTTTGGGGGTGGGGTTGTTAGTGGGTTAGGGTGCAGAATGTAGTGTTGGTGTGGGGGCGGGGGTTGGCCATGGTGCGGGTGTTGGGGGTGCTGGGTGGGGGGGGGGTCCGGGGGGGTATGCCCCTGTCTAGCAAGAGGGCCGCCCAAGGCGGGCCTTGCAGCTAGTCAAAAATATTAGTGGACTTAGGTCTTGAAAGATTAGAAAATGTAGTACCTTCTCTAGATATAGATGGATAAGGAATTTCTGTATCAAATACGGCCTTTCCGTTTTCAAATTAGAGATACTAATTGAATTAGTTTGTCAACTTTTTTGTCGCTATCATTTTTTATTTGCGATCAGTTTCACTTAATGGTTTAATTCAGGGGTTCCCAAACTTTTCCCAGTCGTGGCGTCTTTTTTCAATTAAAAATGTTCAATGGCGCCCTATTTATTAATATTTATTTGGACACGCAGGACAACAGATTAGAATTATTTACAAAATTGGGTCTCAAATTGGTGGTGGTTTATATACATTTCTCTGTCTCCTCCTCCTTATTTACAGTAGACGCATGTTGTCTTAGAATTCTATACATATTGTCAAAATCAATAAAAACAACAAAAAACTAAAAAGTACATATATAAAAACAAATAAATAATGTATTTGGTCGCTCTAAATACTCTAGTATTAGAATCGATACAAATATCTAGGAAATCTCAAATGGAAATCAAAAATTCAGACCACATGGGGGGACCCTATGTATACATTTTAGATTTTTTAGAGGGTATCAAAGTTAAATTTTTTCGCTTTATATCAAAATAAATTCCGTATTTGGTCTCTCTAAATACTCTTGTATTAGAATCGATAAAAATATCTTGGGAATTATTAGTTTTTTCTATGAATATCAAATATTCAGACCTGTTCAAGATTCTGCAATTCCATCATCCCTCGATCCTTTAATCTTCAACCCTTCAAAACCTATCTCCAAATCTTAATATCATCTTTAAATATTCCTATTCAGCTTACTAATATGTTAATTTTGACATTTCACACCTTGGAAACTGCAATTGGAAGAAGTGAATGCAATACTTTAACTTACCATATATTGAAATAACAATGTTGTTAGAGTTCGTGGCTGTGATGAAACTATTATTAGATGAAGGAGGAGGTATCGCTGGGTTCAATAAAACACCCTGAATGAAACGTTTCGGTCTGAATTTGTTTGGCTATCTTCAGTTAACTGTGAGTTATAATACACAAAATGCGGTACACATATGTGATCGAAGCAAGCCTTGTCAAAAATAAAAATTGTAGCTTCGTTTAAATTTATAAAGCGCCTGCGCCCAAAGTTTGGGCGCATGCGCTTTATCAATTTACATGAAGCTACAATTTTTATTTTTGACAATTCTTGGTTCGATCATATAAGTGTACCTCATTTTGTGTATAACTCCCAATTAACTGAAGATGACCAAATAAATTCAGGCCGAAACATTTTATTCAGGGTGTTTTATTGAACCCAGCGCATCCAACTTTGGCTGATACCTCCTCCTTCATCTAATACATTGAAGTAACAATGTTCATTAAAAATCTCTATTTTATTAAATAATTTAATTGTAATCTTTGGCAAGTAGTTAAAAGAATTATTCTCGCTGAATCATGGCTCGATCCTTACACTTCATTGACTTATTGTGAGATTCATTTGTTATTTTACTTGTTCGTGTACTCCCTTTAGAAATAATTAGAGGCTTTCCCTAGTTTTAAGTCTTTTATCATCAAGTACCTTTACTAGTATCAGTACTAAATCTCAAATTTTTTAATAGTAAATTTTTATTAGGTACCTGTCTAATTTATGGGGAGTTTATGAGTAACATATGGTCATCTTATTGTGTTTTGCATTCTGATTTGAAAGTTCAAAAAAAGAAATGAGTCAAAAATTCTCACATCAATCTTCTTAAAAAAAATAAGTAAAATAGTGTCTTCTGATTAAAATGCATGGTGAGATTCATAAAGAAAATACCCATACAATTCCCACCGGGGAATAATTGTATGAAATGGAAACATCTATTGTCAAACAATCCGAGACACGATCCCAATGAAATCAAAAGTATTTTTAATTTGGATTGTCTGCAGTTTGTTGTTCCCACCTAAATCATGGATTAGAATAATAATACCGACATTGAATGAAGGGAATTTATTAAAATCAACACTAACAAGGTGATAAAATAGCAACAGGAATCAGATCTCGATTCAGTAGTTAATGTACTTCTCTACTGTGAAGATCATGAAATTTTGGAACATACCATTTAGTGAAAGCAGTGTAGGTTTATAGTGAAACATATTTAAAAAAAGTATAAAGGGTTGGACTCAGTCTTTTGTATAAATTCCTGATGACGGGCTAAAAACTCGAAATATATAGAGTATCCATGAAACTCAAAACTTTATTTCAATTTTTATTTTGTGAAACACCACTAATTCCAACCCTTTATAAATTTTGAACATGTTTACTAAAATACAACATTCTGTATGGTAAGTTTGTCTGAAATTAAATTTTTCTCCCCTTTGGGCTAATTAGTTAGAAAATGAATTTAGTTGGATTTAATTGAAAAATGTTTATTTTGCCGAGCGTAGCAGAGTTGTTGATTCGTAAAGAGAAACAAAGAGGTTGTCCTCTGCTTGATGCAAATAAACATACACCCCTATATAATATATAAATATATATCAAATATATATTTAATTTATTCGTTTGAGACTATAGTTTCGAAGGCTTGACCCTCATCATCAGTCTTTTTTAATTATAAATATTATTTTTCATGGGGTCAGTATCGCGTGGATATTGAAAATTTTTTGCTCTTACTTAGAATTCTAACTGGCTTTATTTGATAAAGTAAAGAAAATTTTTGAAAATATTTTTAGAAAACTTTATAAAAATATAATTTTTTATTTATGTGAAACCTACCTAGTATTTTATATTTTAAATTTTAAAAAGTTTTCTAAAAAAATTTCCAAAAATTTTCTTAACTTTATTTAAAATTTATTGTTACAATAAAATTGTAGTAAACTGATAAGGACTTGTTATTAAATATTTAAGCACTATAATACTCTGAGATATATGAGTCAAACCATTGACTAGGATGTAGTTTAAAATTTCTTTCATTTCTTATGCGAGAAGTACCCTGTGGCAACCGACAACTACATCCTAGTCAATGGTTTGACTCATATACCTCAGAGTATTATAGTGCTTAAATATTTATTTAAAATGTTTCACCAAGAACCTACAACATTCTCTCTGTGTATGTTTATTTGCATCAAGCAGAGGCTTCTCTTTATTAGTTGTATTTAAGGCGACTGTGGGTCAGTGGATAGAGTGTCGGGTCGCTGACTCGAAGTAGGCTGGTTCGAGACTGAGTCTCGGGAGATCAGATATTTGCAGCAGCCTCCTCTTGGAAAGCAATGGCAACCTACCAAGAGTATAATTACCTAGTAACCTTTCCAAACTAGACGTTCGGAACCGGCGTTAAAAAGTAGCTCCTGTATATTTGTGTAAAAACACCTAAACACACTCAGTACAGATATATGTGGAGAGAAGCCGAAACGTCAGGGAGACCTGATATAGCATTTAAAGAAGAAGTTGTATTTACCTCAAAAAATCACCAATAATACTTAAAGGGAATTATGACGCAGTTAAAAAAAATTCTTCGTCCAAAAAAGGTGTATTCTTTCCAGATAGCAAACTCGCTCTTCTTCTTGTTTTTAAGATGTCTTTAAGATGTCTATAAGGCATCTTCTATAGAGCGAGCGTGATATCAGGGCTATAAATTGAAGGTTTCGGATCAATTCTGCTCTCGCTGAAAACATAGTGGAGCAAAATACAAATCCGCGATCAAAACAGGCACTACAAAGTTGCTTTTATACTATGCTCATGATGTTTATTCATCGCATTAAAGTCTCTAATTCTTTTCAGACCACTTTGCTTTTTCGCTCCACTATGTTTCTAGCCTAACAGAAATACCAGATATAGAATCGTGATGGCGAGGAGTCCTTTTATCTAATAATTAAAAAATTTCAAAAGAATTACTTATCATTCTAATTAGGGAAAATATAAAAACATCAATTTAAAAAAAATTATTTTATCTATTAACTTCCTCTAACCTAATTTTAATATAAATCGTATGAGTTGATTTCCTATTCTAATTTCGCAATGATAATTACGAATTATATTTTATCGTCATATATACATTATTAGTAGTTTAAATTTTAAGGATAAAATCAATAAATTTATTCACTATTTTTTTTTATTTCCTTTGACTACTTTATAATAATTCTAATAAAATTAGAATTACAAAAATTTAAGGTCTCGATTGTAAGATAGGTATACGATCGTATCAAGGTAATACATTAAAGTAATCCACTTTCTAATATTGTACTAAGTTCGGAAACATTAATATGAGTAATAGGCGAAGTCAAAGTATCACTACATCACTACACCCTCCGGAAGAAAAAAATAGTCCAACAAATGTATATACATTTCTACTCGCAACTCTAGTAAATAACTTTAGAAATAGAAACGATTGTGTAGTCCTAATTAAAATACAAATATTTTTAAATTATTATCTTAAGGAGGTTCTATCCCGACAATCCACACAAAATGTTTTAGCCTCGTAACCACTCTATAAATATGAACTGTGCTAAAATTTTAGGTTATGTTTTTTTAACGTGACTGTACATTTTACACTTCTATATTCTCTTTATGAATGAATCGTTTCCAAGCCATTGATCTTATATCCCCACCACTAAAAATAATCGCCCAAATGTGTTTTTTTTAATTTTTTATCAAAACTACGAGGTAAATAATTTCATTTTTTTTTTAAGTTACTCCGAATATATTATTCTAACAAATATTAGTTTTTCATCAAGATGGTGAAAGTCCTTCAATGAAAATAAATAAAATAATGATCATTTTCCCAACCTTTCCCATACTATCCATATGTAAAAATTTCATTTTTAATTGCAATTATTTCATGTTTGATGTGGTAAATCGTCTTCAAATTTTAACACTGTGTTTATTATGCTTTTAATGACTTATATTCCAAAAGTTTCGAAGACTTCTTGAACTTTTGCATTTGTGAAAAGAACTACCTTGAACAATGATAATTTAAGAAACATATGACTATATAAACATTTCTTTTAATTTAAATACAAAGGTGTCCTCTTTTTTAAACATAAAAAAAACGAATTTTTATTTAATCACTTTTTAATCATACTAAAAAATAATTAGATTGCAATTTCAATCTCTAGAAGTTATAGGAATAAATAATCTGTCGAATATATGGTACTTGTTTTATTTGTATTGAATTTAAAAGTTATTGTTTTAATGTATTTTTGTTAATCAGTGTCCTATTTTTACTTTTCTTTTAAAATGATAATTAGACAGGTGCAACAGGTGCAGGCTGAGCCTATAAGGGCTCACGAAAAAACCCTCGAATTAAAATAAATAGTAAAGATAATAAAAAAAATTAGATTGTAGAATACTAAATACTATTAATAAAGAAATTAAATTCATACAAAAAATTCATTGTTTTGAAGGAGACAATAAAAGAGTGTGTCTTCCGCTGGAATTATAAATTTTATTTATTTATAACGATCGTTATAAATAAATAAAATTTATAATTCCAGCAGAAGATACTCTTTTATTGTCTCCTTCAATATATAAAAATTCTGCTACCCTCAGCACAAAACTTTATATTTAATTCATTGTTTTGTTAATATTTAATTATTTATTTATTAATATTTTTTTAAATAGCCCAAATTTAACACCAAGCACAGGGCTCTAAAATGCAATATTTTTTTATAAAGAAAAAAATCATTATATTAGTTAAAAGAAAAAATTCAACTATTAATTGTCTTATTTGTTTCAGGCCCTAATCTACCTTCATGGTAACCATTGTATGCACCGAGATGTCAAAGGACACAATATTTTACTTACTGACGATGCCCGAGTTAAATTGGTCGATTTCGGCGTATCTTCCCATTTGGGTGCCACCCTTGGACGAAGGAACACTAGTGTTGGAACACCCTATTGGATGGCTCCTGAAGTAAGTTTTCTCTCATAAATAATTATTAATGAAAATTTGTTCTATAAAAAATGTGTAATTAAACATAATTTAAAAATTACATCTGTCCACAATTGAACGAAAACTTCAATATTTCAAACTATTTTCTATAATCTATACTATTTATAACATAGTACAATCTGCCCTGAAGAAGTTTTTTTTTCAAGAGAATGCGCAAAATGTTGAAAATAAAAATCTTATTTATTTTAAATAATATGGGGTATATATTATAAAAAAAAATAATAATAATTTAAATATAGTATTAAAAAAGGGTCGAACTAACATGCTCGGACAGTGTGTTAGTACAAGTTCAACTCTTGGGGGGACGAACCCTCTGATAATCTATATATATAAAATTCTTTGTCCGATACACTCACTCACTCACTCATTCACTCATCATCAAAACAGCCAGAACCACTGGACATAGAAACGTGAAATTTGGAGAGGATATTACATCTATGACATAGGGAATCACTAAGAAAGGATTTTTTGAAATTCGAACCCTAAGGGGGTCAAAGGGGGCAAAGTGTGTTTTCACTGATTATGCGATCTCTCTTAAGGACGATAAAATATCTACTTGCTTTTTACTTATAAAAATACTAAATTAAAACATCTAAAAACTGATTTCAGGATTTTTTTGAAATTCGACCCCTAAATGGGTCAAAAGGGGCAAAATATATTTGCAATGTGTTTACACTAATTATGCATTTTCAATTAAGAACGATAAGGTATCTACTTGATTTTTACTTAATAAAATTCTAAATACAAATATCTAAAAACCAGTTTAGGGATTTTTTTGAAATTCGACTCCCAACTATCCAAAATGTGAGTGGGGGCAAAAATTAAAACTCTCTCCTATCTTGATCAAATTTTGTAGAGTTATTCTTTATTACTTTAAGAAACTATTCCTGTAAAAATCAACTATCAAAATTGACTGTATGGGGGCGAAAGGGGGAGGCAAATTATAGAAACTTTTAGCTTTTTTGTACATTTACTCTTTAGAAAACTGAGAGTTATTTATTTGCAAATATCTAAAAAATAATTTCAACCTCCCAAAATGTGAGTGGGGGCAAAAAATTAATACTCTCTCCGATATAGATCAAATTTTGTAATGTTAGTTTTTAAGACTATATAAAATGTATGCTGTAGAAATCAATAGCCAAAATGAGTACAGGGGGCGAAAGAGGGGACAAAATATTACAAATATATATTACAGACCTAATAGTCACATGCCGAGACGCAGCCCTCCAGGGCCACCTGTCTGGAGGGTCGAGCTGTAGATGGCGTGCCGAAGGCACGCCTGGAACTAGCTTGTGCAATATAAAAATATTTCAACTAATATCAAAAAAATTAAGACCAGATAAATTAAATTATTTTCATAAAAAATATAATATATTAAAAATATTTTATCAATAATGGTATCAGATGCCTTCGCGCAGAATATCAAAATGTCTTCGGGCATTCTCGCTAGTCTCTCAATCTCTCTCAGCTGCCTTTATATATTAGCTAAAAACTCGATGGGCGTGACATCTATTCAAGATATATAAGTATGGCCAATTCAATACAAATTCACCCCTCTGACATCTATTTCAAATATCCATCTGTCAACAAGTTTTCCCTCCATAGGAATAATATTTGTCATTCACCGATGGATAGCATTCCAAGCTGTTGCTGATTTTCGTGGATTTATATCTTCAGTAAAAACTAGCTCATTTCAGAAAAGGATCCTGGCTACCTCTCATTTTTTTGAAATGTCCATTTTCTCTTTACTAGAATACTATTCGGTACATATTTCGAATTCTATACCATCTAGAATTCCATTCATTCCTTCCGCGATTCTGTTTTTTTATTCTCATCCCACAGATTCTTTTCATAGAATGTCATGTAAAGATGCTTAGAAAAGATAATAATCTTAAATAACGAATAGCTTAAAGTTTAATAATAATAAATCAAAATCATAGACTAAACAACTTGTAGAATTTATTCAAACGAAGAAGTTAAGCCTTATGAAAAGCGATAAAAAATTATTTATTACCTAATAATACAAGGTGTGGGACTAGAGTTGAAGTATAAATAAAATAGTAAGGTAGAAATAATAACTCTTTGCAATAATATCAAATATCAATAACTCAAATTAATTCAATTTGTTTTTCACTTCAATTTGACAAATTACATCTTATCTTGGATGGATTTAAATCGACTACTCTGGCCTGGAAAAAGTCTGTGGGGGCAGAACATTTATCTCTGTAAAGTAGAAGTAAAATTTTTGGACTCTACAACTTTACAATATTTTATAAAAACTTCAAAAAAAATAAAAATATTTAAGACTAAGTAATATAATATAATAAATCAATAAGAAGTATTTATTTATGTGTGTTGATTTATTTATTTTATTTATTCAATATACATATACTTGTACGCACATAAGAGAAATTTTGCTCTTCATAGAGTACAAGTTACATATTTATTTTCAAAAAATAATATTGTGACTTTTTAGAATTTTTTATGTTTTTGTAATTATTATCTTTTTTTCTTTGGTTTTAAATTTCAATTACAAAAAAATAAATAACAAATATTAATTGAAAACAGGAATTTAAAATAAACTATCTTAACAGAGAAAAATTTCTTGATTTGAATTTAATTAATTTGTCCAACAATTTTCTACATATTTAGAATACCTAGAGAAACTATGGAAATTATTTGAAGTAATTGGATAATTTTTCTTAATCAAAAGCGCATGAATCCGTTGTCGGATGTTCTGATGTTTGTTTCCCAAGCGCAGGGGCAAAAAAATGGCCATTGACCTTGCACTTGAATCGTACAGTAATTACTACTACCAGGCACTTTCTCTTTGCACTGATCTAATCTACAAAAAGTAATTTGCTTGGTTAACATTTAAGGACGTCTTAAAATGGATTTTTTTTAAATTTGATTTAACTTTTTCTTCTTCCATGTTTGCTTCAACTGTTTGTGATTACTAAGATTAATTTCTGGGGGGGGGGGTGATATGGAATGCTTTGGAGCAAAAAAAAACTTATATTTTATATAGGTATTACAAAATCATTAAAGTTTTAATATTTTGGAAAATTATATAAAATTTATTTTATATTAAAAAAAATAGAAAGTTTTATATTTTATTTAAATTTTAAAAATTTTAAAATAGATACTATTTTATTTTGGAATTTTTTGAAAATTATTTATTCTATTGTAAGAGTTCGTGGCTGTGATGAAACTATACTAGCTGATACCTCCTCCTCATCTAGTATAGTATTATTTATTTTATTTATTATAAAATTTTTGAAAAATTATAATTTTTTATTTGGAAAATTTTTGTAAATTATAAAATGAATTTTTCATTTCGATAATTTTGGAAAATTACAATAATATATATTTCAATCGATTTAAAAAAAATTCAAATTGATTTATTTTAAAATTTATTCTATTTTAATGAAAAAAAGTACACAAAACTTTTTGATTTTAAAATTTAAAAAAAAATAAACAAATAAAATTGAATTAATATTTTAAATTATTAATTTTTTTAAAAAATTTAGGTATTATAGGTATACGAGGCAGTGGCGTGCGACGCATCCCTAAAATTTCAAACATTTAGAGTATTTTCATAAATATCGACTTCAAAATTTCAGGAGGATCTTTAAATTTTCAAATTATTATCCGTTATTTCAAATATTTCTATAAAAAACATCCGTTTGGGGCGAAGGCCCTAAAATATATTTTTAAAAAAATCTAGTACTAAATTTGAAAAATAACGAAAACGATACCGTATTCGATGAAATTTGCAAAAAAAAGCGAAAATTAAAATAGAATTTCAAAAAATGAAGAGTACTTTTTTGGACAGCATCCCCTGGTTGAAAAGTCACCAACCGCCACTGGTATATAGCTATTTTATTCGATCTCTTTCAATAATGACATCATCCAAGTTAAAATAATAATTTTTTCATTAAAGGGGTTCGGGATTGTTTATCATTTTTATAAGAAAATTCTCAAATCATTGATGTGTTAAATATTTATTCTCGAAATTTGAAGTTGATCATCTGTCCCATTACGAGAAATAAATTATTGAAAATTGTCTTTTTAACATGGAAGTAAATGGACCGAGGGGTGATCCACGATTGGAAGTAGGTGTACACCTCTTTGGAAGTATTTTGGAAGTACTTGGAAATATTTGAAATGGCTTGGGAACATTTGGAAGTACTTGGAAATATTTGGAAGTACTTGGAAAGATTTGGAAGTACTTGGAAATATTTGGAATTACTTGGAAATATTTGGAATACTTGGAAATAATTGTAAGTACTTGGAAATATTTGGAAGTACAAGTGGAAGTAGGTGTACAGCATATTAGGTCGCAGTTCACCCCTCGAAATGGACCGAGCTTTTAAAAGGGCTATAACCTCTATACAAATTATACCATTTTCAAAAAATTTATACATATCAATAATTCAACTTTTATGAATCGAATGATACAATTTTCTATAGTTATTCAGTTAACACTTATTCATAAATATAAAAATAGAAAGTTATTTGCAGCCAACAGAATATAACAAAAGCACTAGTGTTCAACTCTATTTCTTGAAATCGTTTTTGTGTTAAATAAATGTTTTTATAATGAGAAAAAATTTATCTCAATATTCTTTTTATTAATATTATCAAAAAAAAAGATTTGTATTCGAAATTAACCTCATTATTAACAATTTATTTATTAAAAAATTTAGTAGGCAGAAGTTGTCACTCTGCAGAAATATAATAGATTTTTTCGTAGATCAGCCGGATAGAGCTGCTGTCCCGAACCTCCTTAAGTCACTGAGCGAAATGACATATCCGACCGGTTCTAGAGTCTATTTATTTATTTATTTTTCAATTTAGGTACCTACCTATTTTCTAAAATATTTGCTGGTGATATTTTTTATTTGTTCAAGCAGCTATCGATAACTAATTGTTGCTTTCTTTCGAGTACTTGACATTCCACTCTCCACTTGGAAATATTTTATAATGATGATTGATTACAGCCAACTAACATTAACCAAACCAGAACGTTCGCTATAAATTCGCAATTTAAAAAATTCAACTCACTCGATATTTAACTGTTTAACAAATTAAGTGTACCTAGATAAATTTAACATTAAAAATATATTTAACTGGTGCACTGATTAAATTAAATACTAATTTTAAGCCCTAGTTTAAGGTTATTTTGATTTTGATCCCGTTAAAAAATATTTCAGTTATGTAAATGTAATTAGTTCATTTGTTACTGGGTCATAATCCTGTTAGATAATAATTTATTATGTTCAAAACAGATAAATTTAAAATAATTAAATTATTATTAATATTATTAGTTACTCTGGATGCAATTCAGACAAGATCTAATAAATTGATAGGCGATTAACCTTAAGTAACACATTTGATAATAGAAATGTTTCTGGCTTTTCCCTTTCAACTCAAGGAATACAGGGGCAGATAAAGCCGAGGGGTGAACCGCGATTGGAATTAGGTATACACCGTCTTTGTAATTATGTGGAATTATTTTGGAATTCATTAGATAATGACCCTTTATCTATTGTCTTCTAATTAGTAGAGATTGTGGTGTTGGTGCAAGGTGAAACATCTTTAATAAAGATAAGAGTAAATAAATATTATATGTAATATTCATTTACTATGAGTTAAGGACCAAGAGTGTGACCAAGAATCCTTAACTCATAGTAAATATAATATTTATTTACTCTTATCTTTATATTGTCTTCTACTTGGAAATGAAAATGGAATTGGAAGTAGGTGATCACGATATTAGGTCGCGGTTCATCCCTCGGATAAAGCTACTATGCAGGTTGCAGCATATGGGCCCGCACCACAAAGGGTCTACTTTTTTTTTAATCTATGATGTACCATATATTTGATCAAATTATTGGGCTTGAATTTTCGGACCAAATTTTATCAACTGCAAAACTTTTTAATTATTCATCGTAGAACTTTGACTCTTATAAACATTTTTGTTCATAAGTGAATTTACTTTAACAAAGGTCATTATACAAAGTGGTGTATTTCATTTCAGATTTGATCTTTTATACAAGCAAAAGTACTAGAAAAAAAGATACATGAAACAATTTTTAGGGATTTAAATGTACTACAATCAATCTTATATAATTAATTTGTTTACGACCAATAATTTAGAAGATAGACGAAGATTTTAAATTTTTATTCAAGAATTTTTTTTTATAAAAATAAAAATAATTTTTCAAAAATATTCACTTTTTCTGGTAAAGGGTTGTTTCCTTTAATCTACCGAAAATTTTTAGCGAAATCCATGACATCAACCGAATTCCACTTTTATTCCACCTCATGGCGAGAGACTTGCGTCGCAGAGTGATAATATTAAGGTAGACCCAAAGAATTCTAAATGAGAAAGAAATTGATTTTATTTAATACATTGCATCTATCTGAAGGACTACACTATTTTTATAATATAAGAAAATAGCATTTTAATTAAGAATTTTGTAGTTTAATAGAAATTGTATGTAAAGATTCAATTTCTTCTCTCCGGGAGCGAATCAACGAGAAATGGCCAAAGGTTTTTTTTTTCACATTAGATATTTATTCAAATCTATTGAAATTTGATATCTGTGTGTTATTTCATTTATCTTTTATATCAAATAATTATTATTAGGAAATTTGCATTTAGTTTATTTGAATTCCAATTTGTAAAAACGCTAATAACTCCGTTGATATTTTTTTTTAATATTAAATTAATAGATATTATAAAACAATAATTATCAATAATTTAATTCAATTTTGAACGAAATCGATTCAGTACTTTTTGAGAAAATCGTTAAAAACTCCGAAGACCGTCGATGAATGGCCGTTTTAGAAACATTTTAAAATTCACCTCCATGTCACAAGTCAATGTTTCGTTTCATATGACTTTTCAAACTTTTTTCAAAGGCATCTCGTGCTCTCAAAAAACATCGTTTTTTAACAGCTCTGATGGTTTTTGACCGTTTTCTCAAAAAGTACTCAATCAATTTCGTTCAAAATAGAATTAAATTATTAATAATTAATTGTTTTATAATATCTATTATTTTTATATTTTTGAAAAAAATTTCCACCGAGTTATTGGCGTTTTTTCAAATTGGACTTCAAATAAACTACCCTTTAAAATGTAAATTTCCTAATAATAATTATTTGATATAAAATATAAGTGAAATAACACACAGATATAAAATTTTAATAGAATTGAATAAATATCTAATAAGTAAAAAAATAAAACTTTTTGCCATTTCTCGTTGATTCGCTCCCGGAGAGAAGAAATTGAATCTTTACATACAATTTCTATTAAACTACAAAATTCTTAATTAAAATGCTATTTTCTTATATTTTAAAGATAGTGTAGTCCTTCAGATAGATGAAATCTATTAAATAAGATCAATTTCTTTCTCATTTAGAATTTTTTTGGTCTCTTTTATCGAATGGCTGAGTTGGAAGCCTCTTGCCATGAGAGACTGTCAGAGGATTCACACATTCTTATGGGTTTTTTCAGCTACAATCTTATACTAATTATATATTATTTCCCATATTCAAATTTAATTTATTTAAATATACGATTATATAATATAAAAACAAAAATTAAATGATTATATTATATAAAGAATTGAGTATCTATTTGAGAAAGAAAGATTGAGTTTTTTCTCAAAATCAACTTGTGACATGAATCAATTAATTTTATGAACATGTTTTGGTCATTTATCAAAGATATTAATAGATAAGTTTATATTGCATGTAGGAGGGTTTTGTCCCCTCGGGAGTCGAACCCAAGCACTAGTATGCTTTCCGGGCAACTAGTCCAGACCATTGAGACACTTACCTCCAGATTATATTATAGCCTACTAAAAGACAGATTGGGCCTGGCTGGCTCGCTACGGTTCCAACCCCTAACATTATATTATTAATTTATTTGTTTTGATAATTTTTTTTTCATTAGTAATTTTCGTGTAAAAAAGTTAACAATTTTTGTTAATATCCGATCAAAATTATTTCGATTTTTTTACTTAGAGATGTCAAAATTCGAACCCTCGTTAGCGATGATTTCCCTCTTGAATTTGTTGAAGTACTGACCTAATATAGTGAGGTCATCAGACTAAATGAGAAACTTTAATAGCTATTACGAATTTATTTAAGATTTTTTCAAGTAATTTATCATTTTAAACGACATTATGCCTCATAGATTTGTTTAATTTATTTTATTAAAATATAAATTACTGATTTTTTATATAAATACCAATTCATTTTTATTTATTCGTACTTTTTCATGTACAAATTTCACTGCCCATTTGAATAAAATAAATATTACAATATTTTAAAGAAATTATTAACTTCCATTTTGAAAAATTTCAGGATCTAACTTCAACTTTTGAACTTGTCGTTTTCTCTCTTGTACTAGAATCTGTCTGTTATCTTCAAAAACTTTAAACTTTAATATTTTAATGTGTTTTATTGTGACAAGTCATAACATTTGATGTCCTTCATTTGAAACGGGACATTATATTATGCTAGATCTGTCCTACTTTTATACGAGTACTTTTCTTCCATTTTTAGAAAAATGGAATATCATAATTTTATCTAGTTTTTTTTCAATGATCTTGTCAATTATGTCATTTGTTCATCAAATCATAATAAACTACTTAATAGGATTAGGTATATATTTTTACAGCTCTCCTGACTTTATTTACTGTTTGTCTGAATAATTGTTCCAATTATATCTTGAAAACAACTTCATAAGTTTTAATAAATTATTCCAAATTTAGAAAATCAGCTATTAATATAGGACTTACTTTGCTCATTTTTTAATTTAATTAAACTTGTAAAATGTTTTGATTGGATAATAAGAATTATATCTAACTATATTTAACACATGGGTTCTCAAAGAATTATTGCTCAGGGGGCTCTAAATCTTCCGCAATATATATATATATATATATATATATATATATATATATATATATATATATATTAATATTTAATATATCTCTAACTATATTTAACACAGGGTTCTCAAAGAATTATTGCTCAGGGGCCTAAATCTTCCGCAAAACACACATATATATATATATATATATTAATATTTAATAGAACTTTCTAAAAAATAAATAAATAAATCATTATCAGTGTACTTTTTGATTATTTTTTCTGGTTCATCTGTCCTGTAGGAAAGAAATCCTAGCAAAATGAGTTTTTGTTTGTCTTTCATTTTGGTTTTCATAAATGATTTAACTTTCTATTCTACACTAATATTAAATGAACTTAAAAATCAGGAAATAGGATCGACTAATTTGTTATGGGTGCACATTTTCATTTTAACTCTATCATCGTAAATGATTACTGTAGTTTTATTAAACTCTCAGTTGTACGCTTCTTTCCCATTCTCTTAGAAACTCAAACCAACAGCGAGAAAAAATACTAAAATAACATTTATCTATTTACTCTAGCAAAAATAGGATTCTTTGCTTAATCTGAGAATTTTTAAAAATTTTCTTTACGTGTTAGAAATCAACATGATCGCCATTGGCCTTTAGTTATTCGATAGAATAGAGCAGTCCTCACATGTAAACAAAATGATCAATATCATCGCATAGGATTAATCTCTTTTATTTGATTTTACGAAATCGACTCTTCTAGTTCCAACAAAAGAACTTTTTAGTTTTATTTGTTGATTTACTTTTAAGTCAATTTCTAAAATTTAGTCCAATATATTTCATTGGGGTGTTCGTTTCGTTGATTATTAAATAAATTCAGAATATAATTTATTTATTAACGAGCTTCGAGGGCGTGCCCTCGAAGCTCGGCCCTCCGGGCTGGTGCCCTGGCGGGCAGCGTCTCGGTCCAAAAATTTTATTCTTCTTAAAAAACCACACTCCAAATGTATACCTGTAAACTCCCAAAAATACATAGTCTCTTAAAAGTTTCGCCTCATTTTCGTCCTGACACAGATACAGAAATGAGGCTCTAGATATGAATCTGGAAGTATTTTTTTTTCTATAATCTACAGCATTGTGATATTTTTTCTGTGGAAATAGATTTATTTAAATAAATGGAATCGTGTGAAGAGGAGAATTATATTATATCATTTTTTTAAAATTCGATAATCGATATAAGGCTTCAAATATTTAAAAGAGATCAGATGTTGTTTGTATCACAGGCTGCTCTATTTTTGGAATTGGATTACGATATTCACGATAACTGAAAAACCAAAATCGTAGAAAGTTCATTTTAGTGCAGAAATATATTTTTTTAACAAAATCAAAATTTGTTAAATTGAGTACGTATTGTCAAATAATTTTTCTATAATTTTTTTTATCTAGTTCTTTGGATTTGGATGCTCGTAAAAATTCTAGTTCCAAAAAGTCCTTGGAAGAACTATTCAAAATTTGGTCTTTCTAACTTCACAACTTCCAGTGAAAAGTAGGTACTGGAAAAAAATTGAACCATATAAAAATAGATCTCTCGAAAGATTGTAGCTAATGAGCTGAAATTTGGCATACCTAATAGTTTTTATTTATAACTTGCATCTTTCTGCTACCTTCGAGTTTTTATTTCCAAACCTTTCGATGACAAAACAATTGACAAATCTTTCAACTTTTCTATTTTTATAAACACTTAATGAGAGAAATGTTGTATTTTTATTGAAAATCTGTAAATTTATTTACGGCTGTTTGAAAATGGATCTGATGTAATCAGATTTTTTATCCAACGCCCTTAATGTAAACTTCGAATTTGCGCAGAGGGACTACAAAAATTCATAATTGGGGGTAAAATGCGCTTGTGATCCTCCCACCCCTGATGAAAACATCTCAATCTCCAATTATTCATTCTTTCCAGTTTATATTTCTATAGGCTTGCAATTCGACGTGGCTTTTAGTTCATCATCAATTTGTTGGAACCGATTGATTCTCATGAGAAATAGATATGCGCTTTATTTATTTATTATTATTCACTTTCTTTTAACAATTCCTCAAACCTAATTATTCTTCACAAGTAAAAATGAATGAAATAAAAATTATTATAATCTGATTGCTTATCATTCTGGTTCAGAACAGTTAGAATTTGTTAAAAAAAAATGAAAAAACTGTTATGTTTCCACTGAATGCACTAATTGGTGAAAAATGTTCAGGTGTAATTTTTTTGAAATCATTAAAGAAAGATATGATTTTATCTTATTCTTAATATTTATTTTATTTTGTATATTTCTTTTGAAATTTATTTAGTGACTTACAATTAATCCTAATAAATAAAATTTACTCATTTCTTATAATCCATCCATATACCAAAACTATATACTTGTAATTTTTATTCTAAAAAGTAAACTAATATAAAAAATAATAAACGTTTCAATCACTAAAGCCCGCTGCACATGAGCCTTTTTCCTCTACCTATTTTTGGGATGGGAGCATTCAGTTTGTAATTTGAATGCCTGTCTGGATCGAAATGACGTCACTGCTGGCTGTCTTTCTGGCTAGCTTTCTTGATTTAAGATATGTCCTATTTTCCGGCTTGGTCCTGGGATGCTTTTGAGTAGAAGCAAGCAGACAAAAAATTATTAAAAAAAGTCTCGTGTGCAGCGGCATTAATTCTGTTATTGTTTAAAGTATTTTCATTTGCTTTGAAATATCTGTCTTTTACATGAATTTTGTCGATATTATTCCAGAAAGTTAACTTTTGACTGATAGCACGCTCGACCTAGAAGATGTTTTTTCAGCTCTCATTGTCTTCAATATGATTTGAAGATGTCTAGAAGACATCTTCTAGGGAGGCCCTGTCTAAACAAGGAACTCTAAATACACTGTTTTGGCTCCTTTAAGATTGAAAACTGCTCCAGAAACTGGAAGCGAAACTTTACTTAAGTTTTTATAATTTTCTTCTGAACATAGTCTCAAACATAAGAAACTCAATAAATGAAGTAAAACCTATTTAAATTCGATTAGACTTATATCCTTTAATGCGATTATAGTAAAAATAAACGAATATGTCACTATATAAAAAGAAAACAAACGCAGAGCTGCTTAGTCGTCAAATATTCAAGGAAGAAGAAATTGATTTATTTAACGAGAACTACTGCCTCTTTATTTAAATGTGTTTGTGTGTATGTGCATGTGTTAATGTGGTATGTGTCTGTGTATAAATGTTATGAGTAGTTTGGTAATGTATTTTTAATTCATTTGTGTACGTTGGTTTATCTAAAATGGGGAATAACTTAAAATAAAGCCTGACAAGTGCGAGTCGAACCAAATACCGAGAGGGCCCCATACCATATATCTTCCGAAATACTTTAAATATAAATTTCGCTCTTATTTATTGTTGATAAGTAGGGAATCAGTGAATTTTTTCTTAATTTTAAGTTAAGCCATTTCTAAACACTGACAAATACAAAAATCACTAAAAAAACGGCCATGTTGGAGCTCTCTCAAATCGTCGTTTTAAATCAAAATAAATTCAAAAAAATTAAATCTAATTCTACTCTTTAAAGAGATATCTCATACTCTAAGATAAAAAAAAATATTATTTTATTTTTGACCATTTCTAATATAATAATTGATTTGCTGAAAAATGTATACATAGTTGTATCCTATTTAGCTTGTAAGGTACAATACACTGACATACGGAGAGACAATCATATTTTAGCAACACTAATAGGGTCCCATTTCACTTTTTAAAGAGAACCTTAAAAATGAGATGTATTATTTGATCTGTTAGTTCACGATTAAACTGCAATCTTTATGGATACCAGAGTTCTTCCCTACTGAATGGGATAAAGAGAAACTGATTTGTTCTTAATTATTAATTTAGATTCACTAAAATAAAAACCCTCGACATAATCCATGATCAACACTATATTTATTTTATTAAATCCCTAAATTTATCATTCAAATATTTTTGATTAAGTGAGAGACAATGATAGGGTCTGAAGACTAATTTCCATGGATGAGCTTATCATGATTCTCTTCTAGGGTTTCAGTCTGGCACATTACTTTTCTGACGTGTTCGTACCTGTAGTTTATTTAGGCTTCCAAGGCAACAGTTGCACCTAGTGCAGGTAAATGCGCAATATATCACCTAACCAAAAGAGCTTAAAATTTGCGGTAACGATCCGGAACGGAATTCTGATTCTTTTGTACTCAATCAAGAACTATTAATCCTAAAGAATATGAATTAACGCTAATTTTTCCAAGGGTTTTTTATATACATTATTAAGCCTAGTATAATAATGAATACAAATGTATTAAGCTGTAAAAAATTATTTATTTTTTCAGGTGATCGCTTGTGAACAACAACTCGACTGTTCCTACGACTGTCGCTGTGACGTCTGGTCAGTCGGAATCACGACCATCGAGTTAGCCGAGGGGGATCCCCCATTGAACGAGCTCCATCCTATGCGAGCTCTCTTCCAAATCCCTCGAAATCCGCCACCCACATTGGGCAACCCGTCCCAACACTCACCGTATATGGTCGATTTTGTTTCCGAGTGTCTGATCAAAGATCTGGAAGAACGCCCTTTTGTCGCTGAATTGATCCAACATCCGTTTATGAAAAGGGCTGCTCAAATCGCACCAATGGTAAGTACTAATATAACCGATTCAAATTATATTTTGTCCGAATCTTACAATTTTCAATCTTTTCAAAACAACCTGGACTTAATTCTTGTAGTTTTAAAGCTTCTTTATATTTTATCCTACAATCAACATTATATCTTCTATCATTCATCTCATTTAGGTACATCAATTCTCCTTTACTATATTCCATATCTTTTGGTTTTCCTTTCTTCATTCTTTCTGGGGATTTTTATTTCCATACATTCCAGTCTAATATCCGTGTAATTAAAATAAAAATAACCCATTGTTGCTTTACCTCCGGTCAAACTGTTTAATAAAATTTGACTGTCAGCTAAATTACCAGAAAACTCTGCAATAACCTGTAGTTAGAGTAAAAAATAGCAGAATACTGGCAATATAATAATATATATGGTAATCGTGAAATTCTGAGTTCTGAAACTTGCAACTTTTTTCTAATTGTGCATATTTTTTTGGTAATTAAGTTTACCCACGATTTATTTGGTCTGATTCTTTAGTAGAGATCTTAGTCCCTACACTTCAAATCATATCATACTTTAGGATTACTTTTTAGCGTTCTATACTTAAAAGTGAGACTTTTAAAAGACCGCTTGAATATACTGCTTTTTATGTTTATTACTGAATATCTCCGAAACCAGTTGGCTAATAATCCTAAAATTAGTATAGATGTAGTTTATATTTACCCAAATATCAACATTACGTCAATTACAAATTAGAGGAAAAAATAAAAAATTTATATCCTGTAATATGATTTTGATTTTTTTTCGCCAGCAAACGGTTTGAAATATAAATCTGAAAGATCAAGCTTTTTGATACAGACTTATAACATCTCATTAACTACATCTGTTCAAGAGATCTTACATATAGGTATATACCTATAAAACCTTCAATTTTTTTGTAATTTGTTAAATATTTTTTCACAAAAATATGTTAAGCCAGAAAGAAAGTCCACAATCTAATCAGTTTTTCGTTTTGGAATATAAAATTTCTCTCTCCTGCTTTATACGACCTTCTGTTTGAACATTTTTGAGTGAATTTAGTACTGTTGATTCCGCTGAGACTATAATATAAAATATTTTTTCTGATTTTGTTGAAGTATAATAAAATATACTCTAATAACAGGTCCGACTTCAAAGACTATGAATTCTCATATATCTGTGTGAAAGAAAATACCTGAATTCAATACAGTTTCCCATAATATTAAATATCAATCTGAGTTCATGATATAACCATTCTAACTAAATTAAAGAAACCTTATTCTGTCAGCAAGGTTTCATTTCTAGTCTATTTAAAAAATACATGATTACAACAGTTTTTTTTTCTTCATCACAAGTGCATATTACTTTTGTTTTTATTACTTTTGCCTATTCAAATATCACACGATTGAAATGAAGGATCTTTCTCATGATATTGCATCTCTTGTACTATAAAATAGTAACGATTTTTCTTTAGTTAATTTATTAGTTAGTCATGATATGTACTTGCAATTGTTTGTTGAAACTTACAAAATATAATTATATTTTGCTCTCATTACCTACTATAAAATAATTTTATATTGAATTTTAATTAAAATATTTATTAGATATTTTTTTTGTTAAGGGAGATTGGTATAGGTTCTTGGTGAAACAAATGATTTATTTACTTTATTAGATAGCTTCCAACCGTACGCATTGTCCATAAGAGATATATCAGTCGCATTTCTTATGGGAATTGAGTTAATTAAATTAAACATAAATTTCCCTGATTTCTTAACCATAGGTTAATTCACGAAAAAAGAAACGTGAACTTCGTACTACACGAGGGTCACTGTTCTTGTTTTTTTGCATAGATTGTAAACACTAGAGACAAATCTTTAGGTGACAATGCCACACTCGTAGTGTGAAATTCAATAAAATTAATACTAATGCTAAATAATCCTATACTACTAAAGCGCATTTGTGCCTGCCTCTGTATGTATGTACCTATGTCCGTCCCCCAACAAAAACAGTCGTCATGGTTACCAAATTAAATGAAATTATCTATATATATAAAATTAAGGTTTTGTCTGTAAATTGGGGTGGTGGTGGGAGTCCAGGGGCGAGCCTTGCAGCTAGTATATACTAAGTAGAAATAGTAACTGAGGAAAATTTTATCAGAAATACTCTATTTGAGCCTTCTTGAATCCTATCAGTCCATTTTGACTCAGTGGTTTATTTTTCCTTCTAATATTAAAAAAAAATCACATGATGTCTTAATTTCTCTTTAACGTCAGTTAAATTGGCCAGCTGGGTAGATTCCACGAAAGACCGGGTTTATGTTCGGCACACTGCAAAAATATGACCTGTTATAATCTGACCCCTAATACTTCAAGTTACACACACACGCTTATAAACAGAACTATAAAGTACCCACCTAAGATCTGACCAAATGGACTTTTGTTTTCGTGGTAATACAAAATCAAACAAACATTTGTTTTTCTATTTTAACTACTGTAATGGCTTTAGAAATCCTACTACTTTGCCTCTTTAACCAACTTCATAGCTCCTAATAATAACAAAGTTATCAAAATAGTGTGCAATTAAATTAGAACACCATGTATGCAAAGTTTCTTACAAATTTAGATCCCAATATTCTACTATAGAAACTTTATGGCTCATTTTTGAATAGCTCACCATCTCAGCGCTTCTTAAACTTTTTCCATTTGCGACTCCAATTTAAATGGGAAATTTTTCATGAACCCCACATTAAATAGATATATGGTATAAACCTGTATTTTTACTAGCAAATACATAATAAATTTATTTCGAAGAAAATCTTTAGTAAACATACCTATTATATAATTATTGAAGGAGACAATAAAAGAGTGTGTCTTCTGCTGGAATTATAAATTTTATTTATTTATAAAAATTCTGCTACTCTCGGCAAAAACTTTCAATTTAATATATAATTATTTTCCCATTCAAACTGAACTTTATAGTATCTTCAACATTTTTCAAATTTGATCTGTATTTTGATTTTATATAATCGCCAATGCGATTAGAACGTCGCTTCACATAAAGAAATATGTAGGTAATATAAAATTGCCATTTCAGAAATTATTAACTTCAATGCCATACAGATATATTACCTATAAATTCACTAGACTTTAATTATTTTTTAATTTTTGCTCCTAACACACTATAATTTTTTTTATTGTTGACCCCAAAATTATGTTACGCGACCCATTGTTTAAGAACTTTGTGCTTCAATCCGAATGAGTTGAAGTCCGATGCTTCAAAAGTATTCGTATTAAAATACAAAGCCAGATATAATTCTTAAACTACAAATCGTCAATCACAATGACTTTGCTTAAGGAATATTTTATGGAATCGAGCGTTTGTTCCAATACACTAAACAAAGTTAACAATCATTACACACTTGAGTTTGGAAATCCTCCAGGCCAAATTAATTCTTGAGGAAATTGCTATTCTGCCAAAGTAAAATTCAAAAGTAGAGATTAAAGAGTTTCGATCCAATGTTCAGATTGTACTATTTTATCTTACTATTACCATATAATTACTGGAAGTACTTGAGATCACTCTCCTGTTTGATAGATTGACAAGCCGATATCTGATTTCTCTCTCCTCTTGAATATTTTTCATCTAATTTTGCAGTTGAATTTCTGAATCCCCTCTGGCTTCACTTTCTATTTTTTTTTCTGTTTTCATCTAAAAAAGATGAAATTTTTAAATGCATCTCGATGTCTAATTGCACAATTCAATTCAAATTTTAATCTACGAAGATAATGAACTGTGCTTAATAATGAGTTGCTTTAACGATTCAGATAATAAAATGAATGCAATGCATTCTTTTATCTAGTACTTACATTTCTATTTTCTTTTAAATGTCAACGACCTGGCCATGTTAAAAGCAACGCGGAAGTTAAGTAAAACTTGGTTCTTGGACGGGTGATCGTCTAAAATCCGTATAGTTGTATGTTGGCTTATTTAAGTCCTTAAACAATCATGTTGCTTGCATTTCAATCTAATCGATTAATAAAATGCCTTGAAAAGATAACATATCTTAACTAAAAACGACCTTAGACAGATATAGGTCAATGTTGATTGGCAAGAGCATTTTCTAGACTGATTTTCTTAACAGTTAATTATTTGAGATTAAGTATAAGTACGGTAACAATATTTTTTTGGGAAAATGAAGGACATATCAAAGAAAATAAAAAAATACCTTATAAAATTCTTAAGTTTATAACATTTATTACGAAAATCTTAGCATACAACAATGCATAAATAAAAATTTACACAATCTTAATTATTACACATACCCACACATTGAAAAAATTTAAATAACATTAATTTTGATACTTTGAAATTGTTCAATATGTGGGCAGCACAATTAACGCCTATCAATTTATGTTTACTTGATTGTTGAAAGAATACTTTCCTTTTCTCTGGGAACCACCAAAATTGCTGTTGGTATTGTCAGCACACAAACCGACTAATTTATTAGTCATTTCAAATTTTGACAGTGATTGCTTTATGCAATATGTTAATAATATCTGAAGTTTCTCCAGAAAGATTATTTATATTAAAAACTTTTATTCTGACACCGCATTGGGTAAAAAATATCTGGCTAGAATTGTGCACAATAATACCATGGTTCCAACAATCCGAATAAATAGTTATATGCGTAGACTTTACAAATAAAGGACAAAACGCCTATTTTAGAAAATAAATAAAGTTAGAGGCCAGAGTAGTGAAATAAAGGACTGTCCTCTTAGATAAAGGACGTATGGTCACCGTAAGTATAAGGATAAATAATTTACTTTGTTGTCCTATTTTAATTTCAATTTACTACTTAAAATAATAAAAAAAATCCCGACTCTTATAACCTTCAAAATACGAGTGCACAAACACCTACGTCTCCACACTTTCGATGGATCAATTTTCCCTTCTGTTCGGTAATGCAAAAGGGTCTTTCGAGATCCATTGGGTCTACATCTTCCATTTTACATTCAATTACATTAAAAAAAAAAAACTATGGTATTAGCAAAATCTGAATACATATGAAGAAAAAATGTGAAAGATTATAAATAAAAGTCCTATTATTAATTAATAAACTAATATTATTATTATAAATTATTAATTAATAAACAAAATATACTTACCCATTTTAAGACTAAAAAGTAAAAAAATAAATTTTATTAAAAAAAAAATAAATTAAAGCATAAAAAAACTAAAAAAAACACGCTTTTGTCAATAATACACTAAAAAGTATAAAATATTGTACCTAAAAACTTTTTTATGTCCAATAAGTAAAAAAGCGTGGAGAACTTTGTCGAAATTAATTAAAACTACCTACAGGCTTCTCAAAGAAGTGCCACACGCCTTTTGACTTAGTTATTGGACATAACAATTTTTTTAGGTACATTATTTTATAGTTTTTTGTGCAATACTGACAAAAGCGTGTTTTTTTTAGTTTTTTATACTATAATTTATTTAATAGTTAATCATACCTAAATTAATATTTGACATTATAATGTTCTATATTACTATCAGTGTATTGACATTTATCTATGCAAGTCGAAGCCTGTTTTTTCCCCTTTTATCAGGAACTCGTCCAAAATCATCCGATTAAAAGTGCAATTTTAATAGGATCAAAATTCACCCTTAATTTTCGGCAGGTTCGTCAAGAGATCTCAGCAGAGATTGCTCGGCAAAGGGTCGAGGGTCGAAGTCTTCGTCAACCTGAGACCACCATTCGTCATGGACAGTTACGGTCCGATCGTTTTTCGCGACCTCAGTCCATCTGCATGAATGACCTGGCGTCCCTTGATGTCCTCAACGAGGTGAGTACTCATTTCACTACTGTACTAGAATATCATTGAAACAATACTTAATCCTACCGAATTTGGTATAATCCTGGCTGTTTTCTTGTAGAAACATGTGAGATCCTGTCCTAATCCAGTTCCTGCTTTTGGCTTTGCACCACTGATTGCTCACAGTGCACCGCCTCAATGTACCCTTCCCATGAGAAAGAAAATTTTGATTAAGTTAAATTGAAGAAAATGTATAATATTTATTTGTAGACAAGAAAATTATTTCGATATAACGTTAATTTGTCAATAAACGTAATAAATATTTTTTAAAAACTTTAAAATATATTTATTTAATGTATTCGAAGTATTTTCTTTTGGAGACGGACTGGTGGAATTCATTTGAGAATTATATGCGTGGTGGCTTGAGATAGTGAAAAAATAAAATAATTTTTGGGACGTCTCATTTCTTAAAAACCGACGTTTCGGGAGAATCTCCCCTTCTTTTTCAGAGCATAAAGGAACGAAGAGATTTGGCGTCTGCGCCATTTTGTAATGCAAAATCAAACAAACA
This sequence comes from Forficula auricularia, assembly GCA_024734495.1. Classification (NCBI taxonomy): domain Eukaryota; kingdom Metazoa; phylum Arthropoda; class Insecta; order Dermaptera; family Forficulidae; genus Forficula; species Forficula auricularia. The sequence continues at coordinate 3,881,552 of JALMQS010000127.1, forward strand.
TTTGTTTTTCTATTTTAACTACTGTAATGGCTTTAGAAATCCTACTACTTTGCCTCTTTAACCAACTTCATAGCTCCTAATAATAACAAAGTTATCAAAATAGTGTGCACTTAAATTATAGAACACCATGTCTGCAAAGTTTCTTACAAATTTAGATCCCAATATTCTACTATAGAAACTTTATGGCTCATTTTTGAATAGCTCACCATCTCAGCGCTTCTTAAACTTTTCCATTTGCAGCTCAATTTAAATGGAAATTTTTCTCGAACCCCACATTAAATAGATATATGGTATAAACCTGTATTTTTACTAGCAAATACATAATAAATTTATTTCGAAGAAAATCTTTAGTAAACATACCTATTATATAATTATTTTCCCATTCAAACTGAACTTTATATTATCTTCAACATTTTTCAAATTTGATTTGTATTTTGATTTTATATAATCGCCAATGCGATTAGAACGTCGCTTCCCATAAAGAAATATGTAGGTAATATAAAATTGCCATTTCCAGAAATTATTAACTTCAATACCATACAGATATATTACCTATAAATTCACTAGACTTTAATTATTTTTTAATTTTTGCTCCTAACACACTATAATTTTTTTTATTGTTGACCCCAAAATTATGTTACGCGACCCATTGTTTAAGAACTTTGTGCTTCAATCCGAATGAGTTGAAGAGGTCCGATGCTTCAAAAGTATTCGTATTAAAATACAAAGCCAGATATGATTCTTAAACTACAAATCGTCAATCACAATGACTTTGTAGGAATATTTTATGGAATGGAGCTTTGTTTGTTCCAATACACTAAACAAAGTTAACAATCATTACACACTTGAGTTTGGAAATCCTCCAGGCTAAATTAATTCTTGAGGAAATTGCTATTCTGCCAAAGTAAAATTCAAAAGTAGAGATTAAAGAGTTTCGATCCAATGTTCAGATTGTACTATTTTATCTTACTATTACCATATAATTACTGGAAGTACTTGAGATCACTCTCTGTTTGATAGATTGACAAGCCGATATCTGATTTCTCTCTCCTCTTGAATATTTTTCATCTAATTTTGCAGTTGAATTTCTGAATCCCCTCCGGCTTCACTTTCTATTTTTTTCTGTTTTCATCCCAAAAGATGAAATTTTTAAATGCATCTCGATGTCTAATTGCACAATTCAATTCAAATTTTAATCTACGAAGATAATGAACTGTGCTTAATAATGGAGTTGCTTTAACGATTCAGATAATAAAATGAATGCAATGCATTCTTTTATCTGATACTTACATTTCTATTTTCTTTTAAATGTCAACGACCTGGCCATGTTAAAAACAACGCGGAAGTTAAGTAAAACTTGGTTCTTGGACGGGTGATCGTCTAAAATCCGTATAGTTGTATGTTGGCTTATTTAAGTCTTAAACAATCATGTTGCTTGCATTTCAATCTAATCGATTAATAAAATACGCTTGAAAAGATAACATATCTTAACTAAAAACGACCTTAGACAGATATAGGTCAATGTTGATTAGCAAGAGCATTTTCCTAGACTGATTTTCTTAACAGTTAATTATTTGAGATTAAGTATAAGTACGGTAACAATATTTTTTGGGAAAATGAAGGACATATCAAAGAAAATAAAAAAATACCTTATAAAATACTTAAGTTTATAACATTTATTACGGAGAAAATCTTAGCATACAACAATGCATATTAAAAATTTACACAATCTTTTAATTATTACACATACACACACATTGAAAAAATTTCAAAAAATAACATTAATTTGATACTTTGAAATTGTTCAATATGTGGGCAGCACAATTAACGCCTATCAATTTATGTTTACTTGATTGTTGAAAGAATACTTTCCTTTTACTCTGGGAACCACCACCAAAATTGCTGTTGTTGGTATTGTCGGCACACAAACCGACTAATTTATTAGTCATTTCAAATGTTGACCAGTGATTGCTTTATGCAATATGTTAATAATATCTGAAGTTTCTCCAGAAAAGATTATTTATATTAAAAACTTTTATTCTGACACCGCATTGGGTAAAAAATATCTGGCTAGAATTGTCCACAATAATACCATGGTTCCAACAATCCGAATAAATAGTTATATGCGTAGACTTTACAAATAAAGGATAAAACGCCTATTTTAGAAAATAAATAACGTTAGAGGCCAGAGTAGTAAAATAAAGGACTGTCCTCTTAGATAAAGGACGTATGGTCACCGTAAGTATAAGGATAAATAATTTACTTTGTTGTCCTATTTTTATTTCAATTTACTACTTAAAATAATAAAAAAAATCCCGACTCTTATAACCTTCAAAATACGAGTGCACAAACACCTACGTCTCCACACTTTCGATGGATCAATTTTCCCTTCTGTTCGGTAATGCAAAAGGGTCTTTCGAGATCCATGGTTCACATCTTCCATCTTACATTCAATTACATTAAAAAAAAAAACATGGTATTAGCAAAATCAGAATACATATGAAGAAAAAATGTGAAAGATTATAAATAAAAGTCCTATTAATAAATTAATATTATTATTATAAATTATTAATTAATAAACAAAATAGCACTTACCCATTTTAAGACTAAAAAGTAAAAAAATAAATTATAGTTTAACAAAACTAAAAAAAAAAACAAACAAAAAACTTGCTTTTTGTCAATAATACACTAAAAAGTATAAAAATATTGTACCTAAAAAAACTTTTTTATGTCCAATAAGTAAAAAAGCTTGGAGAACTTTGTCGAGAATTAATTAAAACTACCTTCAGGCTTCTCAAAGAAGTGACACACGCCTTTGACTTAGTTATTGGACATAACAATTTTTTTAGGTACATTATTTTATAGTTTGTTGTGCAACTGACTTAGTTTTTTATACTATAATTTATTTAATAGTTAATCATACCTAAATTAATATTTGACATTATAATGTTTCTATATTACTATCAGTGTATTGACATTTATCTATGCAAGTCGAAGCCTGTTTTTCCCCCTTTTATCAGGAACTCGTCCAAAATCATCCGATTAAAAGCGCAATTTTAATAGGATCAAAATTCACCCTTAATTTTCGGCAGGTTCGTCAGAGATCTCAGCAGAGATTGCTCGGCAAAGGGTCCAGGGTCGAAGTCTTCGTCAACCTGAGACCACCATTCGTCATGGACAGTTACGGTCCGATCGTTTTTCGCGACCTCAGTCCATCTGCATGAATGACCTGGCGTCCCTTGATGTCCTCAACGAGGTGAGTACTCATTTCACTACTGTACTAGAATATCATTGAAACAGTAGCAATCCTACCGAATTTGGTATAATCCTGGCTGTTTTCTTGTAGAAACATGTGAGATCTATTCTAATCCAGTTCCTGCTTTTTGGCTTTGCACCACTGATTGCTCACAGTGCACCGCCTCAATGTACCCTTCCCATGAGAAAATTTTGATTAGGGATTAAATTGAAAAATGTATAATATTTATTTGTAGACAAGAAAATTATTTCGATATAACGTTAATTTGTCAATAAACTTGTAATAAATATTTTTAAAAACTTTAAAATATATTTATTTAATGTATTCGAAGTATTTTCTTTTGGAGACGGACTGGTAGAATTCCATTGAGAATTATATGGAAAGGCAGGCAGCCCAAGGATAGTGAAAAATAAAATAATTTTTTGGGACGTCATTTCTTAAAAACCGACGTTTTCGGGAGAATCTCCCCCGCTTCTTTTCAGAGTATAAAAGGGTCAACGAAGGAGACTTAGCAGAATCTTGCTTCTTCTCTCAATCAACAGTGCTCGAATATTGTTATATCTTGCCAGAATTATCAATATAATTTTTGTTTTATTGATGATTCTGACAAAATGTAATATTCGAGCACTGTTGATTGAGAGAAGAAGCAAGTTTCTCCTTCGTTGACCTTTTAAACCCTGAAAAAAGAAGAAGATCCTCCCGAAACGTCGGTTTTTAAAAGAATGAAAATATCACGTTCCAATTATTATTATTTTTTTTTGACGTTACAACGTCTTATAATTCGATAACAAACCGACTGCACGCACGGAAAAAACATGACTCATCTGAGGCGTTTCATTAAGGCTTGAAGTGCAAGCGAGAGCGCGGAACTAGCGACAAAGATTGTTTCTTTTATCTTCTTTCTCACTCGCACCCTCCCTAGCCCCAATGCCCAACTCGTATTCCATCTCTTTCCCTCGTGAGCGCTCTACTCTAGTCTGACTGCTTGCTTGCTCACTCATATATATATATAAACCCTACTATGTCCTGTCTATTTTCAACTTCCTCTGATGGACATTCAACAAGTGATCTATCCTAAATAATTATAGATTTTTTAAGAAACTAAGAAAAGACCTAGGGAACGGGGGCCCTTTTTTATAAAAGGACAGAGGGGGAGAAACTCATGAGCAAGCAAGAAGGAGATAAATGAATGCGCAAGAAGGAGCGCGCGCTTTTAAATTAGATAGAACGAGAGGGAAGGAGATTTTTTCGATGGAAAGGATAAATACAGCACTCACGACGAAGAGGAAGAAAAAGAACAAAGTTAGCTGCGCAATAGATGGAGAAAAAAATCGGTTGTCTGTATAGTCGGTTTACTGACGATAGTTGAACGTGACAACGTCATGAGAAAATACCATTCCATCAGTATTTTCTATGACGTTGTCACGTTCAATATCGTCAATGTTCAATGGTATGGAATTTTATTATAAAATTAATTTGATTTTTAGATAATATATTTCATCAAATTTTGAAAAATAATTAATTGTTTTTAGGAAATTCAGAAAATAGGAAATTTATTTATTTGTTTATTTTTAATTCTTAATTCTTAATTAAGTACTCGATATAATAAAGTTTAGGGAAAGCGCTGTTGGTTTATAGTGAAACATATTAAACCCAGGAATTATAAGATGTTTTCACAAAATGGAAATAAAATTAAAAAAATTAAAAAATCTTTTTAATTTTATTTCCACTTTGTGAAATACCATTATAATCCGTTAAATACCTCTACTCGATATAAGTTTAAAAGCAAATTCCTTACAAAAAAAGTCTTCAATTTAATTGCTAATTTTTATTAGTTTTGTTCGAGGAGTTAATCCCGAACGAATTCGAAATACTTTTATGCAGTTTTGCCAAGCGTAGAAGAAAAATTTCCTAAAGACATTAAAAAAAAAGAAACATCAGTTATTAATTATTATTACTTATAAGCTATTTCGAGAGATTTAATTTCTCAAGGAAATTTTATTTTTTTGTTTCACTTTCAAAATAAATATAACAAATATAAAAAATTGTTTTAGGGACATTTTACAAAACTCTCGTCAACAATGCAAAAAGTATTTCGAATACGTTCGGGATTGACTCTGCGAGCAAAGCTATTATCACTAGCTTTCGTCAATTACATACTAGGGTCCTTGAATGAATAAATTCTGAATTTTTAAAATACTACAAAGATTTTAAAATAAAATAAACTGATATGTGGCCATCCACATGACTTTAATAAACCTTTTGGTTTGAAAATTTTATAATTTTAATTTTTTAACCCCCCCCCTCCTTAACTTTTGTTTCAATTTAAACCAAAATCTATTCAGCTCTTAACCTAAATGCACCAAAACTTCATATGAAATTTCATTGTGATATATTCACACTAGTTTTTGTGCTAGCGAGTCCACAAAAATTTGGTAACGCACAGACAAATGGACTAATGGTACTATAGCAGACATTTTGACAAAACATTTTTTATCTCGAAAAGTATAATTTTTTTGATGTTCACTTAAAAGGGCTTTTTTGTAGACAAAAACGCCATGGTTTCGCCAAATTTTTTTATTCAAAGTAGTTTCAGCCGTTTTTGAGATATTTCGAAAAACACTTTTCATGCACGATTAGAATACTTGATCATTCCCTGTATGGTAAAGTAAAAATATATGTCAAGAGTCTATGTCATTTGTTTATTATTCATTACACGAAAATTTTAACAAGAAAAGTAAATGTCATGAATTTCAAATAAAAGTAAATAAATATTGCTAAACTTAAGTGTTTTTTATATTGCAATTTACTATTAAATTATTTACTCGGAGTTATAAAGCCAAATTCACACTTTAAACTTCAATTTCATGCTAATAAAAAAAAATTAGAAGAATTTATTTATTGTCTATATAATTAGATTGTTGTGAATTTTATTGTAATCAAGGAAATGGTTGAAATTCCAGAGTTCTTCTAATTGAATCTCATGCATGGCAATTTGAAAACTAATTGAACAGCCAACGCGGTAAGAGATCTCGGATTTCTGCCTCATCACTCATCAATCATCATATCTTCACAATGGCATTTTATAATTTTCTATTATCTAATAGTTTATTTGTGCAATCGACTTTCTAATTTTTAGATATCATTCAATTCACATTCTCTTGTTCCTCTTTGAATTTTAAAATAATTAAAATTTATTTATTATTCCAAATTTGATCTTTCTCTTTTTTTCTCTACAAAGTATTTTAAAATATTCTTCGTTGCAAAACGTGATAAAAAATCTTTTTTGACTTGATGCAATGTTCTTAAATTTTAGATATTATGCAATTTTTTTTTATTAACAAACGGTTGTTCGAAACGTATAATTCATATAAATCTATATATATAAAATTAAGGTTTTGTCTGTACATTGCTCCAAATCGCGCCAAATTTTCGTTGCACGTTTCAAGCAAAGTTATGAACGAAAAACACCCTCAACAAAATTCCCGTTTGTATGACTGTTTGTAGGTCTGTCTCTCTGTATATTTCTGTCGTTTCCGAAATGTTGCTCACGATTCACGTAAAAACGGCTGAAGGGATTATTATGAAATTTCATATTTACATCAGATGTCTTCTAAATTACGTTTTTTTAGCTATATAACGTTTTCATATTTTGACCCCAGAAGGGGGTTTGGGGGGGGGGGGGGGGGGGGGGGCGCACGGAGTAAAGAAAATTATCAAATAACTCCTAAACTATTAACGCTACGGCAAATTTTAATATGAGAGCAAAGTTGTAGGGGATGTGATTTCTGACAACTTTTGTTTAAAAAATTCCCCCAAAGGTGGGGGGGGGGGGGGTCAAAATATGAAAATTCTTGCTCTTTGACCAAACTCAACCAAGTTTTGTATACATAATCTGTGAGTCACTAGAAGGCTAGAAATGCAAAAACTAACCATACAAAATGGGGGGGGGGAATCAAAAAATGAAAATACTTACTCTTAGAGCCAACTTAATCAAATTTGTATACGTAATCTGTGGGTCACTAGAAGGCTAGAAATAAAAAAAAACTGGGTGCGAGGATGGAGGGCACGGGGTGTGGTCAGGGGGATACAGGGTGGAGTGGAGGGTTTAGTTGATATATGATAATTCGATTCTTTTTCCTCTTCTGCATTTTTTAACCAGAAATTCTGGACATAGAAAATTCGAAATTAAATTTTTTTGTTTTAGATATACCTACATAACATACAAACATTTTCGATCTTGAACAAACTGTCTATGAGTGAGACTTTCTATAGTTATTGTAGAAATTTAAACCCACATACACATACATAGCCAAGAAAAAATCAAGTTTGATTTTTCTCCAAGCTTTAGTCATTTCTAAGCACAGAAGCAAAAATGACTATATGAAATTATATTTATACGTAACAATATTATAATTATTAAAATTTAGAAAAGAAAATCCAGCCTTAGATATGCACCTTAAAGATAGGCAACAAAACCTACAGATCTTCACTCCATATTCCCTAACTAGTCTATTTATAATACCTTGACACTTCGAAATAAAAAAGATGACTTAACACATAAACATACATATAAAACTCTCTTCATTGCATTCAGATACTTGTTCACAGCGTATATTATACCAATAAAGTTTAAGGAAAGCGGTGTTGGTTTATACCAAAACACCATAGTGAGAAACTTTCCACTATAATCGTTAAATAATTCCTGTGTATATTATATCAATTTATTTCAAACCAAGAACTGATTTTTTTCTGTTGTAATTTGGTGGTCAGTTTAAGTTATTTAATGTTTTTCAAAAAAATAAAATAAATATCAAATTTTCTAATATTTTATAGGAAGATTTAAAACATTCTTTTTTATTAAAAAAATAATTTTTTTTTTTTGATGGATCTTCTAACTTTCTCATGAGTGAACCAGCTCTGGAGAATTTCTCAGAACAAAGAACTGATCAATTATGTATAATTAAGAACTATTTGAATATTTTCTAACTGGAAATTTCGATACAGGATTCGATTGTGGATCACTTGAGACAACGTTTCGAGCATGGTCAAATCTACACTTATATTGGAGATATTCTGGTGGCGATCAACCCGTTCACAAATTTAGGCCTCTACACTGAAACTGTAAGTCTCTACATTCTTTTTGAAAAACTTATTATTATAATTATTTTATAAAAGACAAATAATTATATTTATCTATATTCTATATTTATATATAAAAATTAATTTCTTAAAACAAAGAAACAAATTAGTTCGGAGAAGAGAGCAAGCTCATTTTAAGAGTGGGGCCGAAAAATTGCGACATTTATTGCTCAATAAATTTTAGTATATGTACAATAAGAAATCATGTACAAATGTGCATTATTATATAAATAGAATAATGAAATCAAAGCTTATTTTTCGGATAAACTTATTGCCACCTCTGATTGCCCACTCGCTCTTAAAATGTCTTCTAGAAAATTAAACATCTTGTAGACATCTTAAAGACAAAAAAGTTGAATAAAACATTTTCTAGGTCGATTGTGCAATCTGGGTTGGGCTGGAAACAGTGGTACAAAGCATCAATTAAAGCGAAAACTTTATTTGAATTTAAGGCTCAGTTCTTTATAAATTCGCATCGTAGATCAAACTTAGTGTAGAATTCATTCAGATTTTTTTCCCTGCTTTGTTTCACTATGTTTCTCGCATAATGAAGCCTCTTAAGGATCTGTCCATAAATTATGTCACACGAATTTCAAAATTTTTAGACCCCCCCCCCCCTGAGCCACATTCTGTCACATTTTCATTGAGCCCCCCCTGAATTGCTGTATTGTGACTTAATATAATTACCTGAAATCTAAAAAATATATTAAGAGAGAAATAATTTAATTTTTACGATAAAATCTAGGATTTTAGTAGAAATATTTTTATAGCTATTGCGATATCAGGGAGATTCATCCTCTCAGGAGTTGAACCTGAAAACTAACATGCTTTCCGGGCAGTCAGCCCCTTGAGACAAAAACCCCTCTCTGACCCGCAATATATTATATAAGTGAAAAAAAAAATTACTCCATACTGCTAGAAATGAAAATAAAAATTTACCTTAAAATGAAAAAAAAGTTTTTCATAGAATACCTTCATTTAAATATAAAACTAAAGTTGATAGCGTTTTTCTTTAGGAGACGGACTGGGTATAAATATGCAATTGGATGTTGATGAAGGCAGTCCACGGTGGTTGTAAAAAATAAGACTATAATGGTTTTATTATTTTACATTTATTCGTTAAACCGACGTTTCGGAGATTTATTCTCTCCTTCTTCAGGGTAACGAAAAGTCGGTTTAACGAATAAATGTAAAATAATAAAACCATTATAATCTTATTTTTTACAAACACCTTTGGATACCTTCGTAAACATCCAATTGCATAAAACGCAAAAGATTTGAGCATCTTTTTTTTTAAATAGTTGGAATGTTTTTCAGGTATTTCAACTATTTTCAAAAGATGCTCAAATCTTTAGTTCTAAAAAATATATTTGAAATTTTTTTTTAATTTTTTAATTTGACTTTGTGACCTCACAATTTTTAAGATCCCCGAGCTCCCCAATCACAAATCTGAGATGCCTCCTTCCCCCTTACCGTGTGACATAATTTATGGACGGCCCCTAATATTATTGTGAAAGGAATCATTTTTTTATTAATGTATATTCTACTATGAAGTAGTGAAAAGTTGGCAAACATATTTTTTACATTCAGGCCTGTTTACACAAATGTTGACATCAATCTTGCAATAAATGTGACAATTTGTTTCTAATATCAATGAACCTATGACATTTTTTGGATAGCAATTTTTCAACTTGCCCTTCACTCTGCTTAATAACCTCCCTTTTAATTTTAATTATTTTTTTTATGTTTGATTTTTACTTATATAATTTTTTGCAGGAAATGCGCCGTTATTCGAACCAGGCTCGAGGTGATAATCCGCCTCACATTTTCGCAGTGGCGGATGCAGCATATCACGCGGTTCTTCACCAGAGAGTGAACCAAGCGATTGTTATCAGTGGCGAGAGTGGAGCAGGAAAAACCGAATCTGCCAATCTCCTCCTCAAGCAACTTGTCTTCTTAGGAAAAGTAAATAAACATTTTGCATTCTATTTATTTCTAAATTACAGGAGGGTGTCATCTGTTAGATCCGAGATTGAATGAATTATTTTTAATTATAAGGCAGAAGAGTTATTTTTCATCCTTGAATCGAAAGAACCCTTCTGGCATAAAATCAAAAATAGTCCATTCCATCTCGGATCTAATAGATGACACACACTCTTGTGATTTTCTTAGAAAATTTAAATCTATTTCTATCGGCAAGTTGAATTCCCATATTCTTTTATTTATTTATTTTCTCGATTCCTCGTTTCCCATTATATTACGCCATATAATATCTTGTATTCTCGAAATTATATTTAGCATCGAAAGATTTTATTTAAGACCATGATCAGATGTTAATACTCTAATACACTATCCTTGAATTGAGTGAGCTAGATGACTGAATCTCCTTGTATTAGTCTTTTTTCAATATTAATCCTATAGAGACCGTACATTAAACATAGAAGCAGCACTACTGACAAGTAGAGCTCTCTTGTGTTTATTTATTCAAACAATTTAGGGGTAATTGGGGCAAATATTGTATTATAGTATATATCATAGATAAAAGAGTGCACGGAGCCTAGGGGTCCGTCAGCGAGTCTCTTTGTCTTGGACGTTTAATAAATCACCCCCCAAAGGTTACATTTTCGTCGCCAGTTGTCGCTAAAGTTGTGACGCACAGTCCCTATTGTAAAAGGTCAATTTTTCGTGCATTTAACATCATTAACTTTAACTTCGCTTTTAATTTAGTCAAAAAAAAGAAAGTCTTCAAGAAAGAGAAGATCAAAAAATAATATATATTTTATTTCTGCTTGTCATGATAGTTTCCTTATTTGTTTAGCGAACTGATGATTCATTGTTTCGGTGTTTGAGCTTCTTTCTGTCTATCTACGAAATGTTCAACGATTATTAAATACTACAAACCTGTTAAAGAAAGCAATTTCAAACAAAAATTAAAACTATCCTAATTTATTGCTACCTGAGCATTCGCGAAGAGTTAAATAGCTGAGGAAGTTTTTCGGACAAGTCCAAATAAAGACAAGTCATCCTGATAATTAAGTACTACCGGTAGAGTCAAAAAATAGTGAAACATTAATTATATAAACGAAACGAATACAGGTTTATTTTAGGATAAGAAAGCATTTAAATTCGGAACCGGAATCAAATTATTCAAGAGAAATGACTTAAAATAGTTTAGCATAAAAAATAATAATAATAATAATAATCTAACGTGTTTAGTGCACACCACACGATTTCTTTTCACTTTAACAAACCAATATTTAAAATAATAATAGGTATAATTAAAAATAATATTAAAACCAATTTTATTCATTTACATTTTGTTTTTGATAGAAACATTAAAAAATAAGTCCAAAGATACTAGAGAGAAGTATTTTTTCTTAGAGTATAATACAATCCTAAGACCGGTTTGATGCAATCACCCACCTTCACTCGACTCTTTCCCATGTAAACTCTTTCATTTTTCTAAAAGTCCCACATTCCATACCTTCCATTATCTGGGGATAATTATAAAATTAAAATATTTTGAAAAGCAAATTTTAGGGGAATTCATTCTAATTCATCAAATAAGTAAAAGTAAAATTCTGACGTGACATATACACACCACAAAGTAGCTACAGTGAAACCCCGGAAACTCGAAAACCCGGGAAATCCGAACACCAAAAAGATAAACTTATTTATTTAGTCATAAAACAATTATATATATATTCTACATTATAACCTTATTTTACATAATTAGTTGAAAAATTAACAAAGAAGTACAGTTAGCATACCTAACAAAGTGTAAATGTTGTCTACATACTTATGTCATCCAGGATTGAAAAAGGGTAAAAGTTGGTTATTGAAATTCTTTAGATTAATCACTTTGCAAAAACAATGAAATAATAATAGAAACACACAAAATATCACTCAATCTTTCACTTGATATCAGTTTTCTTCAATTGTCGAAGCTGCTTTCGGCTAATCCGAACAAATTGAAATCCAATCAGGCCACAGCCCCAATTAGTTCGGATTTGAGGGGTTTCACTGTATTTGTGGGTTACCACATTAGTTAGGGATCTTTTCTTCCGCAATGAAAATGACAACACTGGCCCTGGTGTTTAGCAGGTACAAACATCTATTTTCATGAAACCATTGAATAATAATAAATTCACAAATTATTTAACAAAATAAGATTTTTATATCATTAGGAGACAAATTGAAATTAAATGTAGAATTAAACAGGGATCACAGCCCCGAAAAAAGCGTTCTGATATCTCAATTACTTTCTGAGTAATTTCAATTGATAAAATACTATTTTTCTCACTATTTATCAATGAATTCATTCATAGGGTATGTTTGTTTTTTTAATATTTTTTATGACGGGTAATAAAAATTCCTTTGCCTCTTTAAACGTATAAAAAATGTAAATAAATCATATATTAGTCTAGTGACCTAAAGAACGACGACCTTGAGGTAGGTTAAGATTTATTTATGAAAATTTCTAGGAATTTATCAATAACAAAACATTAGAGAAAGAAAATAAATTAAAAGGAAAAAGAACAAGGAAAGAAATGCCATTCATAAAAAACAATACAAATTAATAATTCCTCTATTTTTCTACTGAATCTTTTTTATCCAGTTTATTAAAAAATCTGGCGTGACTTGTGTGCATCAAACGCCTTTCACTTACCACCCCTTTCTACTTTAAAAACAAAGCATCATCAAAATTAAAACAAGAATGAAAAAAAAATTACTTTGAAGATATTTTTAGCAAATAAATATTCAAGCGTCATTTGTTTGAACACTTGATTTTCACTTACCACTCTTTAACCATTATTAGAGTGAAGGGGTATAGCTGTACCCCTACGGCACTTTGACTTATAATATTTCAGGATTTAGGTTTCTTAGGAAACTGAAATTCTGTGACATCTCTAAACTTTTAAAAATAATTATAGTGCCATAATCTTGTCAAAAAAATCTGTATTTTCAATGTAAAAACGGCCTCTGAAAAAAAATAAAAAACTACGTAGTAGACGGACCGAAAATAGGTGTACCCCAACGGTTTTTTGGTGTAAAAATTAATTTTTTAAGAATTAATGAAAACAAATGTGATTTTTTATGTTTTATTGAATTATATACAAAATTACATAAATGGTCAATGGTTCTATTTTCGTGAATTTGGAATTTTCTCTTTAAATGTTATTAAATGGTATTTTTGTTTTTATAATTTAACTTGGGATAGGGTCAAAGAGTAGAGGGGTCTTAGTTCGTATAACACGTGGGCAACTGTTGCCATTTTCAGCACTCTAGACGATAATTTATACTTATTTGAAAAGCGTTCAGTTGAGACGTTTTTTTAAATAAATAATTTAGCAGAGGAATTGTTCTCAAAAGTGACTTTTTATTAATTGTTTATCTTCTTCTATCCACTCATCATTATCTAACTTTTCCGAAATTAGTCAACCACCATCCGATAACTAGAAAAGCCTATTTCAATAAAATGAGTAAAAAAATAAATTAATAAACTGATGTGGCCATCCACATGACTTTACCATACCCCTGGCCCCTCTCTTATTATATTTAATATTTAATCAAATCATTTATAATCATTCAGGGGTAGAGGGTCATAAAATGAAAATCTAGGCCCTTGGACCAAACACAGCGAAATTTTGTATACTTACTCAGTTGTTATAAATACATTTTATAGTATATCGTCGGCTTAGAAGTGTAAACCTACTAACTCCATTTTTTATCATAAATGACATATTAATACCGTTCGAAAGAAAAAGAGATGCACCATCGTCCAAGTAAAACTGCTACTTAATATTACGATCGTAAGTTGTAGAAAAAAAATGTGAAAAATATTTTTTTCCATTACAACAATATTAAATTTTGTTTGTTTTTTCTCTGCCCTGTAAAATTTCCTTGTTGTGAGTTAGCAGGTTTACTCTCTTAGGGCCAGTTGTATGTCGGTTGGTAAAGTAAGTGCGTGTCATCTGATTGGCCATCCGGCCAGGCACAAGGTGAATTCTAAGATTTTACCCTTTGTCAACTTGTACAAAGACTTACCAACCGATATACAACTGACCCTAAGGCGAAGATATTTAATTTTTTTTTTTGTTTGAAAATCTTATAGTTTTAATTTTTAACCCTCAATTTTGGGTTCGATTTCAACCAAAATCTAATCAAACCACTAAAACTACATGTGAAATTTCGTTTTGATATTCACACTAGTTTTTGAGAAAGTACGTCCACAAAAATTTGGTAACGCACTAACGTACTAACAGACATTTTGACATAATAGTTATTATTCCGAAAAATATAATTTTTTCGATGATCACTTATTAATACTTTTTTATAGATCGAAATGCTATGGTTTTGCCCAATTTTTTTAATTAAAATTGTTTCACCTGTTTTTGAGATATTTCGAAAAAAACGAAGCATAAAACCACTTTTTCCATGCACGATTACAATACTTGACCATACCCTGTATGGTAAAGTAAAAATTGAAAAATAAATCAGTGTTAAGGAAACTTGGGTGATAAATGTAAATGTAGCGTGTATTATTAGCTAGCTACTTAATAATTTCACCCTCTTCTCCATTAGTTTTACTTTTCCTTTTAATCATTTCACTCCACCCATCATTATCTAACGATTTTTCCAAATTAGTCAACTGTGACGTTAAGTCATAAATCCACATCGAACGATTAACGATAGCCATCATAATTGAAGTCCGAATTCCTGCATACATTACCACCCCTACTATATCCCACATTCGGAGTCAGTTAAGTGTACAAAAACAGATTGACGATAAGATGAGAAAGTGAAGTCGAAATAGTATTTTTTTTTTTTTTTTAATTTTATTATTTATTTAATTTAATTTCTTTGCTAAGCTAAAGGAAGGCCAAGCGCACTCGGTAATCAATTATTTCAAGCTACAATTAAATTTCACTTTGCATTTTCTGCTAAATGATATCGTCACGCAATTTGACTTCTTATTAACAAGTTATGAAAAAGAAAAAAAAATCAAATGTTCAAATGATAAATTCTTATGTTTTGTAATAATGAAACCCTCAGCCGACATCTAATTAAGATTAATGAGGAAAAAATTCAACCAGTTAGAAAAATTAAAAGCCGTCGTAAAAAAACAAATTAAAACCATCAAAATATTCAAATTTCTCTTTTAGTAAAATATATATTATATACTCCTATATATTATACCTTTATATATTTTTATAAATAAAATTAATTTATTTGAGAACGAATTTTACTAATCAGAAATTATTTGTTTGATTTTTTTCAATATTAAAAATTATAAAATTTGTTTGATATTTGAAATTTATTTAAAATTGAAAATTTTATATTAACAAATTAAAAAAAAATTAAATTTTTTGCAAATTAAGTAAAAAATTAGATTTTTACAAAAAACTCATAACGTCGTAATAATAATTACTTTCAGTAAAAAAATCAGTTGATTTGTACTTATTTCAAATATGATTATATATTATTATATATTATTATTATATTATTATATAGTAAGTATACCTATATATAAAATAAAATTTATAAGGTAACAAACAAATTTCAAATATCGGGAATTTTCTTGCAATTTTGAAAATTGTAAATTTTACTTGATTTTTAAGAAAATTAAAATATGATCAAATACAAATATTGAAAAAAAAATTGATTGAATAGGTACCTAAAAGATTGTAGATTTATTTTATTTTTGCAAATTTCGAAAAATAGATATACCTACCTATAAATTTTTTACAAAATTACAACTAATGAAAGATTGGATTTTTTGAAATATTTTTTTTTTTTTTTTTTTTTAAAAAATATTGTTAAATATTTTAAAAATTTTTTTGAATACCAATATCTCAAAATTGGAAAAATTTCCTATTTTTTTGACTTTTGAAAATTATTATTTATATATTTTAATTGCTCTTAGTTTTTAACAAGAATAATGATATAATAGTTAATCTTAGACTATTGTTAAAATTGTCATAGATATATACTAGTATTTAGTGGGAAAATGGAAGATATAATATGGTGCGAGTAAACTATTAAAATTTCAATTTCAGTAGTTTTTAACTTTAATTTGTTTTTGTATTTTTGTTCCAGTCCTCTAGTCGTAATTTGGAAGAGCGTATTCTTCATGTCAACCCGATAATGGAAGCTTTCGGCAATGCCCGTACTGGGATCAATCATAATTCGTCGAGGTTTGGAAAATATCTTGATTTAACATTGACAAGAAATGGAAAAGTCACTGGAGCTAGAATTGCTGTTTATTTGCTGGAACAGAGTCGAATTTCACAGCAAACGCCGTAAGTCGAATCTGAATAATACGATTTCCATTAACTAATAATACAATAATCTGATAGATAATAATCTTAGAAAAAGAAACCATTTAATTTAATTTTTATAGTACTTTTTAGAAAATTATTGAATATTGAAAAGTAAAATTCAACTGACTATAACAAAATATTCTCAACAAATTCAATAAAAAATCTATAATTGAATTATAAAAATCCAAAAATATTAGAATACCTACAAAAATATTTTATTTCATTCTATCAATTTATTTTACTATTTTTTTGATGTAACATTTTCATAAATGATTAATAATATAATCTTACAACATGGACGTTCACACAGCATCGAGTCATTTATCCCCTGGATTTAATATAATTTTTTATTTGTTTATTTGTTGGTCACAGGAACTAAATGCCCATTTAGCCAGTCACGTGTGTGTTTAATTTGGTGTAGAAATCAGATTTTAGCAGGTCAAATATTTACAGTCAGCCGGGCTTGAACCCGGTCTAGCTTAATTCATCAGCAAAGACCATGTGTATTTAATGCAGGGGTCTTCAAACTTTTTCACTAAATTTTCAGTAAAAGTTCCGCGGTGCACATATCTCAAAACGTAGAAAATAACAACTTCATTATATTTAGAATTAAAGTAAAGAAAATTTTGAAATTTTTTTTAGAATCTTTAAAATTTTAAAATATAAAATACTAGGTAGGTTTCACATAAATAAAAGATCAGATGCTTGTTTAGCACAACTCAATTTTTACTCATATTTACAATTTACATAATGCCTGTAATACCGCTTAATTATCTAATCATTAGATTAGATTCTAATGATTTTTTATTATATAGCTTTTTTTATTTATTTATTTTGAAGATGTAACATTTTTTCTAATAAAGTAACCACATCATCACGATGCACACTGTGCACAGCGGTTCATAGTTTAAAGACCCCTGATTTATTGTATAGTTTATAACTATATGTATTTAAACTAATTTATCTTTAGCTATGAAGTAGGTATTTTTAATATTTTAATATAAAAAACACATAAACGATATTAAATAAATTAGCAAAAAAGCTAAAAATTCATATTCTGATAAAGACATAATATGAAATTTCGACATAATATGAAAAATTTAAACTAAGTCTTGCGTAAGTTCGGCGGCGTGGAGGGTGTTGCGGCTTACTGGCGCGAGAACCTATACAGTAGCGTCGATGGCCGGGATTTGGAGATGTGCGCGGGAGCAAATAGTTCTTTTAATTGGATGCTGCGCCCAGGAGTTATTAAGAACAACATATTTATCGAATTTTGTAGGCTTTGATCGGGGTCCCTTCTTTCAGCCGTAAGAACCAGCAGGGGAAGACGGCCGGTGGGGCCCCCGATGTGCCGGGCTGGGTGCAGACGAACTTAGACAACGGCGCACATCATCCAATGTTGTGATAGGACCGCGGATGGGCGGGTTAAGAGGCATGACGCTGTGGTACGATGTCTGGCCGACGATTTGATCAAAAAGGAAATGCGTGTCGAGTTGGAGTACTTGTACTCCAGCTCGGCGGGCAATAGAAAGCCAGACATCGTGGCAAAGGATGCGGCGGGGGTGGTGTGGGTTTTGGACGTCCAGATCGTCTCCGCGCTTGCAGGACTGGGTGTTGCCCACCGAAACAAAATAGAAAAATATAGGGGCAACTCCAGTCTGGTGGATAATATTGCGGAGCGATTTGGCGTCGGGGCGGGCTCGGTCAGGGTCGAGGCCATCACACTCTCGTGGAAGGGAGTGTGGTGGCATAAAGCGGTGGAGTCCCTCATCGCCCTGCGTATATCCCAAAAAACAATAAACGATTTGACATATAGGGCGATGAGGGGATCTCTCCTTAATTTTTACACTTTCGGCAGAAGAACATGGAGAGTGGGTGGCGTATGATTATTTTTTGTGAATAAAAAAAAAAAAAAGAAGAAATTTGAAATGTGAGCCAGGATTAATCCTGGCTCTCTCAGCCACCCGCTCGAAATCTGAATTAATTTGTTCTGAAGCCGAAAGTGTGAAAGATTTGTAAAAAACTTGTGTAATGGTCTTTTGTCTTGTAAGAGGCGGCCCGCTCCTCGGAAGCCCAATAAATAAAATAAGTTATGTTAGTCGTCTCTATGTGCATACTTGTTTATTTATTTGATGAAATAATTAATGTTTGTTTTTTTATTTATTTTTTTAGTGGTGAGCGTAATTTCCATGTCCTCTATTATCTGTACGATGGCTTGGAGTCTGAAGGTCGTTTGGCTGAATTTCATCTAGATCCAATTCTTCGCAATGGTCATCGCTATTTGCCCGAGGATGCCCGGGATGCCAACACACGACAAACGAACGTAGCTCGGTTTCAGCAGCTGAAAGCGGGCTTTCGTATGTTGGGTTTTCGGGAAGAGGAAGTCTCGACATTGTATCGCATTTTAGCGGCCATCCTTCACCTGGGCGATCTCGAATTTGGCGAGGTCGTGTCGCAGGACAATACTGATAACAAAAGTCGAGTTATTGATCTAGCTCCTCTTCACCGAGGTAAATCATTTAACCAAATCATGGAAAAAGTTGTTAATTGAGTGGGGGGGGGGGGGGATCAATTTCCCGGATTGGGCATCGGTAAAAATGTTCACCCTCACTATAGGTTTAGAAATATTTTTAGAAATATCATAATTTTTTTTATATTTTTCGGAATTGCAGAAGTGAGGGCTTTAAGGAAAAACTACTATAGAGGAGGTCTTTTCATTCAAACCTCAAATTTCGAAATATATCTATAAATATATTAGTTAATCTTAATATATGGAGACTTATTTTTTATTTATTTATTTATTTTTGAATTTTCCTAAATTCTGGAAATTAGAGAAGGGAGGTTAAAAGTATGTAGGATGTTTTTATAATTGTTTACCTACAAACCCTGGATATTTTGAAAAATATTTTTTTTATTAGTTATTAATAATAGGTATTAAGTCTAGAATAATTTTAGATAGTCCAAATAATTTTATATTTTTTAAAATTTCTGGAGAGAAGAACTAGATAATTTAAGACCTTGACCCAAATGAAAAGTGTGATACAACCTCTATTTTCTCACTTCCTGAATTTCAATTCTTTTATAAAAATTATTCAGTCTTATTCTTTGAAAGAATCTTAACTAAATTTTATTTATTTATTTTTACCAAATCTTAGAAAAATAAGGGCCGAATTAGTAACATCTCTTCTGGCTATGAGATTATTTTTGTATACCTATAAAATTTATAAAATATTTAAAAGAGAAGAAATTTAATCTTTAGAACAAATTCTAAGATTTTAGTAGAAATATTATTAAATTGCGATATCAGAGGGGAGAATTTATCCTAAAGATTAAATTCTTTCTCTTTTAAAATACATTGATTAATCTGAACCCGAGTTGATTTTTTGAAAAACATTCCAACTATTTTCAAAAAAAAAGATGATCAAATCTTTAGTTTTATATAAATGTATTAATATATATTATATATTTTTCAGTTTCCCGGTTGCTTGGAATCGAAGCCCCCGATTTGGTCGACTCCCTGACCACAAACAGCGTCGTAACTCGGGGCGAAACCATAACTCGAAGCAACACAGTTGCGGAAGCTTGTGCTGCCCGAGATGCCATGGCCAAAGGACTATATGGACGACTTTTCGATTGGCTTGTTAACCAAATCAATGCTCTACTTTCGGACCGGCGACCGAACGAAAATCCCCTGGCAGTCGGACTTCTTGATATCTTCGGATTCGAAAATTTCTCCCATAACTCCTTCGAGCAATTGTGTATTAACATCGCCAATGAACAAATCCAGTACTATTTCAACCAACATATTTTCACATGGGAACAACAAGAATATATGGCCGAGGGTGTTCCGGTTGAGCTGGTGGAATTCTTGGACAATCGACCTGTTCTCGACATGCTCTTATCTCGTCCGATGGGTCTCCTCGCTCTTCTTGATGAAGAAAGTCGATTTCCGCGATCCACCGACCGTTCATTGACGGAGAAATTCCATAACAACATCAAATCGCAGTACTACATGCGTCCCAAATCGAACGCCCTTTGTTTTGCCGTTCAGCATTTTGCCGGCCGAGTGGTCTACGAGGTGAACGGGTTCTTAGACAAGAATCGCAATTTCTTGCCGCCGGAAGTGATCCAACTCTTAAGACAATCCCACCGAGACATGGTTCGCTTTCTTTTCCAATGTCCCATCACAAAGACCGGAAATTTATATAGTGCCCAAACAGCGGGGGTGGAGGCTCCAAGCCCCGCCCCGGATACGGACGGTTCATCTAAGGTACTTTGGACATTCATTAGTTACACTTTCATTTAGTTTATTTAAAAAAGAATTCTTCATTACCGGAAATAAATTATTTATCAGCTAGATAGATTTTAATCATTCCACCCAATAAATTATTATGATAAAAAAGTGAATAAACTTCATAAAATTAATTTATTTTATTTACAACTTCCTTAAGATCCTATAGATCAGTGGTTCTTAACTTATTTGTCGTGACCCAATTTTGGGTCAAAAGCATATTTTTTGGGTCGCGCAGTGTCGTTAACCAAATATTTTCACTACTATATTTATTTTCAATTTAAAAATATATTTTGATTGATTCAATACTTTTAAAAATGAAAATATGAAAAACACGTACTTTTTCATTAAATTTTCCTTGGGTCTAAAAGTACCCTTTTGTTATTTTAATTTAAAAAAAACACACAATTATAATATGTGAGTTAAAAAAAAGGTCATTGTAAAATTGAAGAAAATTGCTTAAATATGGTCTTTTTTGATAAACTTTACTTATATTTATTTATTTTTATTATTTTAGTGAAAGTAGAGCATCTTACTCACAATATATTATTTTCCAAATTATTAAAAAATCTAAAATTGCTTTTTTTATAAAGAATTTTCTAATCTACGAATTTAATAAAAAGGAACTATGTATTTGTATCGTGTGACCAGTGGCGGATTAGCCATTAAAGGCAATGAGACATGTGTCTAGGGGCCTCAGATTTTGGGAGCCCTCAAGCCAAAACATTTTTCTATAATATTTTGAAATAGATCTATGCTTGTATCAAAGATCATAAAAATCTTGATTAATTTAAGTGAAAAAAGAGGGATGTATGAAGCAAGATCGATTTAGTGTCTAATTTCGATTGAACCTGAATTGGCTAAAAAAATGAATTTCGAAGACATAATCAATAAATTAGTAAATTTTAAAATTCCTAAGTCAATTCATAAAAACCTAAAAATTATTCATTAAACCAAAAAGTTACATTTTATTTATCATTCTTTGATCCTTTAAAATACTTTTAAACTCCAGAGATACAAAAAATTCAACTGTTTGGATTTCATTCATTTGCCAGATAACTTTTTTTTAAATTCTTATTTTCTTATTATTATTTATTGGAGACCCCCAAGTATTATTTACCTTGGGGCCCCAACTATACTTAATCCGCCACTTCATGCGACCAATAATGAGATTTGGTAAACATCGATGTTTACCAAAACCAAATATATCTCTAGTTCAAACACAACATTTTGGTTAATTTTAGTTGGTTCATGTCCATTTTAATTATAAATAAAAGATTCATGGGTTTTTGGACAATTTTTTTTTATTAATGTTAAATATCAATTTTCATACAACGTTTCGTCCTTTTTCACAACTTTTTCAAGTAGGTACTCAATTACTTAAAACATTAATCGTTGATAAAATAGTGAAACCATCGAGACAATAAATAGTGTATTCATAATAAGTTAATTTGTTTCACTATTTTAACAACAATTAATGTTTTAAGTAATTGAGTACTTGAAAAAGTCAAAAAGGACTAAACGTCGTGCGAAAATTAATATTTAACATAAAAAAAAATTATCCAAAAACCCTTGAATCTTTTAATTATTTTTGTTAATACCATGTCCTCCAAGAATTGATATCCCCCACTGAATGTTCTTTTAAGATAAGAGAATATGGTACATTCAAATTTATTTTATTTCATTATACGTATATCAAAATAAAATAGCTTATGTTAGAATGATAAATACATTTTTAACTAAATTGTGGATTTATTTATCTTTACTAGGAACGGTATTCATCGAGAGGATTGGCATCTCAATCTCGAGCCCAGCAAACAGTGGCCACTTATTTCCGATACTCTTTAATGGAACTTCTTCAAAAGATGGTGAGCGGAGCTCCTCAATTTGTAAGATGTATCAAGCCAAACGATGGACGCACGCCAAGGCATATCGATACATCTAAAGTACTTAGACAACTCAGGTATATACTATATTAATATTAATTTTCAACCAATAGATATTAATCTTTAAGTATTAATCATTAAATAACTTATTACAACCCTGGCCCTTGACCAATTTTACGATTCTGATGTTTATGCGCTAATCCATCTAACTCTAAATTAAACTAAGAATAAGAATTTAGTAGAATCAGTTCAGAAATAAAGCTAACTTTATTTTTTATTTCATCATTCATTAAAATTTTCTCAAATTCCATAATTTTTCCTTAAAAGGCTATATTTTATTTGAATTAGATATTGAAACTAATTTTCAGCCAAAATTAAATTAGGTTGGAGTTCAACTCTAACCTAATTTAATTTTAACAATGTTTCACTATAAACCAACACCGCGTTTCCTAAATTTGATTAATTTTCAGTCATTCGATAAATAAAATATTACAATCGCCGCCCTGGCTCAATTTTTCGATCTTGATGTGATGGGCAAAAAAGTATACACTAACTAATTAGTATTAAATAAGCCAGCTGTAGATAGAACATGTAAAAATATTTCCCCTAATTAATAGGGGCGTATTTTTAAAATAATTTTTAATTTTAAACTTTTAAACTACATATTTATTTCTATTTTATTCATTTACTAGCTGCGACGCCCGCCTTCGGCGGTCCTCTTGCTGCGTCCCATGGACCCCCCTGACCCCTCACCTTTCCCACCCTGGACCCCAATCTCCTCCCCCTGAACAATATCTCTCCTCTATCTCCAAACACTCTCCACCCACGAACCCTCTCTTCGATAACGGAATTTTATTTTTTTATTTTTATTGAGAAATGTTTGCGGAATTTAATAGAATTAAATGTTTTTATTTTTATATAATTTCATTTAAATTGGTAATCATGACGACTGTTTTTGTTGGGGGACGGACATAGGTAGTTACAAACAGAGACGGGCACAAATGCCCTTTAATAGTATGTGATTTCGAATTCGCACCCCCTCCCTCGAAACTAATATAAGCTGCCCCCCCCCCTCTAGCTCATATTCTGGGCACGCCCTTGATTGTAATGTATATATAATTAATTACATATTAATCACTATACTAATATTTTATTGTATTTCTAGATATACCGGTGTTTTGGAAACTATTCGAATTCGTCAGCATGGCTTCTCACATCGAATTCCATTTGGAGAGTTTTTAAAACGCTATTCGTTTTTGGCGATTGGATTTGAAGAACGCGTCGCCCCTGGCAGAGATGCATGTCGTCTTGTCTTAGTTCGTTTGCACATGGATGGATGGGCGCTTGGCAAAAATAAAGTAAATCGAAAATTGAATTCACTTATCATAGGACTCATAAATTGAGAAAGAATTAAACCCTTAAAAGATTGAAAATATATGGACATTTTTTTTGGATATTGAAAAGACCAGCCGAAGAAAACAATTTATTGAAACTCATTTTCAACCGAGGGGTGAACCGCGACCTAATAAGCTGTACACCTACTTCCACTTGTACTTCCAAATATTTCCAATTACTTCCAAAATTCCCAAATGCTTTCAAATATTTCCAAGCACTTCAAATATTTCAAAGTACTTCCACATATTTCCAAGTACTTCCAAAATTCCCAAATCCTTTCAAATATCTCCAAGCACTTTCAAATATTTCCAAGTACTTGCAAATATTTCCAAGTACTTCCAAAATTCCCAAATCCTTTCAAATATTTCCAAGCACTTTCAAATATTTCCAAATACTTCCAAATATTTCCAAGTACTTCCGAAATACTTCCAAAGAGGTGTACACCTACTTCCAATCGCGGATCACCCCTCGTTTTCAACCTTTCAGAGAAGCTTCCGTTTTTCTTCATGTTTTTAATGAAATTAAATTGATTTTTATCAGCCGATTTCAAAAGAAAATATTTCTCATAAAAATACATTGGGGAAAATATCGACTAATTTACTAAATTTTCGCAATAAGATAATTATGCTTAAGATAGTTGAAATAATGTATTGATTGTTTTTTCGTATTAAATAAATACAATTATTTTATAAAACAATCTTAAATCATTTATTAGAAATCTAAACCTTTCAGAAAAAAATCTCCCTTTATCAATGGAAATTTGGAAAAATAGTTTCTTTAAAATAGTAATTTAAAGCAACTATCTATCAATTATCTTGCTTGATAGTTTCTTTTTAAAGCAACTATTTTTATAAATTTCCATTGATAAAGGGGTGATTATTTCTCCTGAAATGTTTGGCTTTAATAATGAAGGTTTTATAAAAGAATTGTATCTATTTATTTAATATATTAAGGTATATAGATACAAATATAAATAAAATTCACCATATCAATTGCGAGAATTTTTTTGAATAGTTGATGAAAGTCAGATTATGTCATCGATATTGAAATAATAGAGTATCACAAAGAGAAACAAAGAGGTTGTCCTCTGCTTGATGCAAATAAACATACACACATATATATCGAGATGATATATCTGTATATATATTATCTATATATATCCATATGATAATGACTCCATGAAAAACATTTATAATTGAAGAAAGACTGATGATGAAGACCAAGTCTTCGAAACTATAGTCTCAAACAAATAAATAATATATATACAGATATATCATCTCGATATATATGTGTGTATGTTTATTTGCATCAAGCAGAGGACAACCTCTTTGTTTCTCTTTGTGAATCAACAACTCTGCTACTTTCGGCAAAACAAAAACTTTTCAATTAATAGAGTATCTTTAGTTTCGATTTATATTAGAAAAAAGAGGGATTATTTTGAAAAATCTTTAGGACCCTTTGAAATAAAACTAGAAAATGATTAGCTGAATAAACGAAAGAGGAAGTTTTTGTCAATATCTAAATATACTTAACTTTTTTTTTAGAATGACTAAACATTTCATTCCCCATTAATAATACAATTATTGAATTTCAGGTATTTCTTAAATATTACCATGTGGAGCAGCTATCCCGATTGCACGAATCTTTCATCCATCGTCTCGTGATTGTCCAATCTTGTGTTCGTCGTTGGTTAGCCAAAGCAAAAGTGCGTCAAATGGCTCAGGAACGGAAAATCGAAGCCAGCGCTTTGACCTTACAAAGATATGTCCGAGGATGGTTGACCAGGAAGAGATATCTTGAGGAACGAAGGCGGAATCAAATGCGAAGACAACAACAATTGCAACAACAACAACAACTGCAAATGCAACAACAAATGCATCATCATCACCGGAGGCATAAAGAAAGAGATCTCTCACCACCAAAAGCCAAGAAGGTATACCTATATATTACACAATATGTCCGGTTTGATAGGATTGTTATCTGGTTCAATGCTTCTTAAAATAGTGGGCCGCGGCCCTCTAAGGGGCCATGGATTACCCGCAGGGGGGCCACGAAGAGTCGCAAATGTAACAAATAAATTATTATTGTTAAATAAGTTTAAATACTTGGATTATAATTATAAACTTTCGATAATGAATTGACAAATTACAAGAGGAATTCATTGAGTTGAGATCAGATTCAACACTTTAATTGGAATTTGCTGGAAGTTATATTTCAGAATTTTGGCTAAAACGACAAAATGAATATCCAGCATTAACTGACTTAGCCTTAAATAATTTGATTCGATTTGCAACTACATACCTGTGTGAACCGACATTTTCAACTTTATTATTAATTAAAAACAAGCATAGATCGTGCCTATCAATAAAATCTTTAGAAAATAATATTTTAGTAGCAATTTCAAATATAACGCCGAATCTAGATTTGCTATGCATTAATATCAAATACTGTATATATACAGTATTTGATAATATTCAAGCACATCATCACATTAAATTAAATTGTTTGTTACATTTTCAAGCTTTGATTTGTGCACATATGTACTTAGCCATGGTAGTGGATGCATACACTCATTAATCAAAACATAATAACCGTGTTTATTTTTTTTCACGCTTTTACTGTTAACCTTAGTAAATGAATGCATTGACTAGTAATTGTATGCATATATGAAATTCAAAATTATAAATAGTTTTTTAAACCAATCTGAATTTAAAAAAAAAATACGGGCCCGTGAGATATTGACTAGGGTTCCAAGGGGGCCGCGACTTCCAAAAGTTTAAGAAGCACTGCTCTAGATCATGGTTAGGCATCCTTTTTTAACCGACTTCAAAAAAGGAGGAGGTTCTCTATTCGACCGATTTTTTTTTTATTTTTTTTTTTGTGTCTATGTTACCTGATATCTCCGCCAATTGTGAAC
The DNA here is from genome assembly GCA_024734495.1 of Forficula auricularia. Classification (NCBI taxonomy): domain Eukaryota; kingdom Metazoa; phylum Arthropoda; class Insecta; order Dermaptera; family Forficulidae; genus Forficula; species Forficula auricularia. The sequence continues at coordinate 3,908,763 of JALMQS010000127.1, forward strand.
CGATTTTGAAAAAAAATTTTGCATTGGGTTCAGTCTACCTTCGGATTGGTCCCATTTTTTTTCATAGGTATTAGACCTTTTTTGTTAGGTTTGTTTAGGCCTAACTTCTTTGTTTATGAACCGATTTCGATGATTCTTTTTTTTATTCGAAAGGGGGTATCTTAGGGATGGTGTCATATTAATTTGGTTAAGTTCTGATGATATGATCACTATTAATAACATCACTAAAAAGAGAAAAATAAAAATAATTTTTAAGAAAAAAATAAAACCGACTTCAAAAAATTAAATGCAACAAATAAAATACACTAAAAGGTATAAAATAATTATTATCTTATTTAGTTACAACTAAACTACGAAATATTAACATGAAATTACTTTTTGAAGTCGGTGCCAAACATATACCTTTTATGAATCGCACTCGACGGATCTTACTTAGTACGATTGGAGGGTATGCTCTCTTATAGGTATAGTTTGTTTGGTACCAACTTCAAAAAGTAATTTCATGTTAATATTTCGTCGTTTAGTTGTAACTAAATAAGATAATAATTATTTTATACCTTTTAGTGTATTTTATTTGTTGCATTTAATTTTTTGAAGTCTGTTTTATTTTTTTCTTAAAAATTATTTTTATTATAACATGGGTATTGACATATTCTTGTGACCTGTAATTTTTTAGTCTGCAAGTATGAAATAAATAAAAAAAAAGTTAATTACTACATTTATTTCCCTTATTGTTTTCGACAAATTACAAAGAATTGGAAAAATAACTTTTAATCATAAAACAATATATATGGTATGCATGTATAAGTGAAAAGGGTATTTATTTAATGTGACATCTGGTGCTTCAAAGATTTTGTCAACATTTCAATATCTGGTTCAATTTGTGTGGTGCTTAAACGCAAGTTGTTTTCAAAATGCGTATCGGTTATTTTGGTTCTGTACTTCATCTTGGAGAACAGCTGTTTACATCAATATGTTGACCCAAATAAAGAGTAAATATACTTCGCATCATCAAATAAATTTGGAAATTCTTCAGCTGACAGATTTTTATAAAACTCATGGACAGGTGTAAAATTAAAATTTTCTCTTAAATCTACACTCTTTTTGAGATCCAATAATTCCATTGAAATTTTTCTGGAACAGTTTTGAATTCAGTGATGGAAAAGGGCGAGTTAAATAATTGAAAATAAATATTTTTCTTGACGAAATCTTGAAAACCTAGATCAAATTCTGAATAAAGATCTTTGATTTTTTTAACAAAAAATTGAGTATTAATTATATTTGTCACGATAATTAGATAATGTTGGAAAATTAAAAAGATTATGTTTCTCTATATGGGATTGTCACAAATGGAGTTTACTTCTAAAATCTTTAATATGTCCATATAATTGTGTCACATCTTGATTTTGCTTTTGTAAGGCTTCATTTAAAACAGATCATGAAAAAATATAGTTGTTAAGCGTGGGAAAATTTGAAGGGAAAGATGCTTTAATGGATGTTAGTTTTAACATTAGTACTAATTTATGAATATACATTTTGCTATGTGCGTTTAATTTTCAATTTAAACTAGACGAATTACATCGAAAAATATTTATTTATAATTCCTTCTAAAGATCTCGTTTGCTGGATAATAGATTTATTGTGAAATATGTCAGTAGAGTCTTTGGTAAAGATTATATTATGTTGAAGTCTATTGACTTAGTTTAATTTCTCAATCGAAAGTAAATTTAACTCTAAGCTAATTCATTTTATGTAAATATTAATTACTTTTCATATATTAAAATACAACAATAACTTAATTTTTTATGATTGAATTGAATAACATTCTAATTCAATGAGTTCAAAATTACTTAGAATATAAATTAATAAAGTAAAGGGTGTGTAGTTTCACAGTGAATGAAATAAAATTCAAAGAGGTTTATACAAACTCAATATATTTCGGATTATTATTCCATCATCAGGAGTTTACAGGTTAAAACTCTTTGAGTTTTATTTCATTCACTGTGAAACTACACACCCTTCACTTTATTAATTAATATCATGTTTCACCTAAAACCTACACCACTTTCTCTAAGTAAAACTTAGAATATAATTGCAATATTAATTAGAAAATTACAGTTATAGATCTTATTGAGATTTAATACATATTCTGGTAGACTGTCTGATATTCACTGGTTCACGCAGTCACTATTTGTATAAATATTTTCTTGCCTCTGAAGTGGTAGATGAAGGTAACTTCATGGAAATAATAATGAACATCTGTAATGAGGAACAAGCAAAAGACTAGTTTCACTTTGTAGTTGAGGCTCCCCGTATTCGGACATTCATAGTTTGAATAGTTGAAATAAAATTTCAAATAAGAGATTTTTTTGTTTTAATTACTTTATTTTTTTTACTGTTTTATTATTTTATTTTTGTTTATTATTCTACTTTATCTTATTCTATTTTCTTTTCTTTTTGTTTTATTTACTTGTTTGTTGTATTTTGATTATTTCAACCAACATTGTAATAGCCAAATTGGATTTAAACAATAAAATTATCTATCTATCTAGATCAGCGTTTCTCAACCTTTTTTCGCCTCGGACCAGTAAAATTTGTAAAAAAAAATCGCGGACCAGTGATATTTTTTTATCAACAAAATTTTACTAGGTATTAAAGAACTACTACATAAGTTAATTGTAACATTTTTATTATCATTTACTTACAATAATATTTAAATGTAAAGATATGTAATTATATATATATGGGACTAGTAAAATTTCTCCGCGGACCACTGGTGGTCCGCCGGACCAGCGGTTGAGAATAGCTGATCTAGATTTTATTGAAAAAACACGAGAGTGAGCTTTTCTCAATCCGATGAAAACAACCCTTCTGATTTGTAATAAAAATTATCCATAACATCTCGAATTCAGTAAAGGACACTGGTGATTTTTAAAATATTCTAAAGATAATTTTTAATTGAAATGAAGTTAGTTTTAGCGAAAATTTCTCGCTAACTGTCCTTTGAATAGTGTAATTGAGACATATATTTATTGATACTAATTGATTGTATTGTTTCAAGGGCTCGCCCGGCGCTTGGCTTAAGAACAAAATCCTTCGTCGCTTGAGTACTCAAGAAGATATAGGAGACAAAGAGAATTTACGAGAGAACGCCGCTACCGTGATCCAAAGTGTTTACCGTGGTTACACTGTAAGACGGAGATGGGCTGCGATTTTAGCCACCCATAATTCACCTGAATTGGCTCGGCATGCACTTCGGCTGGAAGGACTTAGCGCGGACGCAGCCGCTAGTTTAGTAGATCGTTATTGGAGACCACCGAGGCCTCATATGGCCGATGTTGTTTCAGCAGGGACCAATCACTCCAGGGATAGGCATTCGGATCTTAGTCCATTTTCCCAACATGTAAGCACAATATTATTTTTTTTTTCATTTAAACAAAATAACTTATGCTCAATTCGGAGTTATATATTTCATAATAATATAGTAGGAACTACTTAGTTAGATATATTTAAAAATGTTAATTTTCCAAATAATTTCAAAAAAAATGTATATATTTAATTCGAACATTTGAGAGTTGTATAATTTTTATTTTACAAAAAATAGATGGAATTTTAACTAAAACTTCCCTTCTAGCATAAAATAAAAACATAGATAGTTACCAAGATCTTTAAGATGTGAATAGCCTTCTTTCTTTTCACATTTATTTAAAAAAGAAAAATGTATTCTTCAATTTATGAAACTAAGTAATAATCGAATCATACTTAATTAATTGATTTTTCTGTGGAACTACACACCCTTTACTTTATTAATTAATATCATGTTTCACCTAAAACCTATACAACTTTCTCTAAGTAAAAAAAAAAACATCTGGTTATATTGTAAGAAAATAATTTCAACAACAAAAAGTAGTTACATGTATATATTTAAGAGACTCCTGAAATGGCTATACAAACTATTTTTAATTCATCAAGATAGATTGCACAAAATATATTATCTAAGTAATTATTGACTTATTTTTGCTCATGCATCATTGTGTTGATTCTAGGTGAAACATATTTAATAAAATTAAAATTAAACTATATACTAGGGGAGGTTTTACATCTAAAATAAATATTGTGTCTTGTTTTAGACAAATTAAAATTTAAGTTTTAATTTTTTCTGAAGTAATTTGAAAAATAAAAATAAGAATTTGATTGCTTTTTACTATTTAAAGTATATCCATTAATTTATCTAGATCCTTGTATTGAATTATATTTATTCAATATACCGTATACCTAAACTAAATAATAATTTTTAATAGATTATAATATATTATCAATAGATAGATGATTAATTCATCGATTTTTGTTCAAGGTTCACAACTCAAACCAAGAAGCCCATAAATACCTCAGGAGGAATAAACCTGCTATTCGATTATCAGAACTCAATCCTCTCCCTACTGATTATATCCGCCCTCGAGGAATCCCAGGTCTTCAACCTGCTTGCGGTCCACAAAATAATAATTTTAAGGTAATATAATAGTTTTAATTTCTTGATTGACAATAAAATTATGAAGATTTTGAGAACGTATTAGGCTTTCGGTCAAAAATAACATTTTAATTGTTTATTTCCGAGTTTTCCATCCTTTATTAGTTCATCTTCAGGGCTATAAATCATGGATATATGTAAAAAAAATTATAAAACACTGCCCTTAGTTATTAAACATGAAGATTAATTATCGAAAGCTCGGAATTCAACAATTAAAGTGTTATTTTTGACCGAAAACCTATTAAGTCCTAAACATCTTCATAACATAGTAGAATGTGGTCTCCAAATTCATTGATTTCAATAGTAAAATAAAATTACATATGCTTAAGAATTTTCTTTATTTTAATAGAATATTCTAAAATGTATTAACATATATTTTCGATTTTTTAGAAAAATGGAAAGACTGATAATTATCCTTCTTTCTACGACGCTCTTCAGCAAGAAATGACCAGGTATTTTATTTACTATTTCACATTTTTTATTTACCCCCACCACTTTATATTGTAATTAACAAGTTACAATTTAATTAAATTATTTTTTTATTATTTATTAATGCACTTGATAGCGCAGGTTCCTTTTTTCTCATATGACTTTTAATTTATTAATAGATTTAAGTATAATCGTAGAATTTGAAGAGATATTTTATTTAAAAGTTTATTATATTTTATACCCGCGATGGAATTTACTTTGCATATTCTTCTTGTTTGCTTAATATCAAAAATAATTTCAAATTTTCCTAATAATTGTGTCGTCGCCGTTGTTCTTCTGCGGTCTGTCCCTCTCCAGTCCGTCCTCCCCAGACTCATCTGAGACGAGCGATTGGGATTCACCCCTCGTCCAACACGAATCTAGACTACAAAAATCCAGGTCTGTTTTCCGTTAACCGTAGAAACGTTCGCTTGTATTTTATTAATAAATTAACATCCCGTTAAAATATTATACATTAGATTATATACTAACTTTAGAAACTCATTCCGCTTATGCTTAGATAATATGGAATTTGAAGTATTTTAGTAAATTTAATTATCTTAACCATTTCATCATCATAGGTAAATCAGTACTACTCACCTATTCGCCATCATTTAATTCCCAAATCTTTTTACTTCTCTAAAAATGTCTTAATTACCATATTTATACTTTATTTTATTTTGCCTTTGACCTATTTTGGTTGTCAGGCCAATACATAATTTCCCTTCCATGTAGTGTAATATTGTAGATGTTGCCACGGCTAGTTTTTTAGTCCACAGTTTCTTATTTATTTCTCCACTCCTCCATCCCAATACTCATCTTAATCTTTTTATAAAAATGAAAATGGCTTTAATATCCTTTATTATATTATAAGACGAAATTCAGTACCAACTTTTCGGATAGGACAAACGAAAATAAAAAAGAAAAATATAAAAATTGAAATAAATAAATTGATATTCAATAATTCTTGTTTTCTATAATTTTTAATTAATGAAGCACTATATGCGAACAAATATCATTATTAGAGTATATTAATTTGATGTTTGATTTTGGCTCGGTATATTGAGTAGGGTCAAACGGGGCAGATTCTTTATTATTTATTTAATAGTTTTAATTGAGTAATAATAAATAAATCCATCTTCATCAAATCAGTTGGGTTTAATTTATTATTATTCATTAATTTATTGACTAAATTAAATGAGAAAATATTTACTCTAATAATTAGGCTGGATATTGGGATCTTGGACTTGAGAAAATAATTAAAAGCTAAATTTCCAAAAGTTGCAACACCTTTCGTCGTATATGTATTTTTCGACTTCAGGCAATTTTTAGAATCAGCTTTCACGTTAATAGATATATACAAACCATTATATTTTGAATGATCAATTTTGTTTGAGATTTTTATTTATTTTGTTTAATATCATTTGTATTAAGTTTGTTTAAGCCTTGTCAATTATGTCATAGCAAAATCTAGTCTAATGGTCTGTATATATCTATTAACGACAAAGCTGATTCTAAAAATTGCCTGAAGAAGTCAAAGAATATACGACGAAACGTGTTGCAACTTTTGTAAATTTGGCTTTTAATTGTTTTCTCAAGTCCAACATCTCAATATCCAGCCTAATTATTTTCAAAGATGGACGATAATAACCCAAATTTACTCTAATACTTTACAAAAAATTGATAAATATTTATTATTATATTATTCTTTAAAATTTTTCTATTTATTTAAGCTTTGCAAGGGTAGGGTAGCTACTAACTAGATTCCAAACTCAATTTCACTTCCCCACTAATGCTTGTACTAGTGAGCTGCCACTGATAACATGATAAGAATCCCCCTTTTCTATCACAACTTAGCCTAAAAAGTATTCGTAGGCATCTCAATGTCGAATAATCTGAATCTTTCGCTTAATTTATAGTGGTCTTTTATCTCCTACCTATACTATCGGGAACCTCTTCATTTGTACTTTTAACAACATTCTCTAATAGCACGACGTTTCAGAGGCATCCAATCACCTTCTCTCTGCCTCTCCTAACATCCAGGTTTATCATCCATAAAGCTCGTTGCTGCCCCATCTCATCATCAACTTCTTCCTTATTAGAATACTCATTATAAACTCGGTTTCTTCTAGAAATATTTTATTTTCTGCTCTAAGTCTAATTTGATTCTGAAAAATGAGATGATTTATTTTGATTCTAGAGCAGGTGCAACTGGTTTCAAACCAGCTGTAACTACTATAGAATTAGGTTTAATAGATAACTCTGGTGAACTGAATAAAATGTAACACATTACTATTGATCTTTTATGGTAGTTTTGATTGACCTATCCTGAAATGTGTACATTATTACTTATTTTTCTTCAGTATTATTTTAAAGTATCTATTGTTAATTAAGATTAATTATTCTTGATAAACATATACTTTTTTTTAATTATGATTTATTAATGAAATATTGAATTTTTTAGGACTAGGATAGATACTTTGGATGTCCTTGATCAGCAGAGACGTAGAGCTTTTGCACCCGCCCAGCAGAAAATCACTCGTGAAGAATCACAGAGGCATATGTTGCATGGGGGATGGCACGGAACCGACTCCAACCATTCGCAAAACCACGGGTGCGAAATACAACTAATTTATCCCATAATCTCTTTATATATTATATAAATGTCATAGGCAAATACTTTTTCCAAGAAAATAGTTATTATTTAATTTCTATTTGACTAGGATAATTCTTTTAAAGAAAATTACGAGGGATTATTAATTACTGAATCCGAGATGTTATGAATGATTTATTTATTTTTAAGGCACACCCACATCCTAAATATTCAATCCTTAAAATAATCAGTACATAACAAAATGTTCTGATATGAAAGAATTACAGGAGTAGCTGTCTAGTAGTATTTACTCTTATTAGCAGAAGGCACATATTATTTTATAGGCTGTTAGCTAATTAATTTGATTGTATATATTTATCATTTCAATTTTTTTTTACTAAAGACAATAACAATTAGGCAAATTTCACAAATTGTTTATGAGCACGACTCGGTCTATATTTCAGGCGACTGAGCCTGAAGCACTTCATGAGCTTATATTTGAGCCGTTTATTTTGAAATTGGCTCAAGTCCATTGTTTGTTATTTCGCGATATTTGTATTTATATTTTTATAAATACATATAAGTATATATTTATATATATTTTGATCTATTTATTTTGACAAATTCATGAAAATATTGTACTCCTTTGGCTGTGATATTATAAATATGAAAAGAAGATATCTATGTCTAACTAAATCTGTCATTAACTCATTTTTTTCAAAATTGGACTTAAGGCACTTACAAAATAAACGGCTCATTTATTGATTAAATATAAAATGGGAAAATATATATTTAGTCAATCATTGTGAACTTCTGAAGATGGGCTCGTCGTCCTAAATATATATTGAGCTTTCTCATAAGCACTATTTCTTTTATTTGTGAAGCCTACCTAGTAATCTAGTTTTAATTTTATTAAATATATTTCACCTTGAACAATCACCATACCTCCTGAACAAAACAATAAAACATTCATTCATTATTTTATTATATGTCAGAAGTGTTGTATTCACCCTCTTGGGAATTGAACCCAAGTGGTAAAAATGCCAATGACTTTTCTACTGAGGGGAAATCAAATCTCAGATATATCATTATTTTCATTTCAGTAAATGACAGTCTCTCTTGATTTTCTTTAGAAATCTTAACTCTGCTACTATCAGTAATTTCAACTCTCATAATATTTTTAGCTTAGGCAAGATACATTTGCCTGAATTCTTTTTAGTCACATTTGTAATTTTATAAACTCCATATCTCTTGTAAAATGTATTGGTGAGATGGATTGGATAGGTCGATTTAAATTAAATACAATTTTAATTTTTTTCAGGACTAAATTTATTTAGACAAGTGTTTAAAGCGCTGATTCATTCAGTTTCGGCTTAAATAGAAAAGCCCTCTTCAGGTCTTTATCCTTTCTTAATTTAATCTGCTTTAGAACTTGTTTGAAATGTTGCTTGTATTAAATAATTTTTTTTTCTAAAAGATATATAAACTTATAGATCGCAACCTAACTTAATTATAAATTGTACTTTTGGAATCTCATTTATTTTGAATCATATTTTTATTTCTTCCAAAAAAATCTTTATTGTCTCAGAGTACCGAATCCAACTTTTTTTGTTGTGGATTAGTCGTACTTAGCTAGTTCTTACTCACTTAATTGAAAAGCTTAGTGGATGAACATGTTAAGTTACGAATAAATAAATCATAAGAAATTCTTAAAGTTTATTATGTTATAATATGTTATAATCATGTGCATAACATCTTCTTCTTTTAAAAACAGCCCCTGTTCAAAGTTTATCAAATTCAATAAACAAAAGGTGTTGAAAGTATTTTGTTTCGCCAAGAGTAGCAGAGTTGTTGATTCATAAAGAGAAATTAATGAGGTGATTGAACCCATGAGAAATAACAGAGTAAATATTTCTAAATTGAAAGTTTTTGCCGAGAGTAGCAGAATTTTTATAAATTGAAGGAAACAATAAAATAGTGTGTCTTCTGCTGGAATTATACATTTTATTTATAACGAGACTTAGTTTCGAGAGCTTTGCCCTCTTCATCAGTCTATTACAATGGATTCACAGGAATTAATGTGAATTAGTAGAAGTAATTCCTGTGAATCAATTGTAATAGACAGATGAAGAGGGCAAAGCTCTCGAAACTATAGGCTCGTTATAAATAAAATTTATAATTCCAGCAGAAGACACACTATTTTATTGTCTCTTTCAAGTAAATATATCTAATTAAAAAGACTAATGATAAGGGCAAACCTTCGAAAATATAGTCTCTAACAAATAAATGATTTATTTATATACATTTCATATTCATTATATGTACCTATATTAGGATGGCTCTTATTTTGGGAATTTTCGAATTTTTACGCTCGCAGGGGCTCATATGGTTCGAAATAAATAAAAAAATATATCTCCCAAGTTTCAACCCCCTATCTCAATATTAACCTGTGCCTCAGAGCGATGTAAGTTTCCCATCTAAATAACATGGGGTTTTTTTGGCATTGAACGATCAATTTTTTATTCGGGCCAAAGCAATGGTTTAAAAAATTTGAAACTTTGTAGACTTTATCCTTATAATAGTAGCAACCCTTCAGGATTTTTACAGATTTGTAGCTATTATAATTTTGGAGTCTATAACTTACTAACACTAAGATATGGCAGTATTTTATCTAGCTGTAACTCCAAAATTATAATAACTAAAAATCTGAAAAAACTCAGAAGGATAGCTACTATTATAAGGGTAAGGTCTACAGAGTTTTAAATTTTTTGAAATATTACTTTGGCCGGAATAAAAAATTGATCGTTCAATGTCAAAAACCCCATGTTATTTAGATGGGAAACTTGCATCGCTCTGAGGCACAAGTTAAACTAGAGATAGAGACTTGAAACTTGGAAGATATTTTTTTTTTGTTTATTTCGAACCATATGAGCCCCCTCCAAAATACCCAAAATATGGGCAACCCTAATGTATATGTATCAATCAGTGAACAATCTTTTTATGAAACAAAGGTTTCCCTATGTCATGTTCTTCCAGCAGTAAAATCTCAATATTTTAAAAAATTTAACTTATTATGTTCATCCACTTTGCTCTTCAATTAATCTAGCGTAATAATTAAAATATTGTTAATGTAGACTATATTATTAATTAGATTATTTATTTTTCTATTCTTCTAGTTCCATTGAGAAGAGTGTATTCTCGCGGGTTGACACGGAGAGCCCCTCCGATCTCCTCGGACCTTATAACTTCCGTGGACTCTTGAGGCCGACCACCCATCTTCCAACCGAATCGCTACGAAAAAGAAAAGGCGCGACGAGTGGTGTTCAAAATTCCAACGCAGCTGCTGCGGCGGCTGCAGCGGAGGCAGCTGCTGCTGCAGCGCATGCAGCTGCAGCGGCTGCTCTCCACCAACCGAGCATCTCCCCGACTGGCGACAGTCCGAGCAAAAGAAGACCGCGGCCCTGACACCCTCTTCTCCAATCCCTCATTGTATATAGCTTATAAATACACGAAATCATTAAACATCTAGAGGGTGATACAAAAATGTGATCCGCTAATTCACAAGTGTTCTATTCATTAAAATTAACAAAAAAAATTGATATAAACATAAATAAATCCATAAATATGGTATACTGATCTCATGTTACAATCATGTTTGTTCTAAAACTATGATTTTTGGATGATTTAATATTTTATAATCATTATTGAGTACCAGGTGAACAAAAAGAAAAAGCAAATATTCTCAAGTTATCAAATAATTTATTAAGTTAACAAAAACTTACTTGTTAGTACGGTATTTAGTTAGTTTAGGAGGTACTTATTGTAAAAATTTGTTTTTAAGTTTTCCCTAAGAATTGTTTTATTTATTTTTTTCTGTTATATTTGCCTTATTTACAGGGATTCATTCCTGAGGTAGATTTCCGATTTTTCGCCACAAATAAATAAAATCCAAGTATATCACGAAGAAATGTGTACATCAAAACTATAATTTGCTTACTTCATTATTTTCTTAATCTAAATCAACATAAAATTCCAAAAGTTGGGGCAGTGAAAATATTTTAGACGACCTAAATTCTTGCGTCTCTTAAACCCCAGAGTAAAACAGTTTTGATTTTTTATTTAATTATAAATACAAACATGACTGTAACATGAAAAGGCCCATTCATACGTTTACAAATTGTTTTTGTTCTTTTTGATGAAAAGAATAAAGTAGCAGCCCATATTTTTGTTACATTTTGTATATCAACATGAATGACTTTTAAATATTTACATAATAATTTTTTATATATAATTTTTATGTCTATTTTAACTGAAAGAGAAGAATATAAAGTCAATTCGTGATTATCTTATAAGCGGCTATGTGATATTAAATTTAAGTATCTATATATGTATATTATTTCAAATAAAATTAAATATATTATATAATAAAGTAAAATATAGCAATTAATATAAGTAAAATAAATAAAATAATTCATTCTAATATTCTTTATTTACTAAATATCATTTTTAATATCATGTAACCGCCATTTCTAATTGTATACCAAATATAAATAGAATTATTTTTAAAACATTCAAATATAACGTTTAATAAAGCATTTAACGTTTTGAGATAAATTATCCCAATTATGAATGTTTGAGCGCAAGTCAATATAAAAATTTTGATTGACAGTATTACAAATTGTCTGGGAGATAGATTACCTTTAAATAATAATAAAAATCAAATTGGAAAATAAATAATTGAATGCTGATACACTCCAGGACCACCAGGGAATCGAACCTGGATCTTTAACTGTAGGGCATGCTCAAAACTCTGAGGCTTCAGTCCATATCTCCAACTGTATAGTACCTATATGAAGAAAAATTTTCATTTCATATATATTTTTTTTTTATTTATTCAGTTTCAAAACGCTCTAGTGGCCTGGTCCTGATGTCTTTCTAATTTTTTTTTATTTTATAATTAGATTTTATAAAATTGTATTCCTCTTAAGGACGTTCCCTAATATAGATCAGAAGCAGTTCGGTCTTTCCCCTATTCTCCGATGCGCAGAAAGGCAAAAATTTTCACTGCGTCGTTTCTCGGATCTGGCAACATTGAATTCTTACGAACGATAAAAGACAAAGAATAAAAAAATCACTTCATGAAACAGCTCAATGCGAAATTCCATATGAGAACAGTATAGTTAGGTTGAGAGAATTAGCTAAAATCTCATATGCACCAGCTGCAGAAGATTTTTAGATATAGAAAAATTGAGTGATTTTAGTGCGACGTTGCCAAGTCGCCATCTTTCACTTGGCATGCCATGAGAGAAAAAATGGAAACCATCAAAAGTACCTAACTTTTAACAATTTTCATACAAAACGAATACCGCTTGATACAATTATTTTAACAGAAAAATATTTGTTATATCTTCAGTTAATGATTCACAGTTTTTCAAAATAATTTCAAGAAAATTACGATTGTTATTTAATGAAACAGTCGCTTTAATATCAATCGGGATAGGGTTCGCTTGTTAAATATGCAAATTTCAATGGTCAATATTTACAAATTTAGTGCCGCAAAGACTATTGAAAAAAATTTCTTAGTTTAAAGGACACTTATAAATATGTGTATTCAAAGTTTTAAAAGGATTTCAAGAAAATCGATTTATTAAGGAACGTCCTTAAGATGAAGCCTCTATAATTAGGCCCCTGGCTTGATAAAAAAAATATTTTCAAATTTAATAGAAAATCATATTAAAGAAAAAAAAAGAATCTATAATCTTATAATAATTGAATATTTATTATTTAATACTCGTATTATTTCTAAAATTAATCGTTGCCTAGATTGTTTTCTTTATTAAAAACTTTAGGAGTTCGACCCTAGTTCAGTGTTTTTCAAGTAGTAGACTCCTCGGGCTCTGTAATGAACAACTTGTCTGCATTTTGTTGACTCATATTTTAAGCTGGCTGAAAACTGTTGTGAATCAACATTCATACTTAAAAATGATCAAACCAAAGCCAGTGATTTATATACAGGGATAATATTGTCAGCAGAATTAATCAAGTACTTAAAATAGTTAATTTCATAAAGAAAAATGTCTTTGAACATCATTTTTGACTCTGGTGCTCAAAAGAGTAGGTTAGAAGCGTTTGTATCTCAAAGGAATGTTTTGCTATGGTCCAAAACAACTATTGGAGACAAGGCTGAACTTAATACATATGTGCGAAACGTTGTTACTATTTACTAAACATCTAACAAATCTGACATAGCGATTTGAGCTCTACTTTCCAGTTGAATAAGATTCAAGAAAAGGAACTTTTGATGTATTCATAATTTGTTTATTAAACTAAAGGATTATCCTGTCATTTTGAAGAACACAGGTAGCTGATGAAGATCTGATAAGCCTTAAGCTCGTGATTCCATGAATATAAGAATGGAGGAGTGCTGATAAATGTCTTAAGGGAAGTAAGTTTAAGATAAAATTGAAAATCGAATATTCCGTACTAACTGCACTCAAAACTCTATTACTCTTTCCCTCACCATACATTTTTTAAACTGAATTTTCGAGCATATTTGTTATTAAGACTTGGTACGGATATTCTCGCATTATCTTTATTATCATGTAAAGAAAAAACAGCAGTCACAATAGGAAATTAACTGAATTTAGCTATTATATCGCTCCTGGGCTGCAATAGTGGCACAACTCAAAAAATTCAATTTTTGGACTAAACACATATCACAATATGAAAAACTACGTTCTTTCAAGTAGCAATACTGGCATAAGTGTATATCTATTTTTTATTTATATACCTAAATCTTTATCTCAGCATTGTTTACGATCATAAAATCTTAAAACGCATTTATCTCAAAACTTGATTTTTTGAGTTGTGCCACTATTGCAGCCCATGAGCGATATTACATACCTTTTTCAATAACCTCATATCCTTTGATCTTAAGAATCCACGCTGTTCCCTAGCAGATTATAGAAAAAATTGCTCGACCCTGCATCATGATGTTTCAGAAGCACTGAGCCAGAAGAATTTGAAAGGGTTTTGGCCCTTTCAATTATTCGTCTCTGCTCGGCATCAATAAATCATTTTATTTTTATATTATTATGTAAATTAATCTTCTTGATTGAATTATTATGAAAAATGAATAGTATTCTTTTAAAAAAAAGTTATTGAAGTACAAGAAAAATTTCCTCTTTATCAATTTCTTATAAATTGTAAAGAGAAAGTTTTTCTTCTTTTTATATTATTATGAAAGAAAAAATTATTTATTGATTGTAGGTATATCAAATATTATTAAATACAAATCTTTAAAAAAACAATCAAGAACACGTTTAATGTCTTAATGTTCAATTGTCTTTATAAAAATATTTAATATCTTAGTGTTGCTTTCTAAATTTTAGAGAAAGCAACTTTTTTTTTCTTTTACCATTGGAAAAGGGAGAAATTCTCCCGAAACGTTTGATTAAGAATAAACGTGTTCTTGATTGTGTTTTTAAAGATTTGTATTTTTTAAAATATTATTATCTTAAGGGTGTAGTTTAATTATTCCTTTTGAATTTCGTGAAACGTTATACAACTGTATAGCATAGAGTAATATAGAGTGGAAGGCTCCATAAGGAGCCAATGTATTTTAGCGTATACGAGTTACAGAGCTCTCTGGCGAGTCGAGGGCGAAACCATTGGGCAAAAAAATGTCGGAAACCGCTCCCTTCGGGGCAAATTTTTGTGACATTATCAAGAATAAAAAATGCGCTTATATATATATATATATAACATAAAGGGTATGTATCTTTTATCTATGACAAAGGCTTTGAATGTTCTATTATCTTTGGATACCTTTTAAGAACTAAGAGTTTGCTAAGTCCAGTTGCTAGAGAGCGCTTTTTCTATATACAGTAGCCTTCCACTCTGTATTTCTCTATGCTGTATAGAAAGAAACATTTGAAATTGAAATAATTTCAACTTTCAATCTTGTTTTTTGGATATTTTAAATTAGAATAGTTTCTTTTATGTCTCCCACCAAGTGTTTTTCATCTTTATTTGATCGATTCATTTTTATTTCGTGAATGATTTTATATTCAAGAGGTTTCTCTGAAATATAATTTATTTATTATTAATAAGTAACAAATAAACAGCAATCCTCAAAATGGTTCCGAATAATCTTTTGAGTCAAATGATAGTTATACTGTTATACAATATATGTAGGTATACCTGTATTGTACTGTATACATTGTATAGTTAAAAATAAAAACTATACTAATTTATTTTTGAGGAAAATAAAATGTTTATATTTTTTATTGTAAAAAATTTATTTAAAACTCTCTGTATATAGAATGAATAAAAAATGTAGTATTATAAGTAGGTATTTATATTCTAGTTGAATTGAATCTTGAATGGTGCTTGTTTTTTAGGAATGAAATACAAATTTTGTAGTTGATTCCTGAATTCTGAAAAAATGATGGGAAGAACTAATGCATTCAGGTTTGTAGCAATTTATTTTTTATTTGTTTTATTCATTTGTTTAGTTATTTCTTAAGCAAATATCGAATCAACTAACTAACTGATTAATTTCTATAGGATTAATAGTTATCTCACCCCTATTTAAAAAATAAAAACTTTTCAATGATCCTTGTGAAATATTTTCGCTTTCGATAGAAAAATACAATTTCATTTTCCTTAGGAATTTCAAATTATTTCAATAAACTATTTCTATTTCTAGACAGAGTGAAAATGTTTGAAAATCTCTAAAAAAGTTCACTTTTGCATCCCATATTAAAAGTGAAAATTTTACCAATGACAATAACTTGATCTATTTTTTGATTATATGATTCGACTATTAAATTTTATTTTCTTGGAAATTTAACATTATTCAAATAAACTAATATCTTCTTTTTCTTCGTTTTCTTCCTGACAGAAAAGTCGTGGCCCAATTAATATATATGGAGGAAAAATATATTTAAGTTTAATTTCCCTTTGGAATTATACATACTTCTAGTAGAGTCTAGTAGAGTATTTTCTAGAGATAGTGAAAATATTTTTATTTTTTTTCAAAAGGTTAACCCATTCGGAAGATCTTAAGAGTTTAATAGGGTCAAAGAAGGAAATATACAAGAAATATCCGTCTCTTTTTCAACAGTGCTAGAATATTGTTATTTCTTGCCATAATCATCAACATAATATTTTTCCAATAAATTATTTTATTCGTAATGGTGACGGCTGGGGTATACTTGTTGGTGCGATTCCACGGTAATCTCGGGGTGGGGGACTCAAGAGCCAGGGGTCTTCTTTTGGTTGCCTGTTTAACAATGTTCATGGCGGGATTGGGGGCGAACTTCGAAATGGATTTAAAGAAAATTATCGCATTGTCTACTTTGAGTCAATTGGGGTTGATGATGGCCATCTTTTTCATTCAAGCCTACCATAAAAGGAATATTATTGTCAAATTTCATGTTTCAAGTTACTGGGGTTTTGGCTTGTCGTTGATGATTTATCATTGAGTCAGTCAGAACGTTTTCTTTATAGATTTAAGGAGGTTCTTTCGTGACAATCCACACACAAAGTTTTAGCCTCATAACCACTCTATGAACGAAATTTGAGGTTATGTTTTTTAACATGACTGTACTTTTTACACTACTATATTCTCTTTATGAATGAATAATTTCCAAGCCATTGATATTATATCTCATCCACTAAAAATAATCGCCCAAATATGTTTTTTTTTATTTTTTATCAAAACTACGAGGTAAAAAAATTTCAATTTTTTTTAAGTTACTCCGAATATATTATTCTAACAAATATTAGTTTTTCATCAAAATGGTGAAAGTCCTTCAATGAAAAAAAAAATAATGATCATTTTCCCACCATTTCCTAATCTACCATAATGTAAAAAATTTCACTTTTAATTGCAATTATTTCATGTTTGGTGTGGTAAATCGTCTTCAAAATTTAACAGTGTGTTTATTATGCTTTTAATAACTTATATTCCAAGTTTCGAAGACTTCTTGAATTTTTGCATTTGTGAAAGAACTACCTTAAAATATTTTTCCTCTAAGAAGAGCCGCATTGGCCAGATTGAATGTAATAAAATTCTTACTTTGCTACTATCGCCAATATGAACTTTTTTATTCTATTAATTTGCTGGTCAGATGATTAATTGTGCTAAATTTATCTTTACAAGCTAGTTGGGTATTATTCTAATGTGCTCTATATTCCAACATTTCACTTTTTGTCTTGCCACCCCCACAATTCTTTCTCTCTCTTTTCATCATTCCAAAAGTAGCAACAGTAGTAGTAGTAATAGTAGGAACAGCAGCCTTCATATATTTACTTTTGGCCGTTGTCTATTTTTAACTGGAACAAGTTTCAAATTCAAAACGACAAGTACATAGTAGAGTGTAGGTGTTTGTTGATTTTTTAGGCCACCCTGCATGTACTTATATATTATGTATGTATGTCGGTTTGTTGTTTTGGATAGTTTTAGTAGGTACGGGGGCGATTGCAAAACGGCGTTTCGTGTCCGTGTGCAGGCGGTTGGCATTCCATTTTTTCCGAGATTTCCATTCTAGATTACGATTTGCCAATCGGCCAATGCCAATTTGATATTTTATCGCATGGTTTGAGAATTTCTGAAGGGTACCCGCTGTGTTCAATGTCCATGTCCGACTCACGACCATCAACACCCCCGACATCTGATCCAAGCCAATCAATCCTTTCACATCGCCTCTTATAACTTGCTTTTATTTAACTTGGTTCTCTGTCTGCCTAGGTATAAACTTCTAATCGAATTTGGACCAGAAAATATTACTTTTTTTTTGGAAATATTTATACGAAAATATTTTTTTTTTGGTCTATATTATATATAGTAACCAATACCAATATTGAAATTTGAATTTTGAATTCTCTCTCTGAATTTTGGGCTCATTAGCATTTTATGATATCTCCTTATAAATGAAAATCTTTTAATGTTATTATCAGCTTTCTTCGATTTTAGTTTCTTCTTCTTATAATGCTATGCCCGAACGGGCGTCGGGTCCTCTCCACATTTACCTACCTGTGCTGAGTGTGTTTAGCTGTTTTACACAGATATACGGGACCTACTTTTTAACGCCGGTTCCGAACGGCTAATTTAGAGAGGTTGTCTAGGCTATTATACTCTTGGTAGTTAGCCATTGCTTTCCAAGAGGAGGCGACTGCAAATATCTGCCGAAACTCAGTCTCGAACCAGCATACTTCAGGACAAGGCCCGACTCTCTGGCCAATGACCCACAGTCGCCTCGATTTTTGTTTGCATATTTTATTTTTTAAATAATTTTTTAACCCCCCCCCCCTTCCCTTCTTTGGATCACCATCAAATTTAAAATTATAATATTTTCAAACTAAAAAAACAAGTAAAATGAAATATACCTACTATAAAATGAAGCTATAATAACAAATAAAAATTCTGGAGCAAAAATTAGGGGGGGGGGGCAAAAAATAAAAATCTAGGCCATATGAGCAAACTCAACCAAATTTTGTATACATAATCAGTGCGCACCCAGAACACTAAAAATGCAAAAACTAACCACCCAAAATGGGTTGGGGGGGGCAGAAAATGAAAATCTAGGCCCTTGGACCAAACTCAACCAGAAGTGTATCGTAAAGTCAAGTGGATGGCCACATCAGATCGTGTCAATTTATTTATTTATTTCGAACCAAATGAGCCCTTTTCAGCGTAAAAATTCGAAAATACACAAAATAAGGACCACCCTAATGTAATTAGACAATAAAAAAAGTTTGGAAAAAAACTATTATAATGTTATTCCTCATATAATTATAGATTTTCGGTAATGGGACAAGTATTTTAGAAAAAAATAAAACAATTTTTTTTTTTTTTTTTTTTTTTTTTTTATTTGGCTTTTCGGCCATGGTAGCCATAAGCCAATAAAACAATTTAATTTATATTCAAATTTGAAATAATTAATTTTTTGTTCGGAAATATTCGGCTCCGCTCGGAATCATTCGGGTTCAAGCATGCCACGCATCATTCAGGCAGCCGTTCAGCCATTTTATTCCAGTGACATTAGATACTATTTATTATATGAATTAATAATTAATTATTCTCTTTAGTGGTGTGTGAACTTATTAGCCCTAATAAGTGTTTATTTATATCCAAAATAATATATGATTCAGAATCACGCAATATTGTTTCAATTAAATAATTTTATTTTTTCTAGTTTATGACAATTAGGTATATTGGATTATAGTCAAATTACTAATTAGTGCATATTTTTGCCTATTTCATTGCATATTTGGACTATTTTT
The DNA here is from genome assembly GCA_024734495.1 of Forficula auricularia. Classification (NCBI taxonomy): domain Eukaryota; kingdom Metazoa; phylum Arthropoda; class Insecta; order Dermaptera; family Forficulidae; genus Forficula; species Forficula auricularia. Next base: position 3,928,643 of record JALMQS010000127.1, read on the forward strand.
ACTATATAAATATCCGGTATTTATTATGTATATATAATTTAATCATAAGTTTCTTGTATTTGATTGAATCGCGAATCGAATGCAGATGATTTTTGTCAAATATTAAGTGAAAATAATATCCGAATTTATATATTTCTAACTTGAAATAGTGAAGTTAATTTTCTCTTTATTATATCAAAGAATAATTAACACATTAACGAGAATTGTTTTTGATCTGGCTTTTTAAACAAGATATATATCCCGAGACTTCTGGTGGTTGAAGCTATTGGAGTCCGCTGAGTCTTAAGTCTGGACCAAGAGATAATGAATAAGATTTGATCCATTTGGCTATAATCCAGCATCATTTTCGCGATTGGTCCGCATGACACTTTTTATTTCAAACACTGATATGGATCACCAAATGAATTTAAGATTGAATATATAACATCTCAGATTTCAAATTCATTTGGGGATCCATATCAGTGTTTGATATAAAAGTGTCATGCGGGCTAATCTCGATATGATGCTGGATCATAGCTAAATGGATTACATCTTTTGCATTCTCTCTTGGTCCAGAATTAAGACTCAGCAGACTCCAATAGCTTCAACCAGCAGAAATCTCGGGATATATATCTTGTTTAAAAAGCGCGATCAAAAACAATTCTCGTTAATGTGTTAATTATTCTTTGATATATTAATGAGAAAATTAACTTCATATATAATTTAAAATGATATTTTAAATTGTTAATTCTTTATTTTCCTGACCAAGGCATACCTACCATATAATCGGTGAATCCTAAGACAAATAAATATACCTGATGATAAATCATATTTAGAAATTGGTCGGCATTAATCTTTATGAAAAATCATCGGTGCAAGTAAAATATGAAAGTTAGCTCAACTCAACAACATAAGGATCACCCCATCACCCCGCCGACTGGCTGAGGGTTGACTGATTTATTAAAACCGATTCTACAGGTATAATACTTTCTACAAAACATTTCACTGGGCTTGGTGTTTATACTTATTTGTCGTTTAAACATTTTGTTTAATCAACTCGATAATTGTTTCACTCTTATTACATTTAGTAACAGTCTATTAATTTATTAAATATCTTAATTTGTTTGGATATTAACAATATTAATTGTATTGTACCATTTGTATTGATTTGAGTTGATTTTCTTTTAATATAGTCCCTCTATGGGTGGTATTAGTAACTTCTATATAAACACATTTCTATGTATATCCTTGACCGCAACATATTCGTGTCTAAAAATATTTTTATGAAAAAGTTCTGGGTGTTTTTTTTAAAAATAAAATACTTTCCATAACGCAGATGTCATATACTATATACATAGTTAAAATGTTAAACTCTTGGAAGATACTTTTGCAGTGGGTTCTCGATCCCGCCCCTAAAATAGTCTAAGGCCAGTTGTATGTCGGTTGGTAAATCTTTTTAAACTTTGACAAAGTGTAAAAACTTAAAATTCACCTTGTGCCTGGTGGGATGGTCAATCAGATGACAGGCACTTTCATCTGATTGGGCATCCCACCCGGCACAAGGTGAATTTTAAGGTTTTACACTTTGTCAACGTTTAAAAAGAGTTTACCAACCAACATACAACTGGCCCTAACACACCTTTTTTGTGCAGTAAACAATCTAGCAACATGTGAAGACCCTCCCCAAATTACTATACCATATCTCAAATTGGATTCAACATAGGCATAATAAATATTTAAAAGATACAGGGGAACCGTATGTTGAAAAGTGCGCATCAGAAAACCATATTTATTGACCCTTTGTATAATAATATTGATGGGGCAAGGGAAAAGGCCCCTTATCTTCACCTACAGCAAAAATGTAAAATATAATATAAATAAACATATAAGATATATAAATCTGACCAAAAACATAAATGTGAAAAAGATGCCAAGTTCGGTGCAAACGGCTTCGTCGACAAAAGAGTTGAGATCTAAACGGTACCAAGTTCCATAGCAGTTGCTTAAATCATAGCTATAGGGATGAACAACGTTCTTCTCAATTGATTTAAAAGAAAATTTGTTACGTTCTTTGATATTAAATTTAAAACTTGGGAACTTTTATATCCAACTAAATTGTTTTTAATATTAAATAGAACAAATAGCAAAGCTAAATTTTAAGCTTGTATTAAATATCATCACGTTAAATGTAATTTATTGACTATTATAACTTGCTAAGTTATAAATTCAATATCAAAGAACGTAACAAATTTTCTTTTAAATCAATTGAAGAACGTTGTTCATCCCTATATGTGGTTTGAGCAACTGAAATGGAACTTGGTACCCTTTTAGATCTCAACTCTTTTGTCGACGAAGCCGTTTGCACCGAACTTGGCCCCTTTTTCACATTTATGTTTTTGGTCAGATGTCATTATTTTTTGAAAAGTTTTATCCTTTAATTTATCTAAATAATTACATTTTAACATTTATAATAATCATGATTAAATATTTCTCATAAAATTTCTTTTAAAACCCGGTCGGTTTTTCATAAATTTTACCTCTTCATTTCGGATCCCGAAGAAGGGAAAGTTTCGGTTTTTCAATTTTCTCCTTTGTTAATGTTCCAAGTTTTACCAGTATGCCAAATTTTAGAGTTCTAGCTTGATTGTATTTTTACTCTATGTTAATTAAGCTTATATAATAAATTTCACTTATCAACTTGATTGAGAATTTATAGAAAAAATAAAATATTAATTTTCAAAAAACTAAACGCATTTTAAAATATAGATTAGTTTTTAAACCCACTATTAGTTCATTACAAATATTAATATATAATAAAATTAAGAAAATTTGATTAATTATAGGTATTTTAATTGAAGACGGAGTGGTAGAACCTAATGCAATGATAATGAAAACCACAAAATTCGAATAAACGAATTTATTAGATTTTTTAAAGAAAATCGAGAGAGATGGTCGACTACTATGTCAGAAGGATTGATTGTTCACGCTCCAGGTTCAAAGACAACTCTTTTGACATAATAAAAATAATCAATAACATCCAGTGGCGTAGCCAGAGAATTTTCATGGGAGGGGGGGGGGGTCAAACCACAAAGCTAAATATTTAGTGAGAGTTTTTTTTATTAAAACAATTAGTCTAGTTAAATTGTTTTGGGGTAGATGTAATTTCATCGACTCTTTATGTTTTTGGGTGTGCTGAATCCGAATCTGAGGTTTGCTAACAAAATTTCGTGACGGAACATTGTCAAAAATTCCAAAAAATGTATAAAATCTTATTTTTTGTCAGGAAAAACTGCAATATTTTTTGAAAAAACGGATATCTATAAATCTAAGAGTTTTAACAAATAAGCTGACACGTTCTGATGTGGCCATCCACTTGACTTTACCATACACCCTGGCCCCTCATTTGTATGTAATATTTAATAAAATTATTTATAATCATGTAGGGGGGGTTTAGTTTTTGCATTTTTAGACTTCTGGGGGCCCACTGATTATGTATACAAAATTTGGTTGAGTTTGCTACAAGGGTCTATATTTTCATTTTTTGACCCCCCCCACCCCCCATTTTGGGAGGTTAGTTTTTGCATTTTTAGTCTTCTGGGGGCCCACGGATTATACATACATAATTTGGTTGAGTTTGCTCAAATGATCTAAATTTTTAATTATTAACCCCCCTCCACCCCCCTTAACTTTGGGTCGAAATGCACCAAAACTACGTGTGAAATTTGCTTTCGATATTCACACTAGTTTTTGAGATAGCTCGTCCACAAAAATTTGGTAACGTACAAACTAACAGAATAACAGACATTTTGACAAAACAATTATTATCTCGAAAAATATAATTTTTTCGATGTTCACTTATTAGAGCTTCTAGCGGCCGTGTCTCAAGGCTCGTCGCCATAGCGACAGCGGGCCGCTACACCAAAAACCAAATAAAAAATTAGAATTAAAATCTTCATTAAATCCAAATCCAAATTTTCTTCAAAACATAAGTAACATAACTAAAGGGAAAAAATTATTTAATCCTTATATAGTTAACGAGCTGCTCCAGGCGTGCCTTCGGCACGCCCTCTACAGCTCGGCCCTCCAGGGAGGTGGCCCTGGCGGGCAGCGTCTCGGCATGTGATTATTAGGTCTTTAATATATATTTGTGATATTTTGCCCCCTCTTTCGCCCCCACGCACTCATTTTGGCTATTGATTTTTACAGCAAACATTTTATATAGTCTTAAAAACTAACATTACAAAATTTGATCTATATCGGAGAGAGTATTAATTTTTTGCCCCCAATCACATTTTGGGATGTTGAAATTATTTTTTAGACATTTGCAAATAAATAACTCTCAGTTTTCTAAAGAGTAAATGTATAAAAAAGCTAAAAATTTCTATATTTTGCCCCCCCCCCCTTCGCCCCCATACAGTCAATTTTGATAGTTGATTTTTACAGGAATAGTTTCTTAAAGTAATAAAGAATAATTCTACAATATTTGATCAAGATAGGAGAGAGTTTAAATTTTGCCCCCACTCACATTTTAGATAGTTGGGAGTCGAATTACAAAAAAACCTGAATTTACTTTTTAGATATTTGTATTTAGAATTTTATTAAGTAAAAATCAACTAGATATCTTATCGTTATCAATTGAAAATGCATAATTAGTGGAAACACATTGCAAAGATATTTTGCCCTTTTGACCCCTTTAGGGATCGAATTTTCAAAAAACCCTGAAATTAGTTTTTATATATTTTAATTTAGTATTTTTATAAGTAAAAAGCAAGTAGATAATTTATCGTCCTTAAGAGATATCGCATAATCAGTGAAAACACACTTTTCCCCCTTTGACCCCCTTAGTGGTCGAATTTCGAAAAATCCTTTCTTAGTGAGCCCCTATGTCATAGATGTAATATCCTCTCCAAATTTCATGTTTCAATGTCCAGTGGTTCTGGCTGTTTTGATGATGAGTGAGTGAGTGAGTGAGTGTATCGGGCAAAGAATTTTATATATATATATAGATAGATAGATTCTGTAAAAAAACGAGTTGAAGCATTTGAAGTCCTTCAGGACAATGGAGTAACTATTCCATCTTCAGAACCATCTAAAATGCCAATGCGAATTACACGGACTAAAACTAAACAATTTCAAGAAGAACAATCTAAGGTAGAACAAGACAAAATTGAAAAGGCGATACAAAAAAGAAATGAAAGACTCAAGCGGGGGAGGGGCTGCTAGTTGGCGGTTGGCCCCTCCAGATCCGAATGCTCGAATCCGATTCGATGCTCAGTCGAAATCGAGTCGCTTCAATTATAGCATGGCTGAAAACATTTCAGTCATACAAAAGCGTCGCAACGATCCGACTGAGTCATCTAGCGGCCGTGTCTCAAGGCTCGTCGCCGTAGCGACAGCGAGCCGCTACAAGCTTTTTTGTAGACCGAAATCTCATGGCTTCGCCCAATATTTTTAATCAAAATAGTTTCAGCCGTTTTTGAGATATTTCGAAAAAAAGAGGGAAAAAAAATACTTTTTTCATGCACGATTCAAAACTACAAATATTTGAAGAATTTAAAGAGGAATTTGGAAAGGTGGGGGGGGGGGGGGGAAAATAAGAATAGTAACAGGGATACAGGTATTCAATTAAAAAAATTAAAAAAATATCAAAATAAATACATGTTTATTTAAAATAACAAATTAATTGTCAACTTTGTCTATAACAAGAAATAGCAAAGATATGTAAATATTTTTATCAATTTGATACAAAACTGACTCCCATAAAATGTCAAAACGTTTAATCAGCCATATATTAAAATATAATATGTTTAATTATTAATTGGATTGGATGGAAATTGTTTTTTGACAAAGAGTAATTAAATGGGCCACTGAGAAAGTCAAAATAAATTGACGAAACTTCTGGACCATTTAATAAAAATTCTTTGTTTTTAATTTTTGTTCCGATTCCTTGCTATTTATGTTATAAATTTATTATGGATGCGAATAATACAACATTTATAATAAGGGTTAGTTTATATTTCTGAAGCTTTAGCGGGGATGACGATTATTAATTAAAAATTATTTTAATAATTTACACGATGTTTCGATTTCATCGAAATGTTAATTTAATTAGTACTTTTGGGTCTATATCATATTTCTTTAGAATTGGAATCCTAAACGTTTCGAAAATTATCTATCTATCTATCTACTCTTATTAAACGAACAAAAATTGTATATTTATATATTAATTTGTATCTTAGTTCTATTTTGAAAACGGCTCTGCCGATTTTGATGAAACCAACTCTATTAACAAGTTTTGAGGATGAAAAAACGATCTGACTAGGTTTGGACCTCGACAAATTTCATCTTAATTGATATTTTCTTAATTAAAGTAATTATTTATGGATGAAAATCTCAAAAAAAGTTCGTTTACATTTTTTCAATTATCATTTATTTATTAATTGGTTTTTTAATTTTAAAACCCACTAATAGGTTATAACAAATATTATTATATTATATTAAAATTAGGAATTTTTTTTAAATTAACAGGTGTCTAAATCATAACATTACAGGTGGATTAATAACAAAACAGATGTGTTTACAAATAAAGTGGTTGAAAGGCTTTTTTTATATAACTTGGAAACAAATCTTATTTAATTTTATATTTTTATTTCAGATCCTATCTGATTATTTTTTTATTCTTATTTTCCTATTTTTTTTTTTTAATGTTTATCAATATGAACGAATGTAGGCAAATTGGTGTACAAGTAAACAAATATACACATAATATGTGGACCACTAGAAAGCTAGAAATGCGAAAACTGGTGCGGGGTGGAGTGGATGTGGGAGGTGCAGGAGATGGGGTACAGTTGTGGGGGGTCCGGGGCGGAGTGGGGGTGGCAATGCGTGGTTTCACGGGGGGGGGGGGGTCCAGGGGACGTGTATTACCTATTTTTATTTGGTTACCGTGCTTCGCTCGGTGGCTCCAGGTACTTTAATTTTAAAATTGTACATTGATAGTGTGTATGTGTGTCAATATGGTAATTTAATTTAATAATTAATTTAATAAAAGGAGGAGGATTATTTGTCAGGATGTTAAAGTGACGACAAATAATCCACAATAGATTTATTTCCATCCGCCCTAGCCATATCTAATGGAGTTTGATTATATTTAGTTCTTAAACTTCTATCCGCCCCCCTCTCTATTAATAATTTCACTACTGGCAATTTATCACGAAAAACTGCCTTATGTAGTGCAGTCCATTTGTATTTATGTTGATAGTTGATGTTCGCCCCCTTGTCCAGCAACGCTTCTACTACATGGACATGACCATTCCTGGAGGCATACATTAAGGGTGTTGTATTATCAGAAGAATCCTCTGCATCCACATCCACTCCTTTGGACAACAAGAATTTAACAATGTCTAAATATCCATAGGCCGATGAATAATGCAGAGGAGTCCAATTCATATAATCTTTATTCTTTGCATGAATAGAGGAGGGGTCTTTTGAATACCAATATTTCACTGCGTTAAGGGAGTCTTTCTTTGATGCTTGGAAAATATCTTCAGTTCCATTTTTATCTAATATTTCTCCACAACATTCTTGAATCTAAAATAAAATAAAATAAATAAACTTAAATTACATTTGTAATCAAAATTCATCGAAATGTTGACATTTTCATATTATTAAAAAATTATTAATATTATTTTTAGAAAAATTTCAATCATCATGTTGTAAAAATAAATAAATAAATAAACTCACCCTTTGGTTTAATTCAAGATTTTTTTCTTGTAATACAGTTTTATTATTTTTTTCTTCATTGACCTAAATAAATAAATAAATACTTAAGTAAATATATAATAACTAGAGACCGGATTTTTATGCAGTAAAAACTGCCAAAATATGACATAAACTATGCAGTTAAAAATGCTGAAATATGCAAGTAATATGCAGAATACGGTGAAATATGCAAATATATGCAGTAACAAATGGCAAAATAAATTTTTTTATCCACTAAAAAATTAAAATTGAAGACAAAAAGTAAATATTTGAAGGAGTGCTATGAAAGAAATAAACTGATAAAGTAAGCTATAGAGGATAGATGTGGTCAAGTGTCAAATATGTAATTTTATTGCTTAAAAAATTGCTCAAAATTCTCATTTTTTTTTTTTTATTTATTTATTGTCATCGTGAACACAGTCCATTTAGACAGCACATCAGTAAAGTGTTAGTAGTGTTAGTGAGGGAGCCGAGTTTTAGCTGGTCGAAATTTTATATGCTATCAAAATTTGATTGTAATTGTGAATAATTTATGTTTACAAGTATTTTTCTAAATTATCTTTATGTCTACGGTCAATTAAAATTGATTTATACGATGAAAAGGAGCGCTCCACATCCACAGATATAATGGGGGCAAATTAAAAGGAACTTAACCCCCCCCCCCTTTTACTTTGGAATTAAAAGATTGGAAACTTTTCATCATTTTTGTGCAGAGGAAAGTATCTAGTCAAATCAAAGCACAACTGAATAAAAAGAAAAATGAGTGGGTTGTTGTTTTGTAGCTACGTTTATATCCTTTGTAATCAAACCTCCTACTTCGTAGTCCAACACTACACTCTTGTCGTTGAGGCCTATTTCAGTTTTCTTCGAATTTAAATTGGTGTCCCCCTGTTTTATTTCTTCATTTTTTTCATTCTTTCTCCGAAAATTTACTTTTAAAAAATCTGTATTTTGGTCGAAATATACAATAGAAAATCATAAGATGGTGTCATCTATTAAATCCGATAGAATGGAATATTTTTAATTATATGTCAGAGGGGTTGTTTTTCACCCCCACGGGAATCGAACCCGATATTGTATATTTAATATGAAAGATATTCATTTGTCGATGGTAATAGATTCAAATTTACTAGAAAATCATAAGATGGTGTCATCTATTAAATCCGATAGAATGGAATATTTTTAATTATATGTCAGAGGGGTTGTTTTTCACCCCCTCGGGAATCGAACCCGAGTGCCAGTAACAGCAATCCGCGCCATCTATTTAAATTATATGGCATGGCTATATGTTTAAATTTAGAATCACTATATCGCGAAATTTTACAAATTAAGATAACAATCTTTGAGTAAAATATTTTACGCGTTTACATATGTCAGAGAGGTTCGCGTCCCGCAGGTGAGCCAGATGGCTCGGATTGCTGTTACTGGCACTCGGGTTCGATTCCCGAGGGGGTGAAAAACAACCCCGCTGACATATAATTAAAAATATTCCATTCTATCGGATTTAATAGATGACACCTTATGATTTTCTAGTAAATTTGAATCTATTACCATCGGCAAATTAATATCTTTCATTTTAAATATACAATATTTGACAAAAAAATCCTTGAAATATGCAATTTTATGCAATATTAATCAAATATGCAAAAATATGCAGTATAAAATTTAACCCACAGTATCTTAAATGCATGATTCGGATAGATAATTGATCCCCTGGGTTGTATGTGGCGGCAAACAAAATTTGCAATTGCACATGAATCCGGTCTCTAATAATAACTTATTTATTAAAAATAAATAAATAAACTTACAGATTGATTCAATTCCACAATTTTTGATTTCAATTGACTTAATTCGTTTTCATCTTCAATGATCTAAGCAAATAAATAATTAATGAAATATATAATAAATAATTTACCAATAATAGATAAATAAACTCACTCTTTGGTTTAATTCTTTTTGTAATTCAGTTTTACTATTTTTTTCTTCAATGATCTGAACAAATAAATAAATTATGACTTAAATATATAACTTTTTTACCAAAAATAAATAAATAAATAAATAAACTTACAAGCTTATAAAAATGTTCAATTTTTTCATCCATTAATTTGATCTGATTCATCATCTAAATAAATAAATTTGAGAATAGATTAACAATTCAATCCAATATATTATAATAAATAAATAAATAAATTTGAATATAAACATTTTATAATTTTTATTTTTAATATATATATAAATATAGTATGGGTCAAATATGGGTCAGACATTTTTGAATTCTTCAAATTCCAATGAATAAAAATATTAATTTTGATTTTTCTAAACAAGATTTTGGCTAAAATCGACCAACCGGAAGTAACTGTGTAACAATTCACAGCCAGATTTATCAAGTTTTCCTGATCTTCAGATAAAATGCCTTTTTTTTAACCGACTTCAAAAAAGTAGGAGGTTCTCTATTCGACTGATTTTTTTTTTGTCTATGTTACCTCATATCTAAGCCAATTGTGAACCGATTTTGATGATTTTTTTGCATTGGGTTCAGTCTAGCTTCCGATTGGTCCCGTTTTTTTTTCATTGGTATTGGACCTTTTTTGATATGTTTGTTCAGGCATAACTTCTTTGTTTATGAATCGATTTCAATGATTCCTTTCTTTATTGGAAAGAGGGTACCTTAGGGGAGGTACCATATTAATTTGGTCAAGTTCTGAAGAAATGATCAATGACGAAATAACGTAAATCTCCAATTCTTATAACCAAATAATCGAAATTATAATAAATAAAATCATTTATAAAAAAAATCTTAAAACATTCATTTAAAACCCGTAAACATTTCTAGAGAATTTCTATATTTATGAATTGAATTTTATTATCATTTTCTGATTCATTCGCCCGACGCTTTCTCTTACGAGATGCATGTAAGGTATTATATTAAGTCACTATTAATAACATCACTAAAAAGAGAAAAATAAAAATAATTTTTATAAAAAAAATCAAACCGACTTCAAAAAAATTAAATGCAAGAAATAAAATAATAATAACTTAAAAATCAAATAAATTACACTAAAAGGTACAAAAAAACTATCTTATTTAGTTACAACTAAACGACGAAATATTAACATGAATTTTTTTTAAGTCGGTGCCAAACATATACATTTTATGAATCGCACTCGACGGATCTTACTTAGTACGTTTGGCGGGTACGCTCGCTTATAGCAAATACTGTATATACTTATAGGTATAGTTATAGTTTGTTTGGCACCGACTTCAAAAAGTAATTTCATATTAATATTTCGTCGTTTAGTTGTAACTAAATATGATAATTATTTTATACCTTTTAGTGTATTTTATTTGATTTTTAAATTATTATTATTTTATCTCTTGCATTTAATTTTTTTGAAGTCGGTTTTATTTTTTTTTTATAAAAATTATTACATTTAATTTGGATTTTCAATCTGTTTTTCTGGGTAGAATCGAGTAATCATATTTTGACCTACTATTTACTAAAAAATTTAATTTCAAATTCCATTATTATATTGAATTTAGAATTTATATATCTACATGTAACGAGATTTTTGTACCCGTCAGCGTTCAGAATAGGCTTAATTTAAAATTTTAAAAAAATCCTACAAATTCGTTCATTCTCTCTTCATCAATGAGATATACAAACTGATCTGGCATATCTAGTATTTTGGAATATATAAAATACGGAACTTTCGATATGTTAGCCGGACTTATTTAACAGTAAGTAACTTTTATAAGATTTTAGGGCCGTATTTTGTTAATTCGCCCCCTTAATAAATTAAATTGATAATATAAATAGAAAGTTTCGACTCACCTGCTCTTTATTTTCATTAATTGCTTCCAATAAAACCTGAAGAAGGGAAAAAAAATTAAATCACTAAAATGAATACTTAATGAATAAATAAGTTAATGTGGCCATCCACACGACTTTCCCTTATCTCTCTTATAAATTGAAAACTAATATTTATATAAAAAGATGCGAATGTTCTAAAAACAAGTAGAAGTGGAAGTTTAAACTTTCAGATCGCTGGAGTTAGGATTAAAAAGGGAAGATTTAGAGATTTAGTTATGATTACACACCAATAAGTCAAAACTAAATTTTATTAATATTATTATTTAATATTTTTCAGTGGATCATTGAGTTATGATGGTTTAAATCTTTGGCAAAGTTTATGTAAAAATGCTTGACAGAAATGAAATGTGTTGGTTACCTTGGAATTAAAGTCCAGCTCTTCTTCGCCCTTATCATAATCATCAGGTCGGGTTGACGCCCGTGCTTGTATTGTGGCCACAGCCAAAGAAGCAAAGATAATAAATCCTCTAAGGAAATTCATTTTGAGATTTTTCAGAATAATCCTCTCTCTGGTTTTCCATTGAGGTTATATAGCCAACTCCCCCTCCCCCAATCACATGTTGTGTGGCTCTCATGTCCACTATAGAAGGTCAGAATCGACTTCTATGATAACCTCATCTATTAGCAAATTTCAACTTATGCGTTGTTAAATATCCGAGTTTATCATTTAAAGATTTTTCTTTCTCTAAAATTGGATAACGTATAATCACACGACATTATTTTAAATAATTTCAAACATTCAAACAATCTCAAACCCAACGTCCGTAATATTTAAATTAATTAATAATATATTTATATTAATTTTTTATTATATAAATAAATAAATAAATAATTGCTTCAAGTGCAGGCAGTGAGATGCTCGGCCAATCTCTGACCTCTCCCGTTATCAAATAATAAATAGATAACAAAACACTATTTTTCTACCAAGTGTTCAAAAAAACAACCAACTTGATTAAAAGCAATTTAACTAAAATCTTTCCTCTCGCATGTAATAAAAATAATTGCGTCATTTTTAAAAAATAAAATATTATATTTAAATTCGATTGTTTTAAGTCTATATTTAAGAAGATATAGATATATATTTATTTATTTTAAAAAAATTGCCCTTCGTTTCAAGACTTTTATTTACCTATACATATATATGTGTATATATCAAGCAGAGGACAACCTCAGTGATTTCTCTGTATGAATCACCAACTTTTCAATTAAGTTTGGCGAACGGTTTGCGCTAGAAAGCTAAAACTTTGTAAATCGATGCACCCTATTGATCCAAACTTAATAATTCTAAGTACCTGGAGCCACCGAGCGATGCACGGTAACCCCTGACCCCCCTCCCGAAACCATACACCTCGCCCCCACCACTACACCCCCACATCCACCCCACCCCGCACCCAGTTTTTGCATTTATAGCTTTCTAATGGTCCACATATTATGTGTGTACCAATTTGTACCAATTTGCCCACATTCGTTCATATTGATAAACATTATAAAAAAATAAATAGGAAAATAATATCTAATAAAAAAAATAATCGTATAGGATCTGAAATAAAAACAAAAAATTAAATAAGATTTGTTTCCAAGTTATATAAAAAAAAGCCACTTCAACCACTTTATTTGTAAACACACCTGTAATGTTATGATTTAGACACCTGTTAATTTTTTTTTTTTTGATTTAGACACCTGTTAATTTTTTTTTTTTTTTTGGCTTTTCGGCCTTTCTAGCCATAAGCCTAATTACGATACTAGTTATATTTTTTTTTTAAATTTGTCTCTTTTTTATTTATTTATTTTATTTATTTCGAAAAAACGAAGGAAAAAAAATACTTTTTCCATGCACGATTACAATACATGAGCAAATGCTATATTTATGTTATAATTGAATAATTTAAAAAAATGAGTGTGTAATTATTAGTTTATTTCGTGCGTTGATAAATAAATAAAAATAATGTTAATATTTTTTATTTTCAGAAAAAGAATTCAAAGAAATAGATAATTCGGCCGAGCGTCTTATCACTCAACGGGCCATTTGGCGAGCAGCCGCAGTCAATCAGCCGTCTTCTGCCTCATGGTAGACATCACAGCTTGAATCGAGTAAGTTATCTTCTCTCTCATTAATTAATATTATCTATATATATAAAATTAAGGTTTTGTCTGTACATTGCTCCAAACACGCCAAATTTTGGTTGCACACGTTTCAAGCAAAGTTATGAACGAAAACACCATTAACAAAATTCATGTCTTTTTTGCAAAAGATTGTAGTTTTTCAAAACTTTAACCTCATTGCGGCACGGATTACCATTTATCTAATTAAAATAAAACTTTGTTTAAATTGTAGCAAATTTAATCTAGTTTAAAAATGTATAGAGTGATCTTTATCGAAAACGTGCTTCTTCATGGTCAAATCGGGAAAATATCGAAAAAAGTGCGAGTTTTTGGGTGATCCGGGGTGGCTGCCGAGGTCGAAAACTTGGATTTTGTGCTTAAGCCCAAACGGTTGGTGGAAGAAAAAAAACCTAAATAATGAAATTTGTAGGAAATTTTATTTCATTTTGAATAGGAAGGTTATTTACGAAAAGTTGATAGTTTCCGAATTATAAGCGAAAAACCACCAAAAAATGGAAATGTTCACCTTTTTGCATTTCCTACAATGTGCGCGCCACGAAATTATGGTGGGACACCTCAGATTTGGATTCAACGGCCCAAAAAACATATATATGCAAAAAATCAGAACTACTCCAAAACTTTCTCCATAGGGGCTCATTTGAGGACAAGTTGACTGGACTATTAATTATATCTATGAGTCTTAATACATTATATACAAATGAATAAATCCACTCACTTCTCACTGTTCTCGTATTATAAATAATAGATTAAAATTCAGTTTATTGGACAAAGTTTTTTTATTGAAGTTCTTCTTCAATTTTTGTACAACGTTTCGTCTTTCTCGAGACTTTTTCAAAGTACTCAATTGGCTAGAACAACATTGGTTGAAATAAAGATAAAAATAACTGAGACATAGTAGAATTTTTTCTTTCTAGATTGATACCATAAAACAATATAAGTATAGATGTATAGACACATCAGATAAACTGAATTTTTAATCTACTAATTATAATGGACATTAATCAACATAATTTATTATAAATAATTTTATAATTTGGTGAGAAAAATGAGATGTTTATTAGAACTTTTTATTATTTTAATTATAACTCAAAATTAATAAATACATTAGACAGTAAAGTGTGAATTAGTAAATTATATGGATAAATAATTAAAATGCCAATACATCAACATTGACATATTTTTTATGATAGTTTTTATAAAATGAAATCAGTTACTTTCCGATCCTTTTAAAAAATAAATGTCTCTAATAGGGGGCCGGGTAGGCCAGGCGGTAGCATGTCAGCCAGCTAACCAAGAGGACCCGAGTTCGAATCCGACTCGAGGCATCCGGCTAAAATCTGACCCCCGAGGTAGAGACAAATTTAATAAAATAAAATAGTATCGTAAATGGCTTATGGCTAGAAAGGCCGAAAAGCCAAAAAAAAAAAAAAAAAAAAAAAAATAAATGTCTCTAATTTAGAATTGAATTGACATTAATTAATTTTTTCATATTAAGAATTTAAAATGGAAGATGTTAATATAAATTACTATATTTCTTAAATGAATCGACGAATATACAAAAAGGTGCAACCCGTCGAGTCCATGTTACAGCATCGTGAAACGGAGGATAGAATTTTTTTAGCACTTCTTTATAAGGCTTCAGATGTAAGTCAGCTTATTTGGAATGCTCCATTCATGGTGAAATCAGAGAATTAATTGAAAAATTATTTTTTATTTTTTTACAAGTTTCGACTAGATTGTAGTACCCTACAGAGGCTTAACCACGGCTTTGGAGGGTCAGAACCCCCCCCCCCCCCCCCCATGGGAGGAGTAACGGCAACGACAAACCGTTTCTTATGGAAAACTACCCTTAATTAAATATATTTCAAATGTTAAGTACAGTTAAATTGTTCTCTCAAGGGGGGCCCCTCGCGGGAAAGTTTTGATTTCTTGATCCCACATGTTTTTTGTGTGCTAAATCCGAATGTGAGGATTGCTAAAAAGGGTAAAAATCTCATTTTTTGGAGGTTTTTTACTTATAAGTCGAAAAATATCAACTTTTTGTAAATAACCTTCCTTTTCAAAATGAAATTTTATATGATTTCCTACAAATTTCATCATTTAGGTTTTTTACCCATCCAACCGTTCGGTCTCAAGCGCTAGTTGAAAATTGGCGTATTTTTTTTTTTGTTTCAGCAAATCTAAAAACTCGCACTTTTTCGATTTTTTCCCATTTTGGCCATTAAGGAGCACTTTTTCAACAATATCCACTCTATACATTTTTAAACTAGATTTTTGGCAATGTTCCGTCACGAAAGTTTGTTAGCAAACCTCAGATTCGGATTCAGCACACCCAAAAACATAAAGGGTCGAAGAAATTACAACTGCCCCAAAACTTTCTGGGTAAAAACACAATGTAACTGGTCTATTTGTTTTAATAAAAAATAAATTCCCACTAAATATTTTGCTTTGTGGATTGACCCCCCACGAAAATTTTCTGTCTACGCCACTGGGCAAGGGTATATATTCTAATCATCACTGAATAAATATTTGATTATTTCTATATATGGGGCATTCCACACCCAATCGGACAGTTGGATTTAATTTTTGATTTGCTTGATTTTTAGATTTTTTTTTTTTGTACTTTATGAAATACCTAGGTTACTAGCTGAAGTTTCAAACTTTTTCGAAAAACCGTTCAAGAGAACGGTTTTTTTTGCCCATAATTTCTTGAAAAAAAGAGACCAAATTTTTGTTGTTACTTTTTAGAAAAAAATATGTGAAAAATTATTAAAAGTGTCGTTAGTCGATTTTTTTTTTTTAATTTAAATAATTTTTCTGAAATTGAGTATATTATTTTATTCTTTAGAAAAAATTTCATCTCAAACTTCTATCTATTTAACAATTTTTAAGACAGGTTTGATTTAATATTTTTCTGAAAAGTAAGTACACAAAAAAAAAAAAAAAATTGGTTCATTTTTCATGGGCAAAAACCAAAAAAAACCGTATTCTTGAATGAAAAAGTTTGAAAATTCACCGATAAAAAAGGGTTTTTTCATAAAGTACAAAAAAATGTCAAAAAAATCAAAAAATTTTAAACTGTCTGATTTGTGGAATTCTGCACATATTATATTTAACATCACTTAAATAGAATTTAATTTTGATCTAATTTCACCATAGATGTACAAACCAAAAGAATCGCCCAGATTTATTGTTGTTCCAATCTTTCTTGTGTATTATAGTTATATAAATAAATATGTTATATTTATATAACTATAATATTATAACAAGATAAGAGACATAGGTAGTATATATATATATTATATGTCATATATATTATAGTCTTATTTACTATAATATATACTAAATATATATATATATAAAATACTAATTATAATTCATAAATACACAAATATAAATCTTGGATAGAAGTGTGATTTGACCATCCACCTTCCCCAACCAACCACCCTACGCGAAACACGACTTATATAGCCAGGGTCCCCTCCAAGCGGCCAGCCGAAAGCCAGCGGAGTCATCCGACTCCCGGCGGAGAGGCGGCTCGAGCGGGGGGATTTCCCTCCCCGCCAAGGCTCGCCTCACCTGCGGGAGACGGGCGACTCGACTAGCAGCCGGCCGGCGGAGTTAAGAGGTGGGGAAGGGGCTTTCAAAGGATCTCATTAGGAATTTTGAAATGAAAGGGGGGTTTCTTTTAATAAATATTATTTATTCATTTTTTTCTATACATATTATTTTACATATTAATTATTATTCAAACATACGTATACATAATAATATATGATTCGATTATTTATATTTATACATATATTCAAAAGTTAATAAATTTTCTTGAAGATGAACAGTAAGCAGGAGATTAAATCAGCAAGTGATCTGTAAAAGAAATACATACAATTATTAGAATAAATAATTTAAATTAAATAAATTAATATTTTAATACAATTCTAACTCGTCATATAAAATATTCTGTCTCCTATTTCCTACTTTATAAAATATATTAATACAATCTTGTTTTTTTTTCAGATTAGCAACTCGATTCGACCATTCCACAAATTAACAAAAATAAAGCAGAAAAATTATACTTGCAATATTTTATTTAAAATGTTTTCAAATAAATTATTTTATATGTATTGAAATTACTTGATTTTAATAAAAAACAAACCGAAACCTTATTTGAATATTTATTTTATTAATTAAAAATAGTCACCTTTTTTACTTAAGATTAAAAGTTCTTATTATATTATTTTAAGTATTTTTCCTAATAAACAAGGAATATATATTTTTTAAATATTTAAGTAAGAGATGAGCCTAATCATTAGTTCGATATTGTACAAAATGCAAATTTTTTAATCATTCGATTTTTTTTTAATTAGTTATTATTTTATAAGCGGGATAAAAATAAATTCTTTTGTATAATATTATATCAGGGAAAAATTTAATAAAAATAAATATAAATTATTTTGATTAAAATCAATCTGAACCAAAACATTCTGCGAAAAAACAGGCCAAGTTCGAAAAAGTAGTGAAATCTAGTCTGTAGAAGTTAAATTCGCCAAGAATAATTAAGTTGAGAGATCTACTATTTTCTCAACTTAATTATTCTTGGAGAATTTAACTGGGCTACACACTAGATTTCACTACTTTTCGAACTTGCCCTGCCTTTTCACAGAATGTTTTGGTTCAGATTTCTCTTCTTTTTCTAACCTATAAGAAACCTTTTGGTCCAACGGACTAGAATTTTCATTTGTGACCCCATCCCCTCCATTTTGCGTGGTTAGTTTTTGCATTTCTAGCCTTCTGGGGGCCCACAGAATATGTATACAAAATTTGGTTGAGTTTGGTCCAACGGGCTAGAATTTTCATTTTTGACCCTCCCCCCTATTTTGAAGGGGTTGAAAGATAGAAAGTAAAAAGCATTTACTTTGCGACATACAACCGGCCCTTAGGCGGCCCGCTCGGGGCCACAGTAGGGCAAGCAGAGTATCCCAAACCGATCCCTCCGCAACCAGCCAAAGGGCATCGCGAATGGCCGACGAATATAGAGGAATAAAAGAACGTACTTGTTCATAAGTCCCTTCAATGAGGGATAAAACAGAAGACTTGTATTAACAAATTACCAAGGCTAACACCTCTAGAAAAATTAATAAATAACAAAAATTGACTATACGATGGAATACAAAAACAATAAATTTTTTATAAGCTATATATCTACCTATATAAAAATACAAATAAATAAATTAATAAAAATATCAGAGTCAAGCAAGGATGATATCTAGCAAAAATATTTTAAATCATAATTCAAACCCAATGGAAACTATGTGTTTGATGACTGTTTCTGCCAGTATGGCCCCGTCAGAGAGAGAAGCTAAGAGTACCCCTGCATAGGTGGGGAACTCAATTTCTTTTCGAATTTTAAAATAAAGTAGGTCTATTTTATGCCTCCGAATCTCACATCCTAAAAGAGCATGCCTTATATCTCCGTAAGACACATTATCCCACAAGCAGTAAGGGTTATCCCTATATATCATATTTAATAAAAAATGGAGTTAGCAGCTTTACACTCTAAGCCGACGATATTTATTTTTATTAATTTTCTCCCTAATATAATATTATGAAATTACTAACTTCACAAAAGAAGTAAATTAAATGCTGATCTAAATTCTATTAAATTACTGTAGGAAATAATATTTCTAAAGAAATAACGAGATTGTCGTCTAGTAAACCCGAGCTATTATTGATAATCAATGGAGAATTGATGGGAGGAAGCCCAAGGATAATTATTTTAATTTAAGAAAAAAATTCTATTGATGCTTCTGTTAAGAAAGAGCAAATTTCGAGCACTGCTGAAGGAAAGAAGAAGAAAGTATTATGTATGTTTCCTTCGTTGACCCTTTTAAACCCTGGAGAAGGAGGGAAGATTCTCCGAAACGTCGGTTTATAAGAAGATAAAAATGACGACGTTCCAATGAATTTGTTTTAATCGAAATTTTGTTTTTTTATTATCCTTGGGCTGGCTGCCCTCCACCGATTCTCCATTGAAATTCTAACAGTCTCTCTGTCTCTCTAAAAAGAAAATACTTCTATATTTTAAGGATAATTAATTGAATGTTTTCTACATTTAATTCAATCGCGAATCAACTGTAGGGAATTTTTGTCAAATATTGAGTGAAAATAATATGTGAACTTATATATTTCTAACTTGAAATAATGATGTTAAATAAATTTATAAATTTTCTCATTAATATATCAAAGAATAAATGATATATCTAGATTATTTTGACCGCGCTTATTTGAAAAAGATATTTATCGCGAGACTACTGCGGATAACGCTATTGGAGTCTGCGGAGTCCCAAGTCTGGACCAAGAGAGAAAAAGATGTGATCCATTTAGCTACAATCCAACGTCATTTTGCGTATAGCCCGCATGACATTCGGATGGATCACCAAATGAATTTGAAATTTCAGATGTTATCTCCCAGTCCTAGATTCGCGATTGAATCAAATGTAGAAAACATTCGATTAATTAATGGCAAGCATCTAACATACATGCTACAGCGCGCTCTGGACTGGGAGATCGAATATATAACATCTGAGATTTCAAATTCATTTGGTGATCCATCCGAATGTCATGCGGGCTATACGCGAAATGACGTTGGATTGTAGCTAAATGGATCACATCTTTTTCTCTCTTGGTCCAGACTTGGGACTCCGCAGACTCCAATAGCGTGATCCGCAGTGGTCTCGCGATAAATATCTTTTTCAAATAAGCGCGGTCAAAATAATTCTCGTTGATATATCAATTATTCTTTAATATATTAATGAGAAAATTTATAAATTTATTATGGATAATTGTTTATTACACTTCAGCATTGTTGTATTCACCCCATGAGAATCGAACCCCAACAGCTCAGGTTTACCAGATGACAATCCTTCGTGATTTCTTTAGAAATTTTAAGTCTGCTACTAACGGCAAATTGAACTTTTATAAGAATATTTATATATTATATTAAGACCGTTAATTTGAAGGCAAGTCTAAAAACTCAATATAAATAAATAAATTAAATAAAAGTGATTGAGAATTGAATCAATATTATTAGTTAGAGTTTTACAATTTAAAGAAACATTCAAAAAGATTGTCTATTTTCAAAACTACCAAATAAAAAAATAATTTTTAGACAAAAAAAACGGACTTCAAAAAAATTAAAAATGCAACAAATAAAATAATAAGAACTCAAAAATAAAATAAAATACACTAAAAGGTATAAAATAATTATCTTATTTAGTTACAACTAAACGACGAAATTGTTACATGAAATCCCTTTTTGAAGTCGGTGCCAAACATATACATTTTATGAATCGCACTCGATGGATCTTACTTAGTACGTTTGGCGTGTAATGATGGCAAGAATAGCGACTTATGATAATACCTTGCATGAAAGATCCAGGCGAAGGAATCAGAAATTGATAAACCAATTATTTTACATGAATTAATGTTTACATTCTATTGAGCTTCGACTCCGGAGATTACTTCTCCACCATCGACTTGATCATTTTTTTAGTCCTTATTTTTAATAAGAGGAAAAAAAATTAATTAAATAAAAAACCTCTTTTCCGATAATTATTCCAATTCCATTATTATTTTCAATTTCTCCGATTCAATCAATCCTCTCATCAGAAATTGATAAATTTTATTAAACCAGTTATTTTACATGAATTTATGCATACATTGTTTTTGAGCTTCGATTCCGGAGATTACTTCTCCACCATCGACTGTCCTTGATCATCTTTTAGTCCTTGTTTTTAATAAGTGGAAAAAACTAATTAAAGAAAAAAAATCTCTTTTCCGATAATTATTTAAATTCCATTATTCATCCTCCCATTCACCCCCAATCCTTCATCAGAAATTGATAATAAAATTCAATTCATAAATAGAGAAATTATCTCGAAACGTTAGCGGGTTTTAGATGAACGTTTTAAGATTGTTTTTTTTTTTATAAAAGATTTTATATATATTATAATTTCGATTATTTGCACATAAGAATTAGAGATTTCCGTTATTTTGTCATTGACCATATCAGAATTTGACCAAATTAATATGGGACCACCCCTATGGTACCCCCTTTCCAATAAAAAAAGAATAATCGAAATCGGTCGATAAACAAAGAAGTTAAATGTGAACATACATAACAATAAGCTGACGTGTTCTAATGTGGCCATCCACTTGACTTTACCATATCAAGATTTTATTTTGTTGACCCTACACCCCCCCCCCCCATTTAGGGCGGTTAGTTTTTGCATTTTTAGACGTCTGGGGTCCCACTGATTATGTATACAAAATTTGGTTGAGTTTGCTCAAACGGTCTAGATTTTTAATTTTTATCCCCCCCTCCACCCCCTTAATTTTGGGGTCGATATGCACCAAAATCTAATCAGCTCTTAATCTCAATGGACCAAAACTACGTGTGAAATTTGGTTTCGATATTCAAACTAATTTTTGAGCTAGCTCGTCCACAAAAAGTTGGTAACGCATAGACTAACGGACAACCAGACAACCAGGCAGACTAACAGACATTTTGACAAAACAATTATTATCTCGAAAAATATAATTTTTTCGATGTTCACTTATTAGAGCTTTTTTGTAGAGCGAAATGCCATGGTTTAGCTCAATTTTTTTTAATCAAAATAATTTCAGCCGTTTTTGAGATATTTCGAAAAAAAGAAGGAAAAAAACACTTTTTTCATGCACGATTACAATACTTGACCATACCTTGTATGGCAAAGTAAAAAAGGTCCAATACCAATGAAATTTATAGGGGACCAATCGGCAACTATTCTTAACCCAATGCAAAAAATTATAGAAATCGGTCCACGTGGAAAAGAGAAATCGACGAACAAACATCATCAGAACGTGACCAAATTAATATGGGACCACCCCTAAGGTACCCCCTTTCCAATAAAATAAGAATCATTGAAATCGCGGTTCATAAACAAAGAAGTTATGCGTAAACATACATAACAAAAAAGATCCAATACTAATGAAATTTAAACGGGACCAATCGGGAACTAGACTGAACCCAATGCAAAAAAATCATCCAAATAGCTTCACAATTGGCAAAGAAATCGAATAACATAGATACAAAAAAAAATCAGTCGAATTGATAACCTCCTCCTTTTTTGAAGTCGGTTAATTAAATAATAAGTTACAAAGATAAAGAAAGAAGAGTAAAGAAATATAATGGGGTGAAGTGAAAAAAATTCATCATAAAATAAATAGTTAATTTTAGGCTTCTGATTATAATTCAAATTAATTCTCATGATATAAAATATATAAAAATCTTTCTTCAATATTTTTCATTACAATCAACAGTATATTATAAATAAAAAAAACATGAGGAAAAAATAGTAAATTTAAATTTTTATGCAACCAACAAAATAAATTAATTTTGAAAAATTCAAAACAAACAAAAAATATAAAATAAAAATTTTCATCAAACGAAATAGATGATAATTTATAAAAATGAAAAAATATATCGTCGGCTTAGAGTGTAAGCCTGCTGACTCCATTTTTACTTTACCATACAGGGTATGGTCAAGTATTGTAATCGTGCATGAAAAAAGTGGTTTTTTTCCTTCTTTTTTTCGAAATATCTAAAAAACGGCGAAACTATTTTGTCAAAATGTCTGTTAGTCTGTTTGTTAGTTAGTCTGTGCGTTACCAACTTTTTGTGGACGAGCTAGCTCAAAAACTAGTTTGAATATCGAAACCAAATTTCACACGTAGTTTTGGTCCATTGAGATTAAGAGCTGATTAGGTTTTGGTGCATATCGACCCAAAATTAAGGGGGTGAAAGGGGCGGTTAAAAATTAAAAATCTAGGCCATTTGAGCAAACTCAACCAAATTTTGTATACATAATCAGTGGGACCCCAGAAGTCTAAAAATGCAAAAACTAACCGCCCGAAATGGGGGTGGGGGTGTAGGGTCAAAAAGTGGAAATCTTGGCCATTTACCAAACTCAACGAAATTTTGTATACATAATCAGTGGGACACCAGAAGTATAAAAATGCAAAAACTAACCCCCTACATGATTATAAATAATTTTAGGGGCCAGGTTGTATGGTAAAGTCAAGTGGATGGCCACATCAGAACACGTCAGCTTATTTATCATATATGCCATATTAATACCGTTCGAAAGAAAAAGAGATGCAGCATCGTTGAAGTAAAACTGCTACTTAAAATTACGATCGTAAGTTGTAGAAAAAAAAATGTGAAAAATAGTTTCTTTCCATAACAACAATAAGCTGACTAATGTGGCCATCCACTTGACTTTACCATACAACCTGGGCCCTAAAATTATTTATAATCATGTAGGGGGGGTTAGTTTTTGCATTTTTATACTTCTGGGGGTCCACTGATTATGTATACAAAATTTGGTTGAGTCTGGTCAAATAACCTAGATTTTTAATTTTTAACCCCCCCCCACCCCATTTAATTTTGGGTCGATATGCCCACAAAACCCGGTATATATATATATATATATATACACTACCCCTCCACACAAGCTTTGCTTAATGAGGGGTGTTGCAATAATTGTTGAATTTGATTTGTTTTATTGTCTTTAATTAGTTAAAAAATATTTATATTTACCTACAATGTGTTTACTTACTTCTTTGCAAATAAATATTCTATTCTATTCTATATCAGAGGGCTTCGTCCCCTCAGGAATCGAATCTATAAGCGGTAACTTGCTTGCTGGGCATTCGATATGCAATGTAAAAATACTTCTACTTTATCTTAGATTTGTCCCTAAATAAAACAAATTCCTTTCTTATTAATTAATAATATTAATTAATGAGAGAGAAGATAACTTACTCGATTCAAGCTGTGATGTCTACCATGAGGCAGAAGACGGCTGATTGACTGCGGCTGCTCGCCAAATGGCCCGTTGAGTGATAAGACGCTCGGCCGAATTATCTATTTCTCTGAATTCGTTTTTCTGAAAATAAAAAAATATCAACATTATTTTTATTTATTTATCGACACACGAAATAAACTAATAATTACACACTGATTATGTATACAAAATTTGGTTGAGTTTGGTACAAGAGTCTAGATTTTCATTTTTTGACCCTACACCCCCACTCCATTTAATTGACTACGTATCTCAGAAGCTGATATAAAGGGATTTCGTAAAATGTTGTTCACCATAAAACGATCATCCCGAGCTGTAGTCCACCTTTTTCGGACTTAACCCTATCGAACACATATGGGACAACTTAAAATGACGTATTCGGAGTCGAAAATCCCCACCAACCACTATCCCTGAACTGAAAGTTGCGGTTTTGGAGTGGAATAACATACCACAAGCCTATATCAAAAACATTATCGATAGAATTGCCAATCGCTTACAGAAGGTCATTAAAGCCAGAGGAGGCAACAGATGTTATTAAAATGTTAATTTCAATAAATAAATTTGAAAAATTAAGTCCGGATGTAAAAATGGCTTTCATGCAAAAATGACATTTTTTTAATTTCATGTTTTTTTTTAAATAAAAATAAATATTCTTAATAAATGAATTTAACCAATCATAGATTTTGGAGAAAATATTTTTACATTGCATATCAGAGAGGATCGTCCCCTTAGGAATCGAACCCAAGCGCTAACTAAGCTTGCCAGTCCGTTAGCCAAACCCTTAAGACAAATCTCTCTCTGACATGCAACATATATAAGTATTATAGCTAAAGATTTTCACTCCCTTCAACTCAAAGGGAATAGTGAAAATTCAAGCTAAACTGGAAAAAGTTTTCAGTGAGGGACCCATTAATTTTACAGTGAAAGCAAAGATTGGTCCTTAAAAGTTAAATTCATTTATTAATATTATAGGTCTGGGTTGATTTTTGAAATAATTTCCATCTTTTTTCAAAAAAAGACTTTCAAAAAGATACTTAAATCTTTTGCTTTTCCTAGAAATTGAATGTAATAAATAAATTAAGTGAATATTTGTTTAATTGTAAAATATTTAATAAAACTTAGGTGGCCGGTTAATTTTGCCGCTGAGTGTATATTATTTTAATTATCTTGAGAAAAAAATTATATTTTCTGCATTTTTTGAACCAGAAGTTCTAAAGCTAAAAGAGCCCAAAATCTAACTAGTTCTGGGCATATGAAATAAAAAAAACATTTGGGCACTAGAACGAAAATATTTTTCAATTTTCCGTTATTGAGAAGTCTTGGGGTAAAATCTTTGCCTAGGGCCCTATATTTTCCTAATCCAGACAGCATATAATAATTTAAATAAAAATAGTTGAGTGTTTCGAATTTTGAATTTATTGAATTTATGAAAGTCAAATAATGATTAAAATTTAAATAAAGGTAAAAAAAATAATAAATAGTGTTAGGTAGGGAGGTTATCTTATATTACAAAGAAACATTTGACAAAAATGATGGAACATAAAAAATTGAAATGGTAACAAAGCTGAAAATTATTTTGAAAAATATATAAAATATCAAAACTTACCATTATAAGTTGCTTTAATTAAATATAAAGCTAATTTGTAATTAATTAGATGTCAAATAGATTTAGATGTCAAATAGATGCAAGTCGAGGTAGCCATCTTACTTAATTGCCAACCTAAATCAAAACAGAAAAATATAATAATTAAAATACAAGTAAATTTAAAATTAAATATATATATATTTAATAGTTAAATATTAAGGGAATCATTAGGATATACGTCTTTTTTATTCTACAAGAAAAATTCAAACATTTATTTTAGGGATTTATCTATTATTGTTATCTTTTGTAACCAGAGGCAAATATAAATTTATTCAATCAAAAATTGCAGAAAGTTAGAAGCGCAGTAGTAATAAATAAAAAAAGTAAAAATTAATTATAGATTTTTTATTTTTGCCTGTATTATGACTTCAAATTAAAATCTTAATAAAATCAATAATAAAAATGTTTTCTGCATTTTCGAAGAGGAAGTAATAAAGCCAAAGAAAAAAAAATTTGTTTTAGGAATACAAATATTTTGTTACAAGAATCTCCTTCATTTTGGGTGGTTAGTTTTTGCATTTTTAAACTTCTGGGGGGGGGTCCACTGATTATATTATGTATACAAAATTTGGTTGAGTTTGGTCCAGACTGGTGTGAGACTATTTTATTATCAGATTTCTCCAATTTTTGTTTAAAAATGTTTATACCCCCCCCTTTCCCTTTATGATCACTATCAATTTCACATAGTGAGTCGTCATTTTCATAAGGTCGTTAAAAGGGTCTAGAACTATATATTGGTTCTATTTTTTAACCACTTACACCTTATTTTGGCACTAGAAAAAATTAATAACTCTCTTTTTTATTATTTTAAAGTGTCTTTTGACAATGGAGTTTTGGCGCCTATGGTCATCGCCACACTCGCCATAGGCTACCCAGACTGAAGGGAATATTGAAGCAATATTGGCAATATTGCAGCAACATTGAAGGGGCAATATTGCAGCTACATTGCAGCAACATTGCAGTGGCAACATTGAATTTGTAATATTAAAAATAAGCTGTCGTGTTCTGATGTGGCCATCCACTTGACTTTACCATACAACCTGTCCCCTCATTTATATTTAATATTTAATAAATTTATTTATAATCATGTAGGGGGGGGTTGTTTTTCCATTTTTAGACTACTGGAGTCCCACTGATTATCCATACAAAATTTGATTGAGTTAGGTACAAGAGAATATATTTTCATTTTTTGACCCTACACCTCTCCCAATTTTGGGCGGTTAGTTTTTGCATTTTTAGACATCTGGGGTCCCATTGATTATGTATACAAAATTTGGTTGAGTTTGCTCAAATGGCCTAGATTTTTCATTTTTAACCACCCCCCCCCCCACCTCCCTCAATTTTGGGTCGATATGGACCAAAATCTAATCAGCTCGACCAAACTACGTGTGAAATTTGGTTTCGATATTCACAGCTAGCTCGTTCACAAAAAATTTGGTAACGTACAGACTACTAACAGACTTTTTTGACAAAACAATTATTATCTCGAAAAATATAATTTTTTTGATATTCACTTATTAGAGCTTTTTGTAGAGCGAAATGCCATGGTTTCGCTCAACTAAAGCAAATAATTTACAACTTTTTGGTTTTTGATCGATGAAAGGCTTTAGAATATACATATAATTTAGAAAATAATGTATTTTATTTATTGAAAAGTTGCAAAAGTTCACTATTGGCAAAGCAACTTGAAATAAAAAAAATGAAGTCTTTATAAGACGCTATTGAATAAGTTGGAAAGCTGTTGGCCATTTTGCCCGGATTGACGCCATTACACAACAGGTGTTCTTCCTTAACGACCTGATGGAACTAAGCGATCGCCAAAGCAGGATTTTGTAGTCAAATAGCAACCTATCAAAAGAATTTCCTTGAAAAACTGTAAGTTATTTGGTCTCATAGTAAGAAATACACAAACTGAGCACTTCCCTTACCAGAATGGTCAAAACCGCGAAAATTGTAATAACTTCGAGATAGGACACGGTAAACAGATCAGCCTCTTCTCTAAGGGCCAGTTGTGTGTCGGTTGGTAAACTCTTTTTAAACGTTGACAAAGGGTAAATCCTTAGAATTCACCTTGTGCCCGACGTGATGACCATTCAGATGAAAGTGCCTGTCAATTCTAAGGATTTACCCTTTGTCAACGTTTAAAAAGAGTTTACCAACCGACATACCAACTGGCCCTAAGTGACAGATAGCATTGAGAAGAACAAGTTCGGGCTTTCCCCGTGCGATATGGCACCTCTGAGGCCCCAGTAACCCCTGTGACCACTTTGCGCTCCCTATTTGTTTATCTGCACCAAGCGGAGGATACCTGATTGAGTTTCCTTTTACTTTTATCATTTTAAAATTTTGATTGAAATTAATAGGGAAAATGTTAAGGAAGATTTCAAGGATATGAGGTTGCTAGAACAAGGCACACAAATCATAAAATATTTATTTTTCTCTTCACTAATTCTTTGAATTTTTAATCAAGGAGTGCTCGATTAAGATCGATTCTTGATTACTCGGACTGATTAAGCTTATTAATGGCCAATAATCGATCGTTCTAACTCTATATATAGATTCTAGAGCATGTCTGTCGATTGAATGGATCTAATCATAGGGATAGAAAAAATCAAAAGCTTAATTGAATAGTATTAATTTGACGTTTCGTAAATCGGATTGGCTCTATAAACGGCGAAAGAGAGAAGGAGATAGAGATTGGCTTTCACTTGCGTCAGCCCTTCAGCTGTCACGACAACCGATTAAAAACATTCGGGAAAAAAATACCAATTTTTCTTTTTTGTGTATTCAAAATGAGCTTATGTCTTAATCTAGAAACACGGCAGTGTGTCAGCCAAGTTCGGAAAAACGGGATACACACCGGCGAAGGGTGAACCGCGAATGGAATTAGATGTATACCGTCTTTGGAATTACTTTGGAATTCATTAGATAATCTATTGCCATCTATTGTCTTCTACTTGGAAATGAAAGTGGAAGTGGAAGTAGGTGTATACGATTTTAGGTCGCGGTTCACCCCTCGACACCGGCAATGTGTATACCTATATTTACACGAACCATTTCGAGCTACTTTCGACCCCCCTCGCCCATAACTCAAAAACTATTAGAACTACGCACTTGACATTTTGCATGTCTAATAAAGCCCACTGGAACACCTAGAATCCCAAATTTAATGAATAAACCTATTATAGTTATTAAGGTCTGAAAAGTGCTATTTTTAACACTGACTGACAGGCTGACTCACATATCAAAAACCTAGAGTACTTCAGCTGATACTAGAATGCTGAAATTTGTCATACTGGTAGAGTTTGGGCTACAATTAAAGGAAAAGATCGAAAAAGTGAAACTTTCGCTTTTTCAGGACCTGAAATAAAGGGCTGAAATTAATTAACATATATAGAGTGGAAATACAATCAATCTAGAATTCTGAAATTTGGCATACTGATAGAGCTTGATACTTTAATAAAGGGTGAAATCGAAAATGGGAAGCTTTCTTTAGGACAAAATGAAGAGGTGAAATTTAATTGCTATGTATTAAATACATTTGCATGCATTAAATAAGTTTTATTTAGATAAATAAAAGGATAAAACTTTTCAAAAATTAATTATATCTGAACAAAAACATAAATGTGAAAAAGGGGCCAAGTTCGGTACAAACAGCTGATGATTTAAAATAAAATTTGTTACGTTCTTTGATATTGAATTTATCATCATCATCATCATCATCATTGAGTATACAGTCCTAAGACTGGTTTGATGCAACAATCCGTCTCCACTCGACTCTGTCCCCCGCCAGCTGTTTGACCTCTCTAAATGTCTGGCATCCCATATCCCCAAATTGAATTTATAACTTGGCAAATTTTATATCCAAATAAATTGTTTGTAGTATAAAAAAGAACAACTAGCAAAGCTAAATTTTAAGATTGTATTAAATATTATAACGTTAAACGTAATTTATTGACTATTTTTACATCCAGAGTTAATAAACATCAAATATCAAAGAACGAAACAAATTCGCTTTTAAATCAACTGAAGAAGTATATTCCTATAGTTATCAAACTAGATTTAAGCAACTGCTATGGAACTTATTAACAGTTTAGATTTCAACTCATTTAATTAATTTTAGTCGAAGCCGTTTGTACCGAAATTGGCTTGAATATAATATTTATTTTTATATCTCTGCTAAAATATACATTTTTAAACCACCCCCCAAAAGGTAAAGTGATGGTAAGGGTCCTCCCATACCTCTCTTTACCATCACTTCATCACTTTTTTGGGGTGGTTTAAAAATGTATATTTTAGCAGAGATATAAAAATAAATATTTTATTCGAGATCTAAATATAATCTAAGAATAAATTAAAATTACTTTAGAATTAAAACTTTATTTTCTTAAAAAAATCCGAAGATGAGAGGTAAGGGGGAACCATTACCATCACTTTACCTTTTTTAGGGTGGTTGGAAATTTAATTTTTTGCAGAGATATAAAAACGAGGGGTGATCCGCGATTGGAAGTAGGTGTACACCTCTTTGCAAGTATTTTGGAATTACTTGGAAATATTTGTAAGTACTTGGAAATATTTGGAAGTATTTGGAAATATTTGGAAGTATTTGGAAATATTTGGAAGTATTTGGAAATACTTGGAAATATTTGGAAGTATTTGGAAATATTTGGAAGTACTTGGCAATAATTTGAATTACTTGGAAATATTTGGAAGTACTTAGAAATATTTGGAATTACTTGGAAATATTTGGAAGCAGTTGGAAATATTTGAAAGTATTTGAAAATATTTGGAAATACTTGGAAATATTTGGAATTACTTGGCAATAATTTGAATTACTTGGAAATATTTGGACGAACTTGGAAATATTTAGAAGTACAAGTGGAAGTAGGTGTACAGCATATTAGGTCGCGGTTCACCCCTCGCTTTTAACTAAAGCAAAAAATTACTGAGCAATGCTGTCCCAAATGAACCCCTTGGGGCAGTTGGCCTAACACCCCGGACATACTGATTGCCCAACTTTGACCTCTCGTTCTCAAGTTTAATTTTAATAGATATTGGCACATTTTTTTTGTTTCTAGTTGTTATTCATTTATTTATTCATTTCACGGATGTCGCTTGAGTACTGCGCTTATCTTGATTAAAAGGGCCATTTATTAAAATAAACATATTTCATGAAAAAAAATAAAGTAAAAAAAGGAATATTTCAACTAATAATTAATTAACGGATGCCTATTGAATCGTGACTTTGTCTAGGTATATTGGTTTATAAAAACAAATAATAAATCAATACTTTTTTACTGTTTTTGGTTTTTTACTATAAAATAAAATGAAAAATTGTTTACAAAGTCTCGAGCCGGGCCTCTCAGGCCGGTTCGTAACTTTGTGTAGGTTTTTTGGTTTATAATACATTTTTCAATAATCATTTTTTTAAGCGCGGGTAAACGGCGGGAGTAACGTATTTTTATTACTAACGTACCGTTTAACCATATCATGGATGAATGATTTGGGACGTGAACAGTCTCGGTTTTGAACCTAATCCTAGCAGAACGGGTAAGAAACTTAAGACGTGGAAACGGCCCGCGCAGATTAACGGCAAGGATAGGTGATTAGCACCTATCTGTCGAGAGGCATTAGATCATATGAGGTATAATTTCTCTATATTATGCTTTGCGATCTGTACCAAGGTACGGAGCTAAGGATTCCTAGGTCCGACCACGACGAATTGCACGCCAGGTCGGAGGTCTTTAGCCCGGTATTCAAACCAGGCTCTGTCTGGATCGGGCGAGACTTGTCTATACTGACATTAATAGTACAATAAGATTTCCAAGAATTGCGAATAGAGTGGTGTAATCGGGAGGTTAAAGTTCATAGTTTACCCGGTTATGAGCACCGCTGAAGATCATTATGTATCTGAAGTAGAGAAATGTAACTGTAATCCGTTGGAGGGTGCATTGAATGATTAAGACTATTTGCCACAAAACCCTCAGGCCCGGGCGTCACCTAGTCCCTGGCGGGGAGAGTCTCGTTTTATGGTTAAAATTTATATAGATAACTTTCGAGGTCGCAAACTTAGATTTGAAATGAATTATTTATTATTTGTCAAAAGTGTTCCCTTAACCAAAAATAATATTAACAGTTGAAAGGTTTTCAAAAAGATATTATCGGCCATCTTGTTTGTTTGATTTTACCCCCAGAGAGGCGCTGGCGTTGTTTCCTCGAAAAAATATGTTTTAGATGCCACAGGTGTGATATCTATATAAACACTATATATAAAAACACTCGTGTATTTGAATGGAATGTTGTGGGAAAATCTCAAAGAAATAGGTTAAGAACTTTCGTAGATCATTCAACGTACCACTTAACCGTAACAGTACATTATTTGTATAGATATCAGATTTTTATAAAAATAAATAATAAATCAATACTTTTTTACTGTTTTATCTGTTTATTACTATAAAAAAACCGGGGAGTAGGGGATCGCGAAATTTTTTTTCATATTAAGGGGGTCGTGTCATGAAAAAAGTTGAAAAAAACTGTTCTAAATCTTCTCCAGTAGTGTGCCGTCTATTTGTCCCCTTAAACGCTTAAACCCATCCACCAGTCTTGCATATTCATCCCCGAAAGCATATTTTATTGTAAATATTCTAAATATCATTTTTTTATAGATTTCTTATTTTTGCAGATAGAATTGATAAAATATATAAATTTCAATTTTAGTGCTGAAAATTGGTGGTTCCCAATTTTACCCAATAGCTATCTTAAAAAGAATTTAATTTCAAACAAAAAAGCTTCTTTTGGATAAATCCCTGATCTATTAGTATTAATTGAATTAAAAAATCAAGTAGGCTGGTTTCAAATGAAGTCATAATGAAAAATATTTTTATCCCCTTGTGATAACATTTTGGTGTTAGAAAAATCGTCAAAAACTGCCATTTTATTAGCATCAGTTATCTGCCAAATTTCATTCTTCTATAAATTCTTCCATAGTTGATATATTAAATAAGAACAATTCCCCCCCTCCCCTAACTTTAGAGGGCTGTAAATTGGGGGGGGGGGATTTTGAACAAAAAATTAAATGAAAGACCTCGCTTAATTTTTGCTGAAAAATCCCCCTTTAATATATTTCCCATCAATTTAGAAACACCCTGTATAATGCGGCTGCTAGTAAGAGAACTCTAAATCGACATCCTTATCACACCTTCAGAAAATTATTTTCTATTCAATGACGGTTTACAGTTAAAGTATTGGAGATACAAAAAATCTTAATATTCTTTTTTATAGGAAATTTAATAAACTATATTTCTTATCTTAACAATTATTTCGTATTAGCTTTAGTAACCGAGATATAGGCAAAAAACTGAAAAAGTTTATCTTTTTTCCAAGATTGCGGCTCAAGCGTAACATATTTTGACAGGGACTTTTAGTATGTTGTGGGAAGAAGCCGTATTAAGCATGAATAACAAAATTCTGATCTTTACCTATTAATGTTTTTATTTGTCGAAAATTGGTCTAATTTGACTGGACTATTAACCCATATCTTCCCAACACCAAAATGTATTTTTCATTTTTGCTGTTTAGTTAACTATAGATTTGACAGATAGGTTCTGCCTCTGGGGAGGGTTCTGACCCCTAACCCCCCCCCCCGTGTATACGCTACTGCATTAATAGCTGTTTTTGCTTAAAAATTATCGCTAGAATGGACAACCCTGTCCTAGACATTTTAATCGATATGTATGAAATTTCGCATATGCAACCCTATATAGGGTGGCATATGCGAAATTATGAAAATGAATCATTATGTAAAATTGATAGTGACCAAAAAGAGGGGTGGAGAGTTCAAAAATATTTGCAAACATAAATCGAAGAAAGCTAATATGTAATTGGATGTTGATGAAGGCAGTCCACGGTGGTTGTAAAAAATAAGACTATAATGGTTTTATTATTTTACATTTATTTGTTAAACCGACGTTTCGGAGATTTATTCTCTCCTTCTTCAGAGTAACAAAAAGTCAAAGGAGACAGGAAGTAATTATGATTTGAACTACTTTCATTGACTTTTTGTTACCCTGAAGAAGGAGAGAATAAATCTCCGAAACGTCGGTTTAACAAATAAATGTAAAATAATAAAACCATAATAGTCTTATTTTTTACAACCACCGTGGACTGCCTTCATCAACATCCAATTACATATTTATAGCAGTCCGTATCCTAAAGAAAAACGCTATCAACGAAAGCTAATATTTCTAACAAAATAGTCTCATAATTATAAGGATTAATTAATTAATTGCTAATGGGCCCAAAATAAAGAATGGATTTTTTAGTAAATAATTTAATAATAATAATTTACAGTGAAAACAAAGATTTAAGTATCTTTTTGGGTGTCTTTTTTTGAAAAAAGATGGAAATTATTTCAAAAATCAACCCAGTATATAATATTATTAAAATGAATTTAACTCTTAAAGGACATCATAGATATTAGAGAAATATTTTTACATTGCATATCAGAGAGGTTCGTCCCTAGATCGAACCCAAGCGCTAACTAAGCTTGCTGGGCCAGTAGCCAAACCAAAGAGAGATTTGTCTTAAGGGTTTGGCTACGGCCCGGCAAGCTTAGTTAGCGCTTGGGTTCGATTCCTAAGGGATGTAGCAACGCTTCGAGACTAAGATTTCTCTTAGACTCCTTTAGATCAAATCCAGAGATTTGAAATGACCGTGTATGTCGCCACCAAATAACTCCCGCTTAACATAAAAAGAGAAGGGGGGATCTTAATTCCTTTGGTTAATTAATTAACCTGGATGAAGCGAATTAATCTCCTCTCGGTTTTTTATTATGCACGAGTCTCAATCCCCTTCCACTTTGAAGGAATTATTTAGAATTAATATATATAATCTGCAGGCAAGGATCCCATCCACGAATGCCTTATTCTGACTTGGTTAAATATTTTAGACTTATCGCTAGTTAAAAGGAACTTGGGGTTGGTTTTTAAAAAACAAATGAAGGTGCTAATTTATATATTTTAACAAGTTGATGAGATCATCAAACTGATTTATTAACAGAAAGGACAAAAAACTCAACAATGATTCAGAACAACAAAATAGTTAGTTAAAATAATATTATGATTGAAAATTAGATAAAGTAAAAAAAATAAAACAAAATGCAAAATAACAGAATGAGCTTTGAAAGAAAATAAATCTATTTTAAATATAATAAAGTATATTTAGAAATATAAATTTTAGAAAAACTATTTTTTATTTAGAGGAAATAAAAAATAACCTTCCTAAATGGTTAGATTAAACGATTATTTAACTTTGTAAATAAACAGAAATATAGTTCTAGGGTTAAAACTAATTTTAAATGAACAGAAATAATTGGAACCTTTGGAATATTGAATTCCTATAAGAAAATATTTATGTACTCTCTTTGAATCGAGTTAAACAGTATATTAAAATATTTAGTGCTTTAAGATTAAATTAAAAAAATAATACCTTTTTTATATGGCTTTTGTTTGATAATAGTTCAAAATCTCCTTACTTGGGTTTTACAAAGATTTTACCATCAATTCTGATTGTTTCCTCTGGATAAATGTATAATAATGATCTTTTGTTACATGGATTAATGTGGATTTCGAAAATCCAGTTTTTTCAAAAAATATTTCAGACAGTGGCCTTTATCTGAAATAGAACCTTTCCAGATGTAAAATATCTGAAGTTATTAAGATAACTCAATGTTAAAATTCACAAAGCAAGTTTTTTGCAGTATGCAAAATATCCGAAAACAAATGGCGATGGAAAAATATCAGCTCTCTAGGCGAATTAATAGATATTTTTAAATTAATTGGAACTAGATATAAATCTATTCCAATATTTCAATCGTCTGAAAATCAAGAGCGAATGAAAAACCGGTGAATATAATAAATGTGCTTAATGAAAAAACAAAGAGGTAAATTTTTGGACAACGAAAAGTGTCTTTGAAAAATGGAGGAATACTGATCCAAGATGGCGAGCGACGCTTTGGTCTTGAGATGCAAGCCACCGAGGTCGGAAAGTAGCAACTCATTTCGCTATGAAGGAAAATGAATTCGCAGCGCGCGAGATTTAAAAACTCGTGCTTTGAAGTCAATTAATTTTAAGAGGGTTTATTCGGCGTGAACATAACCCCTCTTCTTGGAAAGTCTGGGGCTTTCCAACACTTGTTACTAAAAATGTAAAGGATAAATATGAAAGATGACAAAATAAAACTATAGTAAAGGAAGCTATTAGCAATTAAACTGTTTCACTATTGGTTTCTATGGGGAGGGGTGTAAGCTTAACTACTGGTCTTTTCATTTCGCCTAACTTGGTTTTAAGTGAAACTATTCTCACTACTCCATCTTGACCGGTGTGTAAGTGCGTTACTCTACCCATTAACCATTGAGTGGGAAATAACTTCTTATCATGAATCATGACTAACTGTCCTAATTCTATGTTTTTAACATCTCGTTTAAAACGGTGCCTTTGCTGAAGAGTGTGGAGGTAATCAGAAGACCATTTCCTCCAGAATTGTTGGTATAACTCACATTGTAACTTATACCTAGAAGATAATTTTAAGTGAGATACAGAGTCGGACGAAGAAGTTGTGTCCACAAGAGCATTGCCTATCAGGAAATGTCCCGGTGTCAAGTAATTCAAATCGTCAACGTCTGAGGAGAGTGGGTTAAGCGGCCTGGAATTCAGTACTGCTTCTACCTGACACAATAAGGTTTGAAATTCTAATAAAGTTAATATTTGACTGCCAATCACCTTTTTTAACAATGTTTTACAGGCCTTGACTCCAGACTCCCAAAGTCCCCCTTGGTTAGGGCTGTAAGGTGGAATGAATGACCACTCGATGCCATTGTTGGCGTAATATCGCTTTGCTGCTTCACTCGATAAATTATTTTGAATAATGTTTAATTCACTTTTTAAAACTTTGTTGGCTGCCACGAAGGTGGTGCCATTGTCGGAAAATATTCTACTGGGGACCCCTCTTCGTGCAATAAATCTCTTTAATGCTTGCAAGAAGGTCTCAGTAGACATGTCATTACATACCTCAAAATGGCATGCTTTGGTAGCGAAACAAACGAAGACGAGACAATAGACTTTTTGTGGGCGTGAGCCACGCTGTAATTTATAATGTATGAAAAAAGGGCCGAAAAAATCTATACCTGTAGTGAAGAAAACTCTACTCGGCGTTACTCTTTCTGCGGGTAAATTTCCCATCAGAGGTGTGTAACCCTTTCGGTTGTATTTTGCGCAGGTTATGCACGAACGATACACTGACCTAAACAACAACCTACCCTGCACCACCCAATATTTGGACGCTACTAGACCGGCTAGTTGTTTTGGACCGCAATGTAGATATTGTTTATGAAAATTTTCGACTAAAATTTTGGTGAAGTGGGACTGTCTGGGCAAAATGATAGGGTGCTTCGCATTTGAATTTAAATCGGAATTTACTAAACGTCCTTTCACTCTTAAAGCTTTCTCTTTGTCTAAAAAAGGACTTAAAGATAAAATATTACTTTTTGGACTTATAAAATTATTTTTCTGTAGTGCCCTAACTTCATTAGGGAAATATTCTAACTGTATATTCTTAATTAAGATGAAATTAATCAATTCTAAATCTGAAGATTTTATTGAGCTATTTATTAACGGGTCTTTTTTCGGGTCTCGCTTTCTCAAATATTTACATTCAAGAAATGCGATAAACTTTCTGAGTATTGCCCCATGTCTAAGTAATTTGCTATAATCTGAATATTTGTGAATATATTCTTTAAGAAACGACTCATTTTGAATAAAAAGAACTTTTCTGAACATTGGTTTGTTTTCTGATTCTGTTATCTCTATTTCAGCGGATTTTTCGAAGGATGTATAGGGTTGGGAAAAGAGCTCACTGGGACCAGTTTTCCAAATTTTTAACTCCATGAAATCGGAAATGGATAAACCTCGCGTTCCGTGATCGGCGGGATTGTCGGACGTATTGATATAGGACCAAGTGTGAGGATAGGAAAAGGATCTAATCTCCTGTACTCGGTTTGCCACAAAGATTTTAAATGTGTAAGCTGGTGTGTTTATCCAACTTAGTGCGACTGTAGAATCAGAGAACAAATGAATGTGAGTTATTTGTAAATTAAAAGACGGGATTATTGAATTTAGTGAAGTGACCATTAAATGAGCTGCTAAGAGCTCCAACCTTGGCATAGACATTACCTTTAGAGGTGCCACTTTGAATTTAGAACATATTAAATTAGAATAAACAATTTCATCTTTAAGATAACTAACTACATAACATACAAATCCGTAGGCAGTCTGGCTAGAATCTGCGTAACAAAATAGTTTGTATGAATCTGCTTGTGGGTGAATTAAAACTCTATTTAATCTAAAATTTCTGATTAGGGGAATTTGTATTTGAAACTCATCCCACCTATCTTGAAACTCCTTTGGGACTGGATCATCCCAATCTAATTTTAGTTTCCATAATTCTTGAAAGATTATCTTGAATCTAATGATGCAAGGTGCGATCCAGCCCAAGGGATCGTACACCTTTGCGAGATCTGAAAGAATTGATCTCTTTGTAAGAGTTTTAGTTTTAAATTGAGCCGAATTATAGTAAAACTGATCAGACACTGGATCCCACTGGATTCCTAAAATTGAGGTTTGGTCACCTAATTTTACATATTTTGATTCTGAAGTTAAAATGTGGTTTTCTGCTGAAGATAGCTCAGTGCTAAGGGGGAGCGATACTTGATCTAATTCCCACAATCTGAGTAAATCTTTATTTTTTGTAGAATTATCCACTGACAAGTGTGAGCAAAGAACATTTAATGGTTTGGCCTCGCCGAACAAAATCCACCCTAAAAGGTGTTTTGGGCGACCAAATTATTTGAAGGGTCTTTAACTATTTCTGAAATAATTAACTTGGTGAATAATTTTACTCCTATCAAGATTTCAATTTTATCCGGGTGCACAAATGAATGGTCAGATAAGGGGAGATTTTTGACAAAATCGAATTGCTTTCTTTGAAATGGTGCGGCAGGGAGGGTGAAGCTTAGGTTGTCTACTACAAGGAATTCAGAACCTGTATTAAACTTTGGATCTACTTTCGAGCCGAACTTTAAGACTACCGATTTACTGACCTGCGCTACTTTAGTATTCTGGATACCGCTAATTTGCACTTGAGAGCTAAATGTTTTAAGGCCCAGTTGATGAACTAGCCTTGAAGAGATAAGAGAGACTTCACTACCGGAGTCGACAAAGAATTTTAAGGGAATACCTTTTTCTTGGGAATCATATCCTATTAATACTCCTCTACCCAACAATGAAGAACTTGTGGTCGTGGAGCAATGTGCCGTAAGCTTTTTGTCGCTGGAATCTGTATTGGCCGAAGAAGACGGATACTTTTGACGCCCTGGTGAAGATGCCTGGCTCTCAGAAGATCTTTGTCTGGAATGACGTTTCTCCGACTGGCTGTTTGTTTGAGTATTTGGGTTTCTAGAAAAACATAATAATTTGTGATGAAACCTGTCACAAGTGGGACAATTTGGAAGCCGACATTCGCCTCGGTGAGAACCAAAACATTTTAGACATTTTTTCTCTTTCTTTATAAAATCTGATCTCTGCCTCGGTGAAAGCTCCAAAAACTGCTTGCAAAAACTTATTTTGTGATTTCTTCCATTACAATATCTGCAAAATGAATTGTTCCTGTTGTTAGCAGAAACGTGGAAGCTACTTCTTGAATGGTTGATAAAAGGCTTGGCACTGTTTTGCGAATTTCTGGAAAAACTAGACCTTTCATTTACAATTTTATTATTATTATTTTTAAAATTATCATGCTCTGATAGAGAGTCCGCTAACTTAAATATAAAATCTAAAACTTTATCGATAGGAGGGATCTCGTCACTTTTTAGGTCAAATGCCCATCTTTGGTAAGCTGTCTTGTCTAGTTTACTAGTGACAATTCTTACCAAAATGGCGTCCCATGTTTTGGTATCGATTTTAAAATTATTTAATTGTAAGATGACTTCCTTTACAACTTTTGCTAAGTTATGATAACTTGCACTGGAAGGTTTCGAAATAATTTCTAAATTTAAAATCCTATCAACTAAATTAAAAACAATTTGTCTATGTTTATAATACTTTTGATCCAAAATGTCTAGAGCTACTTGCAAGTTTGTTCCAATGCAGGATAAGTGGGCTACCGCCGTGGCTGGTTCTCCGTGAAGTGCCGAAAGGAGGTACTTGAACTTGTGTGCATCCCCGATGCTGTTGTTGTCCATGATTGTTGACCTGAAGAGTGCTAGGAATGCGGGCCAGAGCTCTATCTGTCCTTCAAAAGTCGGTAACTTTATATTAGGCAAGTTTATATGACTAGACAAGTTGCTCGTTTTTGGATCCAAAGTGTTATTTACATCATTATTAGGATTTGTTTGTTCTATTGGGAGAATAATAGACTTCTCCTCTAAATCTTGAGTTGCATTTATAATCAACTCGTAGATATCTTTAATTTCTACGTGATCTGTGAGGGTTTCACGTATGATATAATCTATTAATTTACTGAGACAAGATAATAAATCTCCTATTTTTAGTTTTAATTGACTAATTGCATGAGGTGGAAAAGTACTTACTTTTTCTAACATTTTGTTTAGGCTTTGTAGCCTGATGTGGGACGAAGTCCAATCATCTTTTATTTTCTTTATTTTCTTTACATCAGCCATTCTGCGATTGTTTTTAGAAAATTGATTCTATTTAAAATATGAAAATGCTATTTGTTGATCTGAATCTTTGGGTTGCAAGCTATCGTATTTAACCAATTCAGGCGTCCTGTCACGTATCGCCAAATTTTATGTTAACGCTTCGAGACTAAGATTTCTCTTAGACTCCTTTAGATCAAATCCAGAGATTTGAAATGACCGTGTATGTCGCCACCAAATAACTCCCGCTTAACATAAAAAGAGAAGGGGGGATCTTAATTCCTTTGGTTAATTAATTAACCTGGATGAAGCGAATTAATCTCCTCTCGGTTTTTTATTATGCACGAGTCTCAATCCCCTTCCACTTTGAAGGAATTATTTAGAATTAATATATATAATCTGCAGGCAAGGATCCCATCCACGAATGCCTTATTCTGACTTGGTTAAATATTTTAGACTTACCGCTAGTTAAAAGGAACTTGGGGTTGGTTTTAAAAAACAAATGAAGGTGCTAATTTATATATTTTAACAAGTTGATGAGATCATCAAACTGATTTATTAACAGAAAGGACAAAAAACTCAACAATGATTCAGAACAACAAAATAGTTAGTTATAACAATATTATGATTGAAAATTAGATAAAGTAAAAAAATAAAACAAAGTGCAAAATAACAGAATGAGCTTTGAAAGAAAATAAATCTATTTTAAATATAATAAAGTATATTTAGAAATATAAATTTTAGAAAAACTATTTTTTATTTAGAGGAAATAAAAAATAACCTTCCTAAATGGTTAGATTAAACGATTATTTAACTTTGTAAATAAACAGAAATATAGTTCTAGGGTTAAAACTAATTTTAAATGAACAGAAATAATTGGAACCTTTGGAATATTGAATTCCTATAAGAAAATATTTATGTACTCTCTTGAATCGAGTTAAACAGTATATTAAAATATTTAGTGCTTTAAGATTAAATTAAAAAAATAATACCTTTTTTATATGGCTTTTGTTTGATAATAGTTCAAAATCTCCTTACTTGAGTTTTACAAAGATTTTACCATCAATTCTGATTGTTTCCTCTGGATAAATGTATAATAATGATCTTTTGTTACATGGATTAATGTGGATTTCGAAAATCCAGTTTTTCAAAAAATATTTCAGACAGTGGCCTTTATCTGAAATAGAACCTTTCCAGATGTAAAATATCTGAAGTTATTAAGATAACTCAATGTTAAAATTCACAAAGCAAGTTTTTTGCAGTATGCAAAATATCCAAAAACAAATGGCGATGGAAAAATATCAGCTCTCTTGGCGAATTAATAGATATTTTTAAATTAATTGGAACTAGATATAAATCTATTCCAATATTTCAATCGTCTGAAAATCAAGAGCGAATGAAAAACCGGTGAATATAATAAATGTGCTTAATGAAAAAACAAAGAGGTAAATTTTTGGACAACGAAAAGTGTCTTTGAAAAATGGAGGAATACTGATCCAAGATGGCGAGCAACGCTTTGGTCTTGAGATGCAAGCCACCGAGGTCGGAAAGTAGCAACTCATTTCGCTATGAAGGAAAATGAATTCGCAGCGCGCGAGATTTAAAAACTCGTGCTTTGAAGTCAATTAATTTTAAGAGGGTTTATTCGGCGTGAACAGGGGACGAACCTCTCTGATATGCAATGTAAAAATATTTCTCTAATATCTATGATGTCCTTTAAAGTTAAATTCATTTAATAATATTATATACTGGGCTGATTTTTGAAATAATTTCCATCTTTTTTCAAAAAAAAGACACCCAAAAAGATACTTAAATCTTTGTTTTCACTGTAAAATCCATGGGTCCGTCACTGAAAACTTTTTCAGTTTAGCAGGAATTTTCACTATTCCCTTTGAGTTGAAGGGAGTGAAAGATCTAGCTATAATACTTATATATGTTGCATGTCAGAGAGAGTTTTGTCTTAAGGGTTTGGCTACTGGCCCGGCAAGCTTAGTTAGCGCTTGGGTTCGATTCCTAAGGGGACGAACCTCTCTGATATGCAATGTAAAAATATTTCTCTAATATCTATGATGTCCTTTAAAGTTAAATTCATTTAATAATAATAATTTAATTATTTTATTAAATGTTAAATATAAGAGAAGAGACAGGTGTATGGTTAAGTCATGTGGATAGTTTTTGAGATATTTCGAAAAAAATGAAGCAAAATGCACGATTCCAATACTTGACCATAAAAGTTCGAGTTTTTATACATTCGATATGTTACAAATCCAAATGTATTTCTTATGGTTAATAAAATTCAATTGTTTCATGTTAACTAAATAAATAAGCTGACGTGTTCTGATGTGGCCATCCACTTGACTTTACCATACAACCTGGCCTCTCACTTATATTTAATATTTAATAAAATTATTTATAATCATGTAGGGGGGTTAGTTTTTGCATTTTTAGATTACTGTGTGCCCACTGATTATGTATACAAAATTTGGTTGAGTTTGGAACAAGAGACTATATTTTCATTTTTTGACCCTACACCCCCCCCCCACCCATTTCCGGTGGTTAATTTTTCCATTTTTAGACTTCTGGGGTCGCACTGATTATGTATATAAAATATGGTTGAGTTTGGTACAAGAGCCTATATTTTCATTTTTTGACCTTACATTATTATTTTTTGACCCCCCCTTCCCCCACCAATTTTGGGCGGTTAGTTTTTGCATTTTTAGACTTCTGGGGTCGCACTGATTATGTATACAAAATTTGGTTGAGTTTGCTCAAATAGCCTAGATTTTTAATTTTTAACCCCCTCCACCCCCCTTAATTTTGGGTCGATATGCACCAAAATCTAATCAGCTCTTAATCTCAATGGACCAAAACTACGTGTGGAATTTGGTTTCGATATTCAAACTAGTTTTTGAGCTAGCTCGTCCACAAAAATTTGGTAACGCACAGACTAACAGACAGACAACCAGACAGACTAACTAACAGACATTTTGACAAAACAATTATTATCTCGAAAAATATAATTTTTACGATGTTCACTTATTAGGGCTTTTTTGTAGACCGAAATGCCATGGTTTCACTCAATTTTTTTAATCAAAATAGTTTCAGCCGTTTTTGAGATATTTCGAAAAAAAGAAGGAAAAAACCACTTTTTTATGCACGATTACAATACTTGACCATACCCTTATGGTAAAGTAAAATCATTTTTTTTACTACCACAAAGTCAAACTTAGAAATCCACCTCGACAGGTCAAAAAGTTAATGAAATTGATTATTTATAGTAGATTTTACTAGTGAATATAAAATTAAAAATTTACCAAGCGCGTTATTACATTTCCGGTAAACAATCGTTCTATATTTTTATTTCAAGATTTAATCAGAACCTAGCCAATTGAAATTAATTTCATTTTATGTGAAATGCGTAGTGTATGAAATTGTATTCTGTTTATATTGAACCCCAAACCGATACCATCGGATTATTATTTAGTCTTGGATATGTCGATATAGAAATTGAAATTGTTTTAACTGAATCCTACATGTAAAGTTGTTTTATCGAGGGAAAGACAATGGCGTCAAGTATTCTCCTCGCGTCTATTCTGTGGATGCTTTTGAACAACAGCATCGCATCCAACAGAGATTTCTCCTTCGTAATCAGCAAAGGAATAGATGAACATTTCAAGAAAAACTTACCCACCTGTATCCAATTTTCAGAAGATATTCAATATCCGTATTTGAATGAGTT
Source organism: Forficula auricularia (assembly GCA_024734495.1). Classification (NCBI taxonomy): domain Eukaryota; kingdom Metazoa; phylum Arthropoda; class Insecta; order Dermaptera; family Forficulidae; genus Forficula; species Forficula auricularia. Next base: position 3,973,374 of record JALMQS010000127.1, read on the forward strand.
TATATTCGCTGTGTCTAAGCATTTGTCACAAATTGAAATTAATTGTATGAATTTCACTAATGTTGATAATTTAATTATTCTCTTCATTGAAAATAATCCATTTGATTATAGGGAAATTTTTTATGATATTTCTGACTATCAGAATTTTTTATTCTATATTGATTTATATAATAAAATTGAAATCAATTTATGTGAGAAATACATCAAAGAGCATTTACCGCACCCATCATCTTTCTCGAAAATGTATCGAAGTTTGATTATATGTGAATATTCGTCGCCGAATCGGAGCATCGTGTCAGAATTATGGGTCCAGCCGCCGTGGTTGTGGGTGAGAGATAAAAAAGAACCAAAACAAATTTCAGGCGCATCTGTTGCACATTTCAACAAAAAACCCAATCTTCATAAAAAAACTTTAAGTTTTAATGGGAGACCTTCTCAGAGAATGACACGAGATCAGAAAGAGAAAAATAAAGTTTGGTCTATTTTTTTAACTATGGTAAAAAATTTTAACGCAGTAGAATTTAGATATCAGCGAAGTGAAAGTGACTATGATTTTATGATCTATGAAAATGTATATTTTATCATGGATTCGAGAGTAGTGTTTTGGGTGGAACCATTGTGTTTTGTGGTCCAGAAAGGCGATCTTCATCCGGATTGGCAGGCTTTGTTCTGGTGCTTTCATTGGAACTCCTGGCTGGCTTTGTTGGTCATGTGTGTGGTTTGTGGACTCGTCTGGCACATCATTTGCAAAAGAAACCAAACTTTGTTAAAATCCCAGGTAGATATCCTTCAATTATTAACGACTTATCCATCGAATTGGTTCAATAGAAGAATGAATAGCTCAAGAATTTTAACTGGGATGATGGCACTGGTTTCGCTAATCATCATTTCGAGTCTTCTTCAGTCTCAATTATATTCTAATTTGCGAAATCCGGGAAGATTCCCTCCTATAGACAGTTTAAAAGAAATAGTCGATTTAAACATGTCTGTATATTGCCAAAAAGGTTCTACTTGTGTTTTTTTTAATATGTCAAACATTTTAGATGAAAAACTGAATTTTCAGAGTATGCAGTTTTTAAAAAAAAGGTATGATGCTTCTTTAAATGATATTTATATGGACAAGAATTTCGCTGTGATATGGAATTGTGAAGACGCTGAGAAAAATCTCAACAAAATTCCTAGGTATAGGAATACATTGCATATTATTAGAGAACGTGTGGGAATATTTCCTCTGACATTAGATCAATCGGCATTTTTCAAACTATACTCTGCACATGTTTTAAAAATTATAGAAGGATATTATGAAAGTGGAATTGCACAATGGTTGGATCATATGCAGGAGTGGCGAATACTCTTGAAAACATTGATTCAGGAGAAGAGAGAAACGTCCCATCAGGCTTTCACAATTGAAAAATTACAAATTGCGTTTATTGTTTTGGTTGTGGGGCATTTTATTTCTACTTTGATATTTATAATAGAAATTTTCTATTTTTATTGGCGTCCAATCCAATCCTATTATGGTCCGTTCATTTTATAATAAGCACGGAACAGTTGGGAACCTTCTTCCTCTATTGGGAGCGTGTGTGACGGAAGAGATATCTACAGAACCCACTTTTTCACACTCATGAACATCTAAATTGTATTACAAATTTTTTAAAAGTTTTTTTAAACAATATTATCTTTTCAAAAAGTAAATGTTCTATCGCACTAAATAGTTAATAAAAAAATAATAATTAAATTAAAAAAAATATATATATAAATTAAGGTAGTTGCGCGACAATACTAGCAAAAAGTTAATGAGAGAGTATATAGAACAGACAATAAGGATTCATAGTTCATAAGCCCAAAACTTTTTGCTGTTTATGTACCAATTCTAGCCAATCCCGAGCTCGTTTGACAAATCTGGCACCATTGTAAGAGATTCAATATTTTTATATTAAAATGACAGATAAAATACATTTTAAATTTCTATAAAAATCGTTTTTTTTTATTTTTTAACAAATGTAATCAACGCCTACGTCAAGGGCGGATCCAGGAATTTTTCATGGGGGGGGGGGGGGAGAATGTATATAAGTTGCCCGATGTATATAAGATCTACTTTTTATCTCGAAAGTGTGTCGCGATCGACGCCCCCCCCCCCCCCACACACATAGAACTTTATTTTTTTTTACAAATTTCATATCTCATGTTTTAAGTTCATTAAAATAAAATTATAAATTCCCTGTCGGTTTGGCCGCCGTTTTTTGGCCTCTGCGTGCGACGCAAGTGTTGCACTCCCGCCAGGCACGGGCTTCTATGGGGGGGCGGTCGCCCCCTCCGCCCCCCCCCCCTGGATCCGCCCTTGGCCTACGTTACACCTTATGAAAATTATAATTTTGAAAAAATCTAGCGCATGCATCTTTCGCTGGTTAAATAAATGCGCTGTTGCCAAATTGTTTTTCGTCTACATTTTTTTTATATATTTTTTAGAATTTATTCATTATTATCCTCAGCTAGTATTAAATATATAGGTAAAAAAAATAATAATAATAATGTACTTTTTAGATCTTGAGATTAGCACGGATGAAAAATTGATGCACTGCTTTAACTAAATACTTCGTGGGATTTTTCAAAACTTGTTCGATGCGTGGAGGGGGGTCTCTAAAGTGTGGTTGTATTAATTTTTTCAGGAGAGAATTTCGGAGGGGACATTGGAAAAGTAGGTGATGTGGAGTTGCTTGGGTTGGGACCTTAGTTAGTTAATTAGAGTTAGTTATAAATTGATAATGCATCACGTTGGCAAATTTTCCAGACATGAAAATTTTAAGATAATTTTCATGTCTCATCATATGCAATTGTCTTAATTTCTTCAATAACCTGCCTAATATGAATCAGTGAAGTAAATATTTATTAACAGTTTGAAAGGGGGTAGGGGATGAGGGTAAAGGTTTTGTGGTAGATGGGGGGGAGGGGGGTCACTGTTCACAACCAGACGACTGAATGTGAAATACCAATTTTATTTATAGTCCAGGCAAATTACCATTTTAACAGGAAGGGTTTTATTACTAGAATACCTTTATTGGTATCCCAATATTACTACCCTAAGATTTCTCCCAAATCTGAATTGTGGAATTTGCACTGCGCGCCTCAAAATGAGCAAATTTCGATTTTTTTTTCAGTTTTTCTTGAATAACTCTAAAACGGGTTATCAAATCAAAAAGAAATCTATTAGATAAATTAAAGCTCTTTAAATTCTGCAATTTCAATGTTTCATCTTAATTAGATAATGGCAACCAGTGCCGCAATGAGGTTGAAGTTTTGAAAAACTGGAATTTTTGCAAAAAATCGCAGTTTTTCATTCATAAAATGAAAACCACTCATCCTAGAAACTTGGTTCTTGTCAAATTCTCTAGGAAACTTTGTTGACTTGAGCTTTTACTTGGATCACTTTTTTTATAAAACTCTCAGATTTATAGATATCCAGCATCATTTCCGGTCAACTTACGATGTACAACAAGGTTACTGGACTACTTACATTATTGTGGGATTTTTTTTAGTTAAGGTCAAATTTTCTAATTGTCATATATCTTTTTAGAAAACCTCACTATATTGTCAACTAATTGAAAAAGTGTGTATTAAAAATAAATATTAATAGCATTAATAATAATAATTAAAAAAGTTTTTTATGAATTTTAAATGAGATGTAATGTTTTTTTTATATACATATTATGTCAATGTCATGTTTTATTACACCGTAAATCTCATATACACCCAACTCTTTTTTTTTTTTTTAGAAGTTTTCCTCTGCAGAGAGGAGGCTGATCACTTCATTTTATAAATACTTGACTATAATTATATTTATTCCCTTTCATGACGAATCAATGTTAATAATGATAATAACTTTATAATGAAATTGCATTTATATTGATACATTATTATATACTCAGTATTTTTAATAGCACATGATATGTTATTCATGTTTGTTTTATTATATTAGTAAGAAACAAAGAAATACCTTGATATGTTTTAGTGTTATTTTTGCCTAAAGATGTGTTGGCGATTTCTAAACTACAAAATATAAATTGTAAAATGGATAATTTAATAAATAAATACTGCATTTCAGTCATAATCAGTACCTATAGTGTTTTTGATTTTATTCCTATTCCTAAATATCGAGTCAATGGCCCATTACATAAAGCAACTAAGTATTTTCACATTCTGGAATGATAAATAGAGAATTCTTCCTTAATATTTAAATTTTTTATTAAACGTTTTGAGATTGTTTTTAATAAAGTATTTTATTTAGTGTGACTTAACAAGGCAAAATAATTTTTATTTTTTTTTTATTTTGATTCTTGGATGCTGCTTTTCTCTTTCACATAAATAAAAAGAATCTCTCAATAAAATGATTAACCCGTAAGATTTGAGTATCTCTTTTTGAAAAATAGATGGATTCTTTTCAAAAATACAACTCATGGTATAAACCAAATATATCAAGAAAGAATTTAAAACCAGATTTAAATAGAAAATATTTTTACATTGCATATCAGAGGGCTCCTCCATCCCCTCAGGAGTTGAACCCAGTGGCGGATCATAGGGTAAGCGGAATGAGCGGCTGCGGGGGGCCCGTGCATGTAAGGGGCCACATAAAAGGCCGATTGTGTTAAAGTGTTTTCTTAAACATTGTTTTATAACCAACCCCTGAAATAGGTCTGTACTTTTTACTCTATAATAGCAAAGAAGTATAGACCTACCCGTTACCCAGATATTAATATTTTATTCACGATCTCAAATTAATTTCAAAAATGCAACGTGTAGTCTTGGAATGGATTCATATTTGGAATCTCTAAATTATTTTTCATAATAATTTGTGGGAATCGTTATCCCAACAACCATTTAATTTAGAAAATAATATGCACTTAGCAATTGTATTTATTATATGAAAATTATTATAGTGTTACTAATTTTTAGAGACGGTGACTTCGAAAAGTTTCCCTTGTATTTTCAGTCGAATATAAATATTTCTTATTAAATTGAAGGGTTGTTTTTGTCACAAATATAATAAAACAATAATTTCAATAACTAAGACCAAGACGAAAATAAAAGAATATATTTATATATTGAAAGATATCGATGAATGTGTAAATTTCAAAATGGATTCGGAAAACATATCAGAATGCTACAGTCTCATTGTGTCATTGTTGTGAAAGGGTTGATTTGGTTGAGTGTATTGATTGAACAGGTATTAATTTTATAAGAAAAATGTAATAATGAGGTGTACTATATATTGTTATTTCATTAATAAAAAAAAATAAAGAATAAATTATGGGGGTCGGTAGGCTAGGCGGTAGCGTGACAGCGAGCTAACCAGGGGACCCGGGTTCGAATCCGACTCGAGGCAGCCAGCTAAAATCTGACCCCCGGGGGTAGAGACAAATTTTAAAAATATAGCTAGTATCGTAATTGGGCTTATGGCTAGAAAGGCCGAAAAGCCAAAAAAAAAAAAAGAATAAATTAACTTATAATGTACCATATTCTGGAATAGATTATTTATAATGGGTTTTTTAATTGATTGATGATTAACTACGCAATGAGATAATTAGGGGAAAAAAATAAAATTGAAAATAATATTTAATGTAATCATCAGTTCAAAATAGTTTCTGGTTCAGTGATAAATGTTTTTATAAATTGTTGCTATATACATGTGATTGTAATGAATTGTGTGATGTATCTGTATTGAAGATTTGGGAATGAATGTTTCATGTGAAATGACAAATTCCGGTTCTTGAACGAGATGTATGTATGATTTCAAACTATTGTATATTTTATTGTGTTATATAATTCTTTATAAAAAGAAAAAATGTAAATAAAATGTTTCATTTCAATTTTAGAACTACTGAGGATGGTCAACCAGTGGTGACCGAAACTGTATAGTTTATCAATTAAATAAATCAAATAGTTATTGAAATTATTGTTTTATTATATTTGTGACAAAAACAACCCTTCAATTTAATAAGAAAATTTAAATCAAGTCACTTAAGTTCTGGAAGAATTATAAATATTTCATATTTCATATATAATACACAATTATTTGTATAATTTTTGAATGAATTTTAATTATTAAAATTAAAAATGAATTTTTTATTATATTTTTGTAAAATCCATACCATTTAACTATTTCGAAAAAAGAGTAATTATAATTGTATTTTTGAGTTTTCAGAAATTGATTATTATCATTTGTGGGAATCTGTAGTTTATGTAAAAAATTATGCAAATATAATTATTATATATGATTATGTCTCTATAGTTAGTTTATACAGAGATATAGACAGCTGTTTAACGAAACAGGGGGCACCACGAGTCACCACATGGATAGATAAATAAATTATGATTAAAGGGAAATTTTGAATATAATTTTGATCGCAAATTACATAATATATAGAGTGATATATTTTCAAATGTATAAAACACTCGGAAATACAAATTGAAATTTGAAATCCAAAAATAGAAAAAAATTCAAGTCAAGGCGTATTTTGAAACAAACAAGTACAATGTCTCCAGTACTCCACTTTGCTTCGTATCAAAGTCTTTAACATTCAAAATTGTGTATAAAAATTTTGTCATATACCTTTTTGCATTTACCATAAAAAACAAATATAAAAGATGTGTAGTCTGAGTATAATGAGAGAAAGTTCGATTTTGACTTATGCATTAGATCAGAAACAGAAAATAATTAAAATTAAGTTAAGAGGCGAATATTTAAATAGAAGGGAATGTTATTTTATTAACCAAAATTGTAATTGTATTATCTATCCATGTGAAATAATTTGATTAAACTGAAAATATGAAGGCGAAATTGTTTCAAACCAATTTCCCATTTTAAATTTAGAAAAAAGAAAAAGATATAGGTAATTTTTAATTTTAATTTATTTATTTAATTTTACTTAATCATTTAATCTAAATGTTGGTATTAATAGAACGAGCACCTACTTGAAAAAAGAAAAAAATATTAATGAAATAAGGTATTGAATTTAAAGTATTTTTTATACAAATATAAGAAATAAAATTGGCCTAATGACCTAATGTTCTCTGTAACAAGGTTATAATTTAATAAAAAAAAAAAAGAAATAAAATTATATTTAATATATTATCTACTTTATTTGAAATTTTTTTTTGAAAAAATCAAAAAAAGTACTTGAAAAATTTAGAATATATCTATATATATCTATTATTTAATTATAATAGAGTATTATTTTAAGATATATTATCTTAACAGGGAACGTCCGCGCCTGAACCTGGTTTACTCTGACCTCATAGGTACACACGACGGGTGATCCGAGATTGGAAGTAGGCGTACACCTCTTTGATAGTATTTTGGAAGTACTTGGAAATATTTGAAAGCACTTGGAAATATTTGGAAGTGCTTGGGAATATTTGGAAGTACTTGGAAATATTTGGAAGTACTTGGAGATATTTGGAATTACTTGGAAATATTTGGAATTACTTGGAAATATTTGGAAGTGGAAGTGGAAGTAGGTGTACAGCATATTAGGTCACGGTTCACCCCTCGTATAAAAATAAATATTATATTCGAGCTCTAAATATAATATACTAAAAGAATAAATTAAAATTACTTTAAAATTAAAACCTTATTTTCAAAAAAATCCGAAGATGAGAGGTAAGGGGGAACCTTATCATCACTTTACATTTTTTGGGGTGGTGGAAAAAACTTTATTTTCTTAAAAAAAAAATCGAATCGGATAGGTAAGGGCGGACTCTTTGTATCTCTTAACTATTTATGGAGTGGTTGAAAAATTTAATTTTTAGGAGAGATTTAAAACTAAATTTTATATTCGAGCTCTGTATATAATATAATATTAGAATAAATTAAAATTCTTTAAAAGTAAAACTTTATTTTCTTAAAAAATCCGAAAATGAGAGGTAAGGGGGACCCTGTGTATCACTCAACTATATTTTGAGTGGTTCAGAAATTTAATTTTTAGGAGAGATATAAAAATAAATATTATATTCGAGCTCTCTGTATAATATAATATTAGAATAAATTAAAATCTCCTAAAAAGTAAAACTTTATTTTCTTAAAAAAATCCGAAAATGAGAGGTAAGGGGACCCTTTGCATCACTCCACTATATTTTGAGTGGTTTAGAAATTTAATTTTTAGAAGAGATATAAAAATAAATATTATATTCGAGATCTGTATATACTATAATATTTGAATAAATTAAAATATCTTTAAAAGTAAAATTTTATTTTACTTTACTCAAAAAAGAAAAACAAGGCAAGGGGTCTACGAGACCAAAAAGTTTGGGAATCTCTGGTCTAGTCTCAAGCAAGGTTCAGTTTGCCCAAACGACCTAGATTTTTAATTTTTAACCCCCCCTCGATATGCACCAAAATCTAATCAGCTCTTAATCTCAATGGACCAAAACTAAGTGTGAAATTTGGTTTCGATATTCACACAAGTTTTTGAGCTAGCTCGTCCAAAAATTTGGTAACGCACAGACTAACTAACTAACTAACAGACATTTTGACAAAACAATTATTATCTCGGAAAATATAATTTTTTCGATGTTCACTTATTAGAGCTTTTTTTAGACCGAAATGCCATGTTTTTGGTCAATTTTTTTAATCGAAATAGTTTCAGACGTTTTTTAGATATTTTGAAAAAAAGAAGGAAAAAACACTTTTTTCATGCACGATTACAATACTTGACCATACCCTGTATGGTAAAGTAAAAAACGGGACCAATCGGAAACTAGACTGAACTCAATGCAAAAAAATCATCAAAATCGGTTCACAATTGGCGGAGATATCAGGTAATATAGACAAAAAAAATTCAGTCGAATTGAGAACCTCCTCCTTTTTTGAAGTCGGTTAAAAATGATTGGTTTGTTTTTGGTCTTCTTCTGCAGAATCTGCATATACTGATCAAGGTAGACATGTTAATCGCGTGCTCGTGATGGCGAGATAAGCGTGGATAGAATTGTGAGTTCGAGATAATTCTTGTAGATAAGCCCTAAGAGATAAAAAGGTAAGAGGCTTAGGGCAGGCGGGCGGGGGCGCCAGTTGGCCGGCGCCTGCAGAGTGTAGGTGGAGGTCAGCTGCTCGAGGACCAGCCACCGGGTGCCCCACATTCCACATTCACGGTGCCCATTCCATGGAGAGAGCTCCAGTTGATCACTCGCATCTGGACACGAGATCGCTGGACATATGGCGGCCATCAACACCCTCCTCCTCATCTTAGCAGGTAGGACATCTCCAACCAAATCCAGTCGATATTTCAATAAAAAATCATTATTATTATCATTTCCGTCCATAATTTGTATTAATTTCAAAGTTTATAATAGGAAAATAAGGACAAGTTTTTATGTGTGACTTTTTTATTATCAGTCAACGTTTCGTTAACTTTGCCGACTTCTTCAGGTCTTCTACAATATATAGAACATTATTAATAATTAAATATTCCAGCCTCGGCTGATCCTTTTGTCTGTAATAAAAAATAAACTTTTCTTCGTTCCCTAAATTTAAATTTGTTATTATTAATAATTTTTTTGATTATAGGGTGACCCAGCCAGTAATTGATACCCATCCAGATCGAATGTTCAAATTTTCGTGTCATTTTCAGTCGGAAAACAACTATTTTCTCTGGGCCCATTGAAAAATTATTTAGTTATTTATGATTTAAATGTTGTCAACTCAGGTTGTTTCACATATCGAAGAACCAACTAAAACCAGCAAAACAAGAAATCTTTTTTCGGTTCATGAGTTGCAATACTTAAAAAAATGTAATTTTTGAATTTCCATTGTGTCTCTTAAAAAATAATAAAAAAATAAATAATAATAAAATAAAATATAGGTAAATAAAATTTTCAAACTGTGTTATTTTACCTCCTTTGAAATCATTGGATTTGACTTTGATCAAAAATTGGATTCGCCCGATCAACTACTGGAACAATTTTCTATTCAATTCTATTGTTTATGCTCTTTAATAAGGCCTGAATTTTATATTCTCCTATGATTGGACACATATTATTATTATGGTGTGAGTTTTCTATTAAGATTTAAAATGAAAGCTGGGTGATAAAAATAGCGTAGCATCGGCGTTATTTGATCAACTACTGGCTGGGTCACCCTATATAACCATCGATTAAATGATTAAATTTGTTATAAGGAAATAAGGACTTTATTTTTTATGCAGATAATTTATACTTTATTGCCAACGTTTCGTCAACTTTGTTCACTTCTTCAGGGCTCAAATAGTTAAATACCCTATATATTTATGATTTTTATAATTAATCTTCATTAGTAAACATATCAAGGCAAGTCATCAACATCAATCAGATTGAAAATTATTATTTTTTTTTTTAAACTTTGGCAATAAAATATAAATTATTATATTAAAAATTTATTCGATATAAATATATAGAAATGCTAATTATTGTAAATTTCAACAAATTTTCGGATTAATAAAGTTTTTAAGTTTTTTTTTTTTTTTTTTGTTTGTTTCTGCACGAAACGTAGTTTTTATTTCACGTAAATCAGCTCTCTGATTTATAAGTATATAGCGGTGGCGCGCTATGGCTTTTCAACTACGGGATGCTGTCCAAAAAAAGAACCTTCAATTTTTTTAATTTTATTTTATTCTTCGCCTTTTTTTTGCAAATTTCATCGAAAAAAGATTTCATAGAATTTTCCAGTATTTCTCAAATTTAATCATAGATTTTTATGACACGGTATTAAAATATTGTAAATGTTTTGAAATTTTAGGGATGCGCCGCATCCTCAGCATCCCGTGCGCCACTGATAAATAGATAGATAGATATAAATTTTAAATTACCACAAGAGCTGTAAAACGATATTTCATAGACGTTGGTTTAAATATTTTTAATTATACATATTACAGGGAACATCAAATCATATCAATTTCATGCTTTAGAGAAATTAGCGAGGTTGATGTCCTCTACTTGATACAAATATACACAAACATGTATAGTAGCGTGGATCTTATTTTGGGTATTTTCGAATTTTTACGCTGACAGATGCTTATATGGTTCGAAATAAATAAAAAACATTGGATAAAGTAAAAATAATCCCTCAAGTTCCAAGTCTCTATCTCAATTTTAACCTGTGCAGAACAACGATGCAAGTTTCCCAACATAGGGTTTTTGGCATTGAACGATCAATTTTTTATTCCGGCCAAAGTAATACTTCAAAAAATTTGAAACTCTGTAAACTTTATCCTTATAATAATAGCTATCCATCAGAATTTTGATAGATTTCTAACTATTATAATTTTGGAGTCTATAACTAACTAACACTAAGATATAGCAGTATTTTATCTATCTGTAACTCCAAAATTATAATAGCTAAAAATCTATAAAAATTCTGAACGATAGCTACTATTATAAGGATGAAGTCTACAGAGAAATAACTGATAAAATATTTTTTAATTAAAAAGAATGATAATGAAAACCTTCGAAACTAAAGTCTTAAAAAAAACGGTTTATATATAATTTAAAGATCGAAATTTCGTAATTATTTTTGAATTGATTTCTTTTCTATTTAAATTAATTTGCCAAATAGGTACCTCCAGTAGGCTGAATTTTTAAAAAAATTATATTTTTTTAAAAATATAAAAATACTCACTACATTTCAATGAATAAATATAAATAATATAATAACTAAATAAAATCTTAATGAATAGCTGATTCAGTCAACAGCAGAATTTCACAAAATATAGTTTTTGTTAACGCGTGTGAATTTTCTAGCTACATACATAGGTAGGTACTATAAATATAATATATCGGAAAGGTGTTAGGCCATGCCCGGGATAGTTGGCGCTTGAGCTCGAAACCCGAAGGGGGTGAACCCTTCTGACACCTAAATTAAACAATCCATCAACATGTTGGCCTTTTAATTTATTTTGTTTTTTATTATATAATCATAATATAAAATTAATATTTAGTTTTCATTTTGGAAATACTATAGTCATTTCATTGTGATTCGAGTTTTAAAATTTTTCAAAAGTGTAAACCAGTGATGTCCAACTCGCGGCACGTGGGCCGCATGCGGCCCAGCACTGCAATGAATACGGCCCGACAAAATTATAAACTTCCTTGAAACATTAAGATTTTTATTTACTTTCTGGAAACAATCAGATACAATCTGATACTTTTATTTTTTCTAAACTAAAAAGAAATTGTAAAATCATTATAAAAGTTTTCGAAGAATAAATGGGCAGATTTTCAATTTTTAATATGAAAAAATATATCAAGATTTCGAAAAAATAATCGCAACCCTAGTAGCACAATGTTTTAAACTACATAGTAACTATATAGTTCCTATATAGATTCTGAAAATCTATATAGGCCCTATATAGTTACTATATAGTTTAAAACATTGTGCTGACTAGGAAATTGTGGCATATTTTGATTACATTTTTATTAGATATAAATATTTTACCTGCAAACTTTTCTTATTGAATGTATTTTCAATCAGAGATTGAACTGAAAGGAAGAAATTTAATAATGTCTCTTTATTAAAATTTTATAAAAATTATTTAACCAGAAACAAATAAATACTCCTGGGTTTACAATACTTATTCACTTTTTGGAAATATAAGAATTTATATATAGTAGGTACCTAATACTATTTTCAAGAATAAAATTCACTCAAAAGCCAAGTTATAAACTCAGCTTTCAGGTGAAAAATTAATGAAGTTTCGAATATTTAAAAAACAATTCACTTCATCTCATATTTACATTTTATTATTATTATTATTTTATTAATTAAAATTTCTGAAGTGCTAAATGATTTAAAAAAAACAATATTCTGAAGGAAAAAGAACTCATAGATTATTATGCTATGACATTTTCGCTTCTGCCATGGTGGATTACATTATTCTACATTATTATAACTATTCTTTTTTATTGAGAAATATCAATAGAATTAGCATATTTTATATGATGCCAGAAACATTTGTTTTTTCGTCAAATGCGGCCCGTGTAAGCCAAAAAGGTTGGACAGCCCCGCGTTAGTAGTTGAGTTGTTTATCGAAAGAGAAGTTCAAGTTCAAACCATCTAAATTGCAGATTTTTGTAGAGAAAATCTCATCAAAATGGAAGAACGTTTCGAGCATATAGTATTTCTCAAATTTGGCTCTCAGCTTAAAAAGGTTAGGACTGGTGTAAACGCGTCTTGAATCGAAAATATTAAATATATATTAATTAACGAGGCAAATTTGAAATATAATTCTTATTTTGACTCGAATTTTGAAATGAAAGACTCCAATTCATTTTAAATTAAGAAACATTAAATATATTGATAATTGTCCCCCCCCCCCCCCCGAGGCCACTCTAAAAATGATGAGGCGAAACTTTTAAGAGACGATGTATTTTCTGTAGTTTACGGGTATACATTTGGAGTGTGGTTTTTAAGAGGAATAAGATTTTTGGACCGAGACGCTGCCCGCAGAGCTTCAGCTCGGAGGGCCGAGCTTCGAGGCGTGCCGAAGGCCTGCACGAAAAGCTCGTAAATAAATAAAATCTTAATGAATAGCTGATTCAGTCAACAGCAGAATTTCACAAAATATAGTTTTAGTTAACTCGTGTGAGATTGTCTAGCTACATACATAGAGTAGGTACTATAAATATAATATATCGGAAAGGAATTAGAGCAAGTGCCCGGGATAGCATGTTTGGCGCTTGGGCTCGAAACCCGAGGGGGGGGGGGGAGAACCCTTCTGGCACCTAAATTAAACAATCCATCAACATTTTGGCCTTTTTCATTTATATTGTTTTTAATTATATAATTATAATATATAATTAATATTTAGTTTTCATTTTGGAAATACTATAGTCATTTCATTGCAATTGCGAGTTTTAAAAGTCTAAACCAGTGATGTTCAGCCTGTGGCATGCGGGACTCCATTGCGGCCCAGCACTGCAATGAGTGCGGTCCGACATAAATTATAAACTTCTTTGAAAGATTAAGATTTTTATGTACTTACTGGAAACATATCAGATACAATCTGATATTTTTTTTTCTAAAATAAAAAGAAATTGGAAAATCATCACAAAAGTTTTCGAAGAATAAATGGGCAGATTTTCAATTTTTAATGTGAAAAAATATATCAAGATTTCGGAAAAAATAATCGCAATTGTGGCATATTTTGACTCCATTTTTATTAGATATAAATATTTTACCTGCAAACTTTCTGATTGAATGTATTTTCAATCAGAGATTGAACTGAAAGAAAAATTTAATAATGTCTCTTTATTAAAATTTTATAAAAATTATCTAACCAGAAACAAATACTCCTGGCTTCACAATACTTATTCACTTTTTGGAAATATGAATTTATATATAGTAGGTACCTAATGCTATTTTCAAGAATAAAATTCACTAAAAGCAAAGTTATAAGCTCAGCTTTCAGGTGAAAAAATAATGAAGTTTCGAATATTTAAAAACAATTCTTCATCTCATATTTACATTTTATTATAATATTTATTATTTTATTAATTAAAACTTTCTGAAGTGCTAAATGATTTAAAAAACAATATTCTGAAGGAAAAGAACTCATAGATTATTATGCTATGACAATTTCGCTTCTGCCATGGTGGATTACATTATTCTACATTATAACTATTCTTTTTTATTGAGAAATATCAATAGAATTAGTATATTTAATATGATGCCCGAAGCATTTGTTTTTCATCAAATGCGGCCCGTGTAAGCCAAAACGTTGGACAGCCCTGCTTTAGTAGTTAAGTTGTTTATCGAAAGAGAAGTTCAAGTTCAAACCATCTAAATTGCAGATTTTTGTAGAGAAAATCTCATCAAAATGGAAGACGTTTCGACATATAGTATTTCTCAAATTTGGCTCTCAGCTTAAAAAGGTTAGGACTGGCTTACAATACCAGTTATTAAAGGTTAATTTTAGTTAAGTATTTGAAAAAGTAGTAGAAATCGAAATTGTAATATTGATATTTTTTTAACTGTGAAATAAATATATAAATAAAGAATACGTAGAATAAAGAAAATTCTAAAAATAATGGAAAAAAATCTCACCTGGAAAACGCGTGGAAGCTCGAAGAATCACTGGAGAGTCCTCAACGCGCGAGTCCTTCTTGGAAAGGGTTGATTTCGGCCTGGCGGGGTTCACAATTAACGTCGCATGGGCTCATGATGGGGTGTGAACTTTGGACCCTGCAATAGAGAGTACTAGTTATTGTACAAGCACCTAATAGTTAAAAGGGAAATCCTAGAAGTATCGAATTGAAAGATTTTTTCAACAGGTGGGAGCTTGTTTACGAACAAGCCTGAGCTTGTTGTTGAACCTCTATATAATTAAATCTATTCTAATTCCTATATTATAAACTTTAACTAAATAAGTGTGTTAAATGAAATTCCCTTTTAATTTTAGGTTTAGGTTAAATTCCCTTTTAATATTTAGTCCAGTCAAATTGTGCTCAAATAAGGGAAAAGTTTTGGGGTAGTTCTGATTTTTTGCATATACATGTTTTTTGGGGCGCTGAATCCAAATCTGAGGTCTCCCACCAAAATTTCGTGACTCAACATTGTAGAAAATGCAAACAAAGATGAAAATTTCCATTTTTTGGCGGTTTTTCGCTTATAACTCGAAAAATTTCAACTTTTCGTAAATAGCCTTCCTATTCAAAATAAAAGTTCATAAAATTTACTACACATTTTATAAATTAAGTTTTTTTCTCCGACTAACCGTTCTGGCTCAAGCGCAAAATCCCAGTTTTCGACTTCGGCAGCCCCCCCCCCCCCCACCCCGGATCACCCAAAATCTCTCACTTTTTTCGATATTTTCCCATTTTGACAATGAAGGAGCACGTTTTCGACCAAGACCACTCTTTATATTTTTAAACTAGATTAAATTTTCTACAATTCAAACAAAGTTTCATCTTAATTGGATATGATAATCCGTGTTGCAATGAGATTGAAGTTTTGAAAAACTGCAATTTTTTGTAAAAAATCGCAATTTTTTGTAAAAAATCGCAATTTTTCCTTCATAAAAATGAAAACCACTCATCCTAGAAACTTGATTCCTATCTCATTGTCTAGGAAATTTTTGTTAACTTGAACGTTTACTTGTACCACTTTTTGTTAAAACTCTTAAATTTATAGATATCCACCATTTTCCATGACACTTCTGAGGATTCGGATCATATTCTGTCATGGAAAAATGCTGATATGCGGATATCTATACGCCAAAACTTTCCTGATAAAAACATAATTTCACTAGACTATATGTTTTATACCATATACGATTGTTTTCTCTACTTATTCTAATGAAGCATTGCTAAATGTATACGAATAAATGCAATTTCAATCTTAATATAAAAACTAATTTGAATAAAAGTCAATATAATTTTTATTATAATTACTGAATACGAGCTGTTATTCATGATTTTCTTACATGTCAGAAGAGTTATATTCACCCTCTCGAGGAATGTAATATCATCATTAGCATCTGGATTACATTATTCTACATTATAATTATTCTTTTTTATTAAGAAATATCAATAGAATTAGTATATTTTATTTTTAAATGCCTTGTTAAATTAAAAATTTAATTAAACACTTAAATATATAGTCATTATGCATTGTTTTGGATCTTCTAAATTCTATTGGTAAATTTATCAAATAAAGAGCACTTTATTTCTACCCCCGGGGCCCTTAAGGAGGTTCTGGACAGCAGCTCTATCTGGTTGATCTACGAATAAATCTTTTGTATTTCTGCAGAGTGACAACTTCTGCCTACTAAATTTTTTAATAAAAAATTGTTAATAATGAGGTTAATTTCAAATACAAATCTTTGTTTTGATAATATTAATAAAAAGAATATTGAGATAATTTTTTCTCATTATAAAAACATTTATTTAACACAAAAACGATTTCAAGAAATAGAGTTGGAATTCTACACTAGTGCTTTTGTTATATTCTGTTGGCTGCAAATAACTTTTTATTTTTACATTTATGAATAACTAATTAACTAGACTGTCAAATCTATTGGAAAATGTATCATTCGATTCATAAAAGTTGAATTATTGATCTCTATAAATTTGTTGAAAATGGTATAATTTGTATAGAAGTTATAGCCCTTTTAAAAGCTCGGTCCATTTACTTCCATGTTAAAAGGACAATTTTCAATCATTTATTTCTCGGTAATGGGACAGACGATCAACTTCAAATTTCGGGAATAAATATTTAATACATCAATGATTCGATGATAAAAATTTGAGAATTTTCTTATAAAAATGATAAACAGTCCCAAACCCGAAATTCTCTATTGATTATAACTTGAAAAAAAAAATATTCTAATATTTCGAAATGCAAAATTTCGTAAGAAATAAATTTTATTATAAGTAGGTTTATTTTGTTTATTCGTATATAATTAATGTTTTCTTTTTTGAGATTATTAGGTATTTCATAATTAATTTCGGCTACCGTTTTCTGCTAAGAGCCGGGGGGGGGGGGACTCATTTCGATAATTAAATATTCAATATGCAAATGTAGTTTGTCAACTGAAACGGAGTTCATCTCCAATCGAACGAAATACAACACTAGAAATCTCTCGCGTAGCTCATTAAACGGAAGCCAAATTGGTCTGACCAAAGAGCTGGTTCGACGCTGATGAAATAAAAAATGAAAGT
The DNA here is from genome assembly GCA_024734495.1 of Forficula auricularia. NCBI lineage: Eukaryota > Metazoa > Arthropoda > Insecta > Dermaptera > Forficulidae > Forficula > Forficula auricularia. The sequence continues at coordinate 3,991,056 of JALMQS010000127.1, forward strand.
AAAACCAATATTGAAAATAAAATAAAATGTAAACAAGAATTGTAACACTATAAAAGAGCATGTTTTATTCACTAGTTCTCACCTGATCATAAAAGTGGGGCAACTTTCGAGGTGGAGAGATGATTGCCTGGAAAAATCGTGCTCTATTCGATTATTTATTACAGTAAGATCTATTCCCGATCCGAATGATTAAAACCCACGGAAGACATTATTCTTGATTTACCATAAATTATATGAAACTGAAATTTAGAGATATAATAGTGTGTGTGTGCATACAAATTTGAAAGTGAAGACTTTCAAAATTTTATACGCCCTATGCGAATTTTGGTGATTTCATAATTTTTCGTCAACGAAAATTTTTTAGTAAATGTATAATTAAAGTTTTGAGCATCTTTTTTTTGAAAATAGTTGGTAGTTTTTCAAAAAATCAGCTCGGGTTCAGATTAACCAAGATGTATTTTAAAAGAGACAGAATTCAATCAATCTTTTTCGGACAAATTCTAAGATTTTAGTAGAAATATTATTAAATTGTAAATGTATAATTAAAGTTTTTGAGCATCTTTTTTGAAAATAGTTGGCAGTTTTTTCAAAAATCAGCTCAGGTACAGATTAACCAAGATGTATTTAAAGAGACAGAATTAATCAATTTTTTCGACAAATTCTAAGATTTTAGTAGAAATATTATTAAATTGCGATATCAGAGGGGATTCATCCCCCGAGGAGTCGAATATATATCCCCTCTGATATCGCAATTTAATAATATTTCTACTAAAATCTTAAATTTGTCCGAAAAATTGATTGAATTCTGTCTCTTTTAAAATTTTAGTAAGTAATGAAAATATAAAAAAAATTTAAAAATATAAAGATTCTAGGTAGGTTGCACAAAAATATAAGACATGATGCTTATTAGCATGACTCTATACAATACGAGTATATTTCGTGGTTCTCTTTGACGCGTGAAGGTGGGCTCATAGACCGAAATATAAATATATAGAGTCATGCTAATAAGCATCTTGTCTTTTATTTTTTGTGAAACCTACCTAGAATTTTTATATTTTTAATTTTTAAATTTTCATTACCTACTACTTTATTAAAATAGAACCTACACCATTCTCCCTTTACAAGAAAAATTTTAGTTAAAGCGCTGAAACTTGGTTCGAAAATGCAGCGTATTATTTAATATGAATTTTTCTTTAAAATTTTATCTTATTTTTGGAAAGAGCGGTTGTTGACAGTAGTCAACATTTCACTGTAACATATAATGATTCGATTTTTATGGTCACGTGGTCTAATTTCAGGATCCAAAATTTGTAGTAATCCGGCCAAGTGAGAATAGGACTCGCCTATCACTCTGTACCTGAGATATATATACAGGGCAGGTTGGGGAGAAAATCCTGGCCCTGGAGAGAAAATTCTACTGAACCAACAAAGTTAATCAAATATATAAGTATATAATCAAAACCAAAATAAAAATTTTATCCATGAAAATGTATATTATGTTATTGTAATTAAATTTAACAGTTATCAAACTACAAAATAACTTCTCGGCATATTATTTTTCAATTTAAAAGGAACCCATTCAAAATCTGGGCCGAGGGAGAATTCACCCCCTCTTTCTCGTTAGGTCTGTATATAGAAGAAGATAATCTGATCATGAGTTTTCAATAAATTTTAGTTCTACTTATTCATTCGGTAAAATGAACTTTTATATTATTTAACAATTAAATAATTTTGAATATGGTCAAAAAAATAAAAATAATAACTATACCAAGATTTCGTTTATTTCATAAACACAATAGGTATTCAAATAATTATAAAAAAAAAAAAAAATGAAAAAACAATAAATAAAAAAATTATAAAAATAAAATTATTCCTTATTATTTTTATTTTGAATTTTTGATTTTAATGTTTTCTCAATTTTTACAGTGGACTTCCTTACAACGTGGGTATACGTTCTGCGAAATAGGAAATCGCGTTATCCGGGACATATACATTTTCAGACCAATTTAACCAATTTTATTAACTTCAAGCACGTCACAATAAAGAAATTGATGAAAGCGAATTAGTTGAATTAGCAAATTGTTCTTATTCTAGTAATGAGAAGGAAAACTTAGTCCAGACTTTTAATGAGCAAAAACCACCTTTAAGTTTAGATAATATAAATAAATAGACAAAATGTTAGAAGCATATTTTATGAAAATTGATCGGTCTATAGAGCGGTTTACGGAATTTAAAAGAAAATTGATTGCCTATCCTCGCTTTTTCAATCTAAACATGATCTGAAGAAAGAACTGTTTTTAATCAACGTTAACAATCAAAACCAAACTATGGACTATTCAAGGGATGAATCTTTACAACCAATATTTACAAGACGGCGTAATTGGAACTTATTTGTTAATACTTCCGATAGTGAATAAATGTTAAATACTGAGGTGCATTAATGTATTTTTATTTTTATTAAAAGTTGAATGAAATTAATTTTCCCTTATATCTTTAAATTTACTATTTTTTTATAAACTGCTGCTTCGTCAGCTTCAAAAATCAGAATCTATGTGAAAATGTTAAATTTATATTATGCGCTATACGGGACTATTTATCGCGCTATATTAGCACTAATCGCAATTTTTCGTCGCGTTATACGAATTCGCGTTTTACGTGACTCCACTGTCTATAAAATAAACGAAATCTTATAATAGTTTAGTAATAATATTTGTGTTTTATTTTTTGACCATATCAAGATTATTTTATTGTTATTTAATATATTGGTCATTTGAAAAGAAGATTTCATATTATGTAATATTATGATTTATTTGTTTATCCAAATTAGTTGGTGCGATATTAGGCGCAAGTGGATGGCATAGTGAGCGGCAATGGTTCCTGGGCCAGGTGACCTTTCATGGCAATGGGTGGCCTGAGGGTGTCAGACAAACGGTTCCTTACGACCCTTATCACGCCCTGCACACCCCTGAGGCTGAATCACTGCACCCAAGACTTAGCAAAGTCCCGCCCACGAGCTTCAGCTGCCAGCAAGTTAACGATGGCTACCATGCAGACACAGAAGCCCAATGCCAGGTAAATTAGTATTCTTTCTCTTTTGTCAAATTCTATTAACATTTATATTAACGTGCATTCTACTTTAACGTTTGATTTCACTAACCAAAGGTTTCTATAAGATAAATTAACCTCCAAACCAACTTTTAAAGTAAATTATTATTTAGCATATATCACTTAGATGAAAAACATCGCTTAGCCCTACTTATATTTAATTCAATTAATTTAAATAATTTAATTGATAAACGACCGAGTTAATAATGAATGACAATTTTCTACCATATTTGATTTTATCCACTTAAGAATGACTAACCCTAGTAATGAAAAAAATATTCCACCATAACTCTCTTGTTTCTCAATTGATTTTGAAAAATAACATCTAATTTTATTCAGAATAAAAGGCTTAACATTTTAGAAAATTAAATGTGATTTGATAAAACTAACGATTATTGAAATATAAAGAATGAAGAATTGTCATGGCCTCACTATTTTGAAACATTTTTACGTATATAAATTTATTCTATAAATTTTTATTTACCCGAAAAAGATGATGCATCAATTTTATTTTGGGATTTAAATTTCAGAGCTTGAAAGCATGGAGGGCAGAGGACCACTCCCCCCCTGCGAACGCCCTGTTTTTAAGTTTCTATGTATATATATATATTTATCAGAATGTACAAAATTTGGTGGTATATATATATATATATATATATATATATACCACCAAATTTTGTACATTCTGATGTCACTCACATATCCAAATCTCAAAAAAGTTAATAACAGCACAATACAGAGAGCAAACAAAATGAGTGTAGAACCATTTTGCCCAATTTCACTAGCCAAACTTAAAATATGGTAGAAGTTGAATTAACCTCAAACCAACTTTAAGGTAAATTGGGAATCACCAATTAGACTTAGTGAAAAATCATGGCTTAGCTTTTCTTATATTTAATTTAATTAGCTTAAATTTAAATAATTTCTAATGATAAACAATACATTTTCAAGTTCAGTCATATTTGATTTCATTCACTTAAGAATGACTAACCTTAACAATGAAATTAAATATTACTAACATTAACTAAGTTGTTTCTCAGCTGATTTTCAAAAAAAGGTGTCATTTTATTAAATAAAGTAAAGAAAAATGCTTTTTGGAACTTTTTCAATTTTTTTTTTAAATATAAAATACTAGGTAGTGAAGGAGACAATAAGAGTGTGTCTTCTGCTGAAATTATAAATTTTATTTATTTATAACGTCGTTATAAATTTTAAATTAATTAATTAAAATTATAAATTTTATTTATTTATAACGACGTTATAAATAAATAAAATTTATAATTTCAGCAGAAGACACACTCTTTTATTGTATCCTTCAATATATAAAAATTCTGCTACTTTCGGCAAAAACTTTCAATTTAATACTAGGTAGGTTTCACATAAATAAAAGATCGGATACTTTTTTAGCACGACTAGATATATTATTTCGGGGTATAAGCCTGTGTCATTTGTGAACTCCTGAAGATGGGCTTATACCCCGAAATATATATCGAGTCGTACTCAAACAAGCATCCGATCTTTTATTTATGTGAAACCTACCTAGTATTTTATATTTAAAATTTTTTTTGAAAAAGTTCCAAAAAAACATTTTTCAAAAACTTTCTTTACTTTATTCACTATGTTTCACCAAGAACCTACGCCATTCTCCCTTAACACAATTGTCATTTTATTCAAAATATAATGCTTAACATTTTGCCAAATTAAAACTAATTTGATAAAACTAACGATTATTGAGATAAAAAAATGAAAATTTGATTTGGCCTCTTTTAAATTTACTGTATAAACTCTGTAATTTTTTATTTATCCGAAAGTCCTGAGGCATCAATTGGTCAAACAGAGTATTCCCTAAGAAACAAGAGCTTAGACCTTAATCTATTTTTTTTAATTACCTCAGATATATTATTCATAGTAATAATGGCCTCATAAATAAATCTGAGCCCCATTTGGAATGTAACGTACGCTCAGGAGATAAGATTAATTAATTGTGACATATAGGTAATTCAACAAGGACTTTTGCAGGGGAAAATCGGCGACTACTCAAGCGTGGTGCCGCTTAAGAACTGGGTTACCTACTAGCTAGAATAAATAATATGAAATATGACTTTTGATAATATTGGAGTTTTATTTTGGGTCTGAGATTTAATAACTATGTCATTCACTTTCTGTTTTAAAATAAATAATTAAGGTAGTTCTTTCACAAATGCAAAAATTCAAGAAGTCTTCGAAACTTGGAATATTAGTCATTAAAAGCATAATAAACACACTGTTAAAATTTGAAGACGATTTACCACACCAAACATGAAATAATTGCGATTAAAAATGATTTTTTTACATATGGTAGATAGGCAAAGGGTGGGGAAATGATCATTATATTATTTTTTTCATTGAAGGACTTTCACCATTTTAATGAAAAACTAATATTTGTCAGAATAATATTTTCGAAGTAACTTAAAAAAAAATTGAAATTATTTACCACGTAGTTTTGTTACAAAAAAAAAACATATTTGGGCAATTATTTTTAGTGGAGGGGATACAATATCAATGGCTTAGAAACGATTCATTCATAAAGAGAATATAGTAGTGTAAAAAGTACAATCATGTTAAAAAAACATAACCAAAAATTTTAACTCCGTCCATATTTATAGAGTGGCTATGAGGCTAAAACTTTTTGTGTGGATTGTCGCGAAAGAACTACCTTAAGAGAAGGTTCGACAGAAATCGCATAGAATGCATAATTGCAATGAGCTTATAAACTCATCAGGATACACGACTTTTCGACACCTAGTTCTGAAGTCGTTCTAAATGCTGAGAGCAAATCATTAAAAGTCTGATGGCTATTTCAGGTTTTTGAAAAATCCATATACTTTTGGATTAAAAACATAATACTTGATTAAAGAATTTGAGGATACTAACAATTAAAATAATATCAATTAACTTTTCCTATTTTATAATCTCGAGGTGAAATCTGATTGGATTTTGGAACGTTATAATTTTCAAGATTACACGTTGACCAGACTTTCAGATATGTCAACAATGTGCGGATTTGAAAACCTGAAAAAGCACTTAGTCGAACAATAGACTTCTCTAGCACTTGAAAACGATTCCAGAACTTGGAATAGAAACGTTATTCATTCTAATAAGTTTATATCATTGAAAATGGTCAATCTAAGGTCTTGTCTTATTTGGATAAACAGCTTAACCATCAAAGGAACAATTCTGCAATAAAAATAAATCTTTAATGGTTTTCACATAAATGTATGTACACTATACACGTTACGTGAATACTAATGAATATAAGATTATTTTAATAATGATGATTAGGTATTTATTAGGAGAATGAAAATATTTGAAGGTGCTTTCCAATTAGCGGGAGTGCGAAACAAAGATCTTTGATTATATCTTTTATAATATAAAGCTAATATTAGATATTAATAGATATCCCAAAAATGTAAATTTTTGCGGTTTTTCAATTATTTTACCTCCAATTTTTAAGGTGTTCAAACTCCTATGTCGTTATTTTATCAATTTTTTTTTATAATGATATTGTTGTGAGAACGAGATACATCCAGAAGGTGAATCCCCTAAAGGCCTGTATGGGATGGCCCCTCCATCGTGAAAAGAACAGAGTAGAAGGAAAGAAGCCGGAATCACGAGCCAAATCTCAGAAAGTTAGATACAATCCAATTTACTAAGTTTTTTAAGGGCTTCGAGCAGTGGTAAATTTCTCCGCGCGATAAATTTGGTTAAATTTATCTCCCACTTAAATTGATCGATTTCAAGGGAAAAATATCAATTTTCAAATAACTAAACTCATTTTAAATAGTATATTTTATAGAGAGTTTGAAATATATATTTTTGTTGGAATATCTCGAAGAAAAATTAGTTTTTCAACCCTCTGTTTGAAGGGCTAGTTGATACAAAGGGGAGACCCTTATCAACTTGATTGTGAATTTCAAAGGAAAAAATATTAATTTTCAAAAAACTAAACTCATTTTAAATGGTATATTTTATAGAGATTTTGAAATAATCCCTTTTTGAAAGCCACCTCTTCATATATATAGGTTTATGTTTATTTTCATCAATCAGAGAACAATATCTGTGATTTCTTATTATTCATATAACTCTGATTCTCTAGGCAAACTAAATCTTTTCAATTAAAAAAAGAGTTGCTTCCAAATGAAACACCATAATATATAACTGTATATTCGATACGACCCTCATTAATTCAATTTCCAATTGATTTCGAATCCACCTTGTGCAATTCATATCTCTAGCTACTTCATCGATTTATTCTTGAAATAATGATTAAACGGGTTTAATTTTATTAGAGCAGTCGATTATATAACCTGAGTTAAACGTTGTTTGGAAAATTGGAAATCGCTGATAAATAAAAATCGAAGGAAATGAGGTGAACGATGATGTATTGCGATGATAAGGCGTATGTCTGACTGTCCGTTTGACATTCCCCCTCTGGTCCAGCAAAAAACGAGAGGAAACCTTCAAGATTAAATTGGACACCACCAATTGAATTGAAAGCAAAGAGGATAATGGCGTTTCATTTCATTTCGTTTGCATTCCAAGATTGACTAACCCAAAGCCATTTCGGTTCTCCAATGTCGAAATCGAAACGATAATCAGTCCATTCCAGTGGTCAGCACAAATAGTGAAGCTGGATTGGCGAACAAGAAACCCTGGACTGATGAGAGGTTCAATGAGGTCCTTTGTATCCTTTGTACACCGATGAAATAGAAACCATCGTCATTGATAGGCCAAGATTAAAAGTGAGAGGGAGATTGAAACAATGTGTGTGTGTGTGTGTGAGAGAGAGAGAGACAGGGCCGTATTCAGTTGTGTTGTTTTTTGGAAGAGAGCAGGGGAGTGATTGTTTTTCGAAAGGGACATGTATAATATGTATATAACAAAAAAATGTACCTGAATATTCATCAAGGACGTGTCCAGCTATGGACAGGAGGGCAGCTGCCCCCCCCTAGAAGAAGTCTAATATTTTGGCAAATAAAAAATAGAACATAATCTTCTTAATCTTCTCAATCAATAGGCCTGCGTCTGTTTCTCCAAATGAAGGACGTTGTTCCATTCGATTTTTAGTCAGGGTGTACATTTAGGCCTGCTTTACATCTTTTTTTGACCTTCCTCGGCTTCTTACACCCTGGGGACGACATTCTTTTGCTACTTTGGCCCCCTAGCCGGTATCTTCGCCTTGCCGTGGTGGGGGGCTTGTGAGGCTGTAGCGATTCCTTGGGCAATGCCGGCGGTAGCGTAGCTACTGGTAGGGCCTCCCAAGCCGGACGGGCCAAGAATGAACAGCCAGACCAAGAAAGATACCCGGGTCCTCCAGTTTCGGGGTTGAGGCGTAGGGTTAGCAGCCCGCTCTCGTAAAAATGTTAGCAGCTCATAAGAACCAAAAAGGATTGGGCAAAGTAGAACATAATATTTCCCCTAATTCATAGCGGCGTCTTTTTAAAATAATGTATAATATTAAACTTGTAAACTACATAATATTTATTTTTATTTTATTCATTTATTTCGAACTCGCACCCCCTCTTCCTTGAAACTAATATAAGCTGCCCCCCCCCCTTAGCTTAAATCCTGGGACTGCCCTTGAGTGTTAAATCTGAAACGAGATTTAAGTGCTCTGTTGGTGTAACGATAAGTAAATTTTATCTATAATTACTTAGCGTTTCAAAGTCAATCATTGGATTATTCTTTTCAAAATAAAAAAAAACATGTGGTATAAAAAACATTTTTCGTTTTATATAATAGGAAACTCTCGAATACTTGTGATAATCACCGGACAAACCAGAACGAATATTAGAAAAACAAAAAGAGCAGATTTAGCAATAAAAAACTCATAAGATACTCAACATGTAGGTATATTAATGTCATTCGTTTTCCACACACATTTATAAAAAAAATGTAAGTATATGAGCAGGGGCCATGGGCGTGACATTTGTTTAAGGGTATATGTTAGAAAATAATGGGAGTAGAGTGACCAACATTTTCCACGTCATAAAAAATCACATACTTATTCCATAATAAGGGACCAGCTTCAGATTTTGGGTCCCGGGTCCGAAATTTAATGTAGCGACATGTATGATGGTCTCTGCTGCTGGCACAGAGTATATACCTATACGTTCACATATAATATTTCAAAATGGCAACCATGTCTTTTTTCATTCTATTATATCTCAATAATCGTTAGTTTTATCAAATTACGTTCAATTATCTAAAATGTTAAGCCGTTTATTTTAAATCCAATGACACCTTATTTTTGAAAATCGTTCGGGAATAAACCGAGTTATGATGAAATATTTGATTTCATTGTTAAGGTTAGTCATTCTTAAGTGGGTGAGATGAAATATGGCAGAGAATTGTCATTCATTATAACTTGGTTATTTATTAACCTATTTTCAAAAATAAAGTGTCATTTTGTTCAGAATAAAAAGCATATCGTTTTAGATCAAATAACGAATGGGGTTATTTTTCCTACTTTATTTCCACTAAAGCGATTGTTTTTATAATAAAAAAAATTCAGTAATTTTAGTCCAAAATTTCTAAAAGTACATCCAATATTAGTGCAAGAGATTGATTATGAGAATATAATTGATGTTTCCGTGATAGCTAAGGGAGATAAAAAAAATATATGATTTTGATTATTCGTAAAAAATTTATTTATTATTTAATTTAAAGAAATTTCTTTTTTATCTAAATTAATAAACCTCAAAATAAAATATTTTTAATATTCCTAAATTAGATGTTTGATTATTATAATTACTACTATAAAGCAAAAATGGCGACATATCGGACGCCTCGAACCTAAATCCGCCACTGTTTATAGGATAGGAAGTTCTTAAATGGTTGGAACTCATAAGCTGAAATCTAGCAGAAAAGTTACTAAAAATAAATCACAAATTACATAGCTCTTTCTTCAAATTTTAGAGGCTCTGTAATCTCCCCCACACTCTTCCTAATTTATATAAACGACCTTATCGATCAAACATCAAACCCCACTCATTGTTACGCCGACGATAGCACTGTGCACGGCAAACCCTCACTCCCGAATAATCGAATCAATGTTGCCTCCTCAGTCACTTTCGACCTAGACAAAGTGAATAAATGGGGCTGTCAAAATTTAGTTAACTTTAATGCAAACAAGACTCAATGTTGTCTAATTTCTAGGCGCGAAAATAAAAATTTCCCTGATATTCACTTCGATTCGAATACCCTGAAAATGTGTGACAGCCTATCCATGTTGGGCGTCTCTGTCGCATCTGACCTGTCTTGGAATGAACACATCTCCTCTGTGGCGAAATCTGCAGCAAGGAAGATTAGCTACTTATTCAGGTCCAAGCGATTTTTCAAGCCCCCACATCTCACCATCTACAAGGCCCAAATCCGCCCCTGTCTCGAATACGGCTCTCATCTATGGAGAGCAGCCTCTAAATATTCTCTTGCTACCCTGGATGCAATTCAGAAACGAGCCGTCAGGCTAATTGACGATTCTACCCTCACCGACTCCCTCGACTCGCTGGCTCATCGAAGATGTCTCTGCCCTTTCCCTTTTCTATAGATACCTACTATCACGGCAGGTGCTCTGATGAGATAAAATCAATAATTCCCCCCAAAGCATGCTTTGCACGTAGCACGCGTTTTGCCGACTCCCAACACTCTTTCGCGGTCAAATTAGAAAAGTGCCGGACCACTTCATTCGCCAATACATATATCCCCATGACTTCAAGGAACTGGAACTCTCTTCCAGCCTCCATCTTTCCCAGCACTCATAATCTTCAAACCTTCAAAACCCGAGTGCATAAACACCTACGTCTACACCCTCTCACTTAATCAACTTTCCCTTCTCGGTAATGCAAGAGTCTTTGGAGATCCATAGGGGCTGCATCTTTACTGGTGCACCCCTACTTGCATTCGATTGCATAAAAAAAAAAAAAAAAAAAAAAAAAGGAGAGTGTATGAGCTTCTTGGGAAAAGTTTCGATTTTCTTATAAAAATGATATTAATAAAAAAAATGTAATAACTAGCATGGATTATAGCATAAAAGATTTATTAATTATAATAACATATGAATTATGAAAACATTGAATTCCTAGCCAATAAAGTAAAATGTTATGAATGATCATGATAATAACTATTTAAAAATATTTATAAGCAGTAAGCAGATAATGAATGAACTTTCTTATTCAGCGAATGATAAAAAAATATATCAGAGTGAAATAAATTTTAATATCCACTAAATATATATTGTAAATGGTAATAAAGCATTATTATTTATGGAGGTTAAAGTAAGGCGGTTGTTCAAGTGAGGTAGCTACTAGAATTAGGTACTCAATAAAAAAAGGCGAATTCGGACACGTGTCGATCGACAGCTTAATTAGAATTAGAATTGCTCAGATTGCAATCTACATAGTCGACTAGAGTTTAATAAGCAGAGGTGATTAATCAGGCGCTCAGCATCCATTTGCTTAAATACTAATTGGGTTCAAACTATCCAACTATTCTTTTACATTTGGTTTTAAAAAGATAAGACTCTTAGTGATTAATCTATATATTATACAGGAGAAAAGGTCAAGAAAATGGAATAGTTCATATAAATGTTTCTTATTTTAAATAGTTTGCGAAATAGTGCTTCTTAAAAAAGGACATATATTAAATTTTGTGAAAGCTTAGTTATCTTCTTAGCTGTGAAATCTAAATTTATGGATTCTACAGCCTACAAGCTACAATGCTTTGATGGATACAAACAGACATTGTATTGACACTAAAGGCTGCACACGAGGCTTGTTTCAATAATTTTTTGTCTGCTTGCTACTAGCAGATGGCTTCCCAGGACCAGGTCGGGAAATAGAATATGTCCTATCTTGTAAATCAAGCCAGAAAGACAGCCAGCAGTGATGTCATTTCGATCCCCACAGGCCTCCAAATTGCAAACAGAGAGCTCTCATCCCAAAAACAGATAGAGAAAAAAAGCCTCGTGTGCAGCGGGCTTAATACAGTCCCGTGTTACTTTTTAAACGGAACTCTAAACATCCACTGTATTTCAAGACGCTCTAAATAAAAACCTGTGACATTACACGCAATCGTGGATGGAGATGCACGTGATAAGTTGTTTCCAAATAATTTATTAAATACAAGATAACAATTGAAGAACCCAATCAAAGAAGAGAGAAAATAAAATTAATAGAATGGCGTACGAATGAAAATTATCAAATAACTCCCAAACTATTAACTCTACGGCAAATTTGATTATGAGCAAAGTTGTATGGGGATGTGATTTCTGACAACTTTTGTTTAAAAAAATTCCCCCCAAAAATACCCAAAAAGGGGGGAGGGTCAAAATATGAAAATTCTTGCTCTTTGACCAAACTCAACCAAATTTTGTATACATAATCTGTGGGTCACTAGAAGGTTAGAAATGCAAAAACTAACCACCCAAAATAGAGCCAACTTAACCAAATTTTGTATACATAATCTGTGGGTCACTAGAAGGCTAGAAATAAAAAACTGTGTGCGGTGCGGGGGGTGGGGTGCGGGGGTGGAGGGCACGGGATGGGGTCCGGGGTGCAGGGTGGAGTGGAAGGTTTAGGTGAGGGTTCAGAGGCGTAAAGGGGGCTCAAGTGAAGGTCCGGAGGCGTAGTGGGGTCCGGGGTGGGTGGGTGCGGGGTGGTGGTGTGGGGCGAGGTGGAGGGCACGGGAGTGGGGTGAAGTAATGAGGGTTCAGGTTAGGATCCAGAGGCTTGGTGGGGTGGTGGGGTGGGTGGGGCGCGGGGGTGTGGCCCGGGGGATAGTGGGGGGTGTGATGGTGCAGGTTGGAGTGGGGGGTTCAGGTGAGGGTCTAGAGGCGTAGAGGGGTGATGGGGTGGGGTGGGGGCGGTGGTTGGACACGGGTGCGGGGGGTGGGAGGTGATGGGTGGGGTTCGGGTGTGGGTGTGTGGGGGGGGGTGAGTGGAAGTGGAGTATGAGGGTGGGGTTCGTGGGTTGGTGGTCCAGTGGACGTGCCCCTTGGTTAACAAGAGGGCCGCCGAAGGCGGGCCTTGCATCTAGTACATATATGAATATAAATATGGCAGAATAAAAGGAATTTTTAATAATTTATTTTATCCCGTCACGTCAGATTGACTGAAAAATATAACATACAATCTTCAACCAATTCTTTTTACTTATATGAATATGTTTTAATGGATTAATTTCTTGTGATTTCCAGGCGTTCCACCTGTGCCAGCATGGTGTCCAGAAAGGCAGCTTCCTCTGCCCTAATGGCACGCTTTTCCATGACCAATTTGGCATCTGCTCTCAATGGTACAATGTGCGATGTGGGTCGCCTTATGAAGATCTCTAACCATCCAGTCAATCAAGTGAAATAATCTCCATTACACCCCGAAGGAATATCTATTTATATTATTTAAAACGTTATTTATTAATTATTTATTCTTTTAAATTATTAAATTAAATTATAGCATTTTTTCAAAAAATAAAAAAAGTTATTTTAATAGTTAATCTTATGAATGAAACAAAAAATAATATTATAAATTTGAATTACAAAATAAAAACATTCAAGATCTGTCATTTGTTTTATTATCTATGATTCTATGTTATATCGTAATATTACATTTTAATCTACTTTTCTTTATTAGAATTTCAAAACATACCTAATGAAAATAATTATACTAATGAAACGAATAATTGAAAATTTTAAATTTTAGAGTACCTATAATAATTTTTATATTTTAGTAATAGTTCAATTTTCAATTTATATAAACCCTAATTAATTTAAATTCATTTTTATGAAATAATAGGTAAATATTTGTATATTTAATAAATAATTTCTTTCCCCCAGCACTTGAAAATGACTCCGAAATTAGGAATTAAACATTTTACTAATCAAGAGTAAATATATCAAATTTTATCTTGTTGCTTCTCTGTTGCAGTCCATTTTTTTCTATTTTCAAAGATTCATAGGAAAAAGAGAAGATTGAATTAATAGTTATAAACAGTGATCTAAGAGTCACAGTTATGGAAAAAACAAAGGACTCTAGAGTCAATTGGCGAAAAAAAGCAGGTAGAGATGGTCCTGATCTATAGATGTCAATGTAAAGGGGTTGAATTCGTGCTACTTTAATAATTATATTTATCTTGAATAGATGTCACCCATATTAAGATTTTGGCAAATACTGTGAATCAAAAAACATTACTATATAACAGTCGGTGATACTTGTCAAACAAACAGATTTATTATTATTACTAGCTGCGACTCCCGCCTTCAGAGGGCCCCTTGTTAGCCAAGGGGCTTCGCCCCCTGGAGCCCCTCTCCCCAAATCCAATGTAGAATGATTATTCCTAATAAATGTTTTTAATTTTTATGTAATTTTATCATTTAAAAGAAATGAATTTCAGTAAACAAAAACACCCGTCCCTGTTACCATTGAAGGAGACTTAAGGGGCCGAAAAGGGGTACCTTAGGTCGTAGCATTAAGTTATATAACCAATTCTGCTCTCCTGAATCATAGGAAGAGTTTGGTGGAGGTTGGATCAAAATCAGCCCAGTAGTTCAGTAGTTATTTGATTATTTCTAGAGGGACGGACATACAAGGCAAGCCTAAGAACGAAAATACAGGCAAAAATGCTCTTTAGTAGTATATGATTATTAGATATGAAATTTTATTAATGATCTATTAAATATTGAAGCCTTAATGGCAGATTTGACGATTTGGAAGATTTTTGGGGATATACTTCAAGAAAACGGAAGTGAGTGAAAATCGTGAAAATACTTCTTTTTTTATTTTTATTTTATTTTATATTTTTCGAAATAAGTAGCAAGCACATCCAGATCAAAATCGAGTTCTCCTGAATTAGGTCATCGCCTGGAACATAGGCAGCGCCTTCCCTTTGCAGCCGATTCGGTTGCATACTTCGCAGGCACTACTTAATTGAACTATCACGACTTAATAATGCAATGGCAAGTGGTCGACATGTGTTCTGTGTTTTACCAGTTGTTGCCAGCAACCTGGCTATAAATCTCCAAGATTAATCGCAGCTCAATGTAATGGACGAGATCGTTTGAAAGCCTGATAGCTATTTAATTTGATAAAAGACCAACCAATTGCTATCAAAAGCATCTAGAGAATCTGACCCTGAACTCATTCGAACTTGTGGTTTCCTTTTCCTTTTCGAAAATGAATTGTGAAGGTATCCACGAGAGAGGTAAATCCTGTTTACTCATCGGCGTTAATAGGAAATAGGAAATATAAAACATTGAAATAAATTTTAAATATTTTTTTCATAATGCTTTAAAAAGTAGAAAGTATATATTTTCAGTATCCGAAAAATTTTTATAATACCATCCTAAATGTATAAGTATAATCATTAATAAATTATAATTTAATTTTTAGTTGAAACTGAAAATACTTCTTTTTGTCGTGTGAATGTAGGTATAAAAATTTTTCGAATACTAAAAAAAAAAATTTCTATCCTGAGGCATTTTAAGATAAAAGGATGTTTTTATTTATTTATTTATTTTACATATTTCTAATTTGAATCATTTCCTTTGTCTGTTTGTTAAAGAATCTTGAAATTGGATTTCGACTCATTACTACTTACATTTTTTCAAAATATTGTACATATGCGCTTTAGCAAAAGAAATAAATATTAATTAATAAAGAAAAAATTTAAGCTAAAGATTATTATAAATATTTACTAATTATTGTAAATTTTTAAAAACTAAGTTAGGAAAAAATTAAAAAAGACATTTTAAAACACTTTAAAAAGAGATTTCTTTTTGGTATATTGAAAATACTTCATACTCAAATAAATAAAAATTAAAAGCTTGGACGCATTTAAATTGAAATGTATTTATAACACTCGCCAAAGCTTTTATTTTTTGTCATTGTATAAAAGTTTTTGGATACTAAAGAAAAATAGATTTTCTAGTAATGAAGCTGTTCAAGCTTTTATTTTTGTGATTAAAATTTGAATTTTTATTTAAATCACACATAATTAATTATAATTTATATTGTATTTATTTGTTTCAATAAATAATTATAATTAATTATGTGTGATTTAAATAAAAATTCAAATTTTAATAGATTTTCTGCTTATTAGTGAAAATAAAAATAAACCTGTAATTTAGGTATAAAATAAATAAATAAATACACTTTTTTTATAACAATTTATTCTTTGAAATTTGAATTTAATTTTATTTAGGAAACAACAAGTGTTTAAAATCATGAGCTCTTGGAAATATATTGTATTAATAATTACATGTAAAATCACCCCTTAATTTCTATTGAAAACCGTTTGGGACGTTAGTTAACTAGGATCAAAAAAGTAAACAAACATATTCTGATGGATAAACATGTTTTTGTTTACCGATTACTAACCAGTTGAATAAAAGCAAGTAAAATAATATTTAAACGAATATATAGGATGAGATATTTTAATGAGGGCGATATTAGTTGTAGGTTGTTTTATTTATTAGCTCATAAATGGAGTGTGGTTAGGAAATGTGATAAAAATACTTGAACAGGTTGAGTCAATTAGAACACTGGATAAAACAATAACTAAGAATATTTATAACCATGAAGGAAAAAAGATAAAGTCAATGGCTAGTTCATAAACCAAATAAAGCTATAGGTATAATAACAATTCATATATAGCCTTGGATAAATCTATTGTAACTATAAATAGTTTGTCTCTTTTATATTCTTTAGTAATTATATAAAAATAGCTATATTTCTATATTAGGTAATTATAAAAATATATTATTTATTTACTTTTTTAAAGGAAAATCAATGAGGGTGTCATATGCCTGATGCAAATTAACATACTAGACTAACTATTTATAAATTAATTTTTAAACCTATATGTATAAATTTATTTGACAGACTTTATAGTTCCGAAGTTTTGACCTTTTTATAGATTTTTTAAGTGAAACTTTTTTAGCGACGTAACTGATTGATTTTTTTTATTACAATAAATGGGAAATACACAAAAGTGAGGAAATATTTTTTTTAAACCCGCTAATAGTTCAGGGCAAAAAAATTTTTTATTAAAATTAGGAAATTTAAATTAGTTAGCCGTAGATGTTATTTGTTTGTATATATCGGCGAAAAAGTTTATTCCCCTTAAAAAATCACACTCCAGAGACATTTCTATTCTTGGCCAAAACAAAAAAAAACAAAAAAAAAAAACTTAAATCCAAAATCCTGAATAAATGACTAAAAAAAATACTAATAAATAAATATAATAATAATATATTTAGAAATAACATAACATAATGGCCGATATATACAAATATTATAACATGTGCGGTTAAAGAAGGTTCACTTCTCCTTATGTGGATGAAGCTCATATCTCTTTACACCTCCAAAAATAATTAAAAGTCTACATGAAATAAATTTTAAGCTCAAGAGATATATGTCTATGAGTGTTATTTTTTAAAGGGATAAACTTTTTGGCCGATATATAGTAATATTATAAAATCTGAGGTTAAAGAAGTTTCAATTCCCCCGTGAATGAGGCTCAAACATATTTTTATTTACCTATTTATTTATTTATTTATTTTATTTTAGCATAAATGAACAATTGAAATGCACATTTCTGAAAATTGAAAATGTTCAGGAATGAAATAAATAAATAAATTGACACGTTCTGATGTGGCCACCCACTTGACTTTACCATACACCCTGGCCCATTTCTTATATTTAATATTCAATAAAATAAATATTAATCATGTAGTGGGGGGTTAGTTTTTGCATTTTTAGACTATTGGGGCCCACTGATTATGTATACTTGGTTGAGTTTTGTACAAGTGCCTAGATTTTCATTTTTATTTCCCCTCCCTCATTTTAGGAGGTTAGTTTTTGAATTCTTAGACTTCTAGGGGCCCACTGATTATGTATACAAAATTTGGTTGTGTTTGGTACAAGGGCATTTTTTTCATTTTTTCACCCTACAACTCCCTCTCCTCCATTTTGGGTGGTTAGTTTTCGCATTTTTAGTCTTCTGGGGGCCCTCTGATTGTGTATACAAAGTTTGGTTGAGTTTTGTACAAATGGCCTAGATTTTTAATTTTTAACTACCCCTCCAGCCGCCTTAATTTTGGGTCGATATGCACCAAAATCTAATCAGCTCTTAAACTCAATGCACCAAAACTACGTGTGAAATTTTTGATATTCACTCTAGTTTTTGTGCTAGCTCGTCCACAAAAATTTGGTAACGCACAGACTAACAGACAGAATAACAACCAGACTAACAGACATTTTGACAAAACAATTATTATCTCGAAAAAATTTTATATGTTGATTATTTGTTGTATGTTTTTTTCGATGTTCCCTTATTAGGGCTTTTTTGTAGACCAAAATGCCATGGTTGCAGTAAATCTTTTTAATCAAAATAGTTTGAGCCGTTTTTGAGATATTTCGAAAAAAAGAAGCAAAAAACCACATTTTTCAAGCACGATTACAATATTTGACCATACCCAGTATGGTAAAGTAAAAAAACTAATTATTTTCTAAAGTAGTGTAAAATTTAGAAAATTGAGTTTTTTGAGTTACATTTTAGGGAGAATAAAATTAATACCAGAGTTGTGCATTTTCGAGATGCGAGCGAAGCTTTAAGATTACAAAAGTGTTTTTGTCAAAATATGCAAGATGTAACCTTTTCGAAATTGGATATTTAATTGAATGAAGATCCGTTTGTAAGTTAGTTTATACACTTTTCATAGGATACTACACTACTGCGACGTTCCCTTATTTTTTTATAAAATATAATGAATTAATTTAAGAGGGCCGAGAAAAACGATAGTGTAGCGTGCCGGATTTTGATGCCAAGGAGTTCAAGACTTAGGCTCAATAAAATTTTTGCCTGATATATTTAGGGTCCAGCATCAGGAACGACACTCTCTACCAACCGGCCTCTTTTGTGTTATAAATATTCATTTATTTATAATAAATATTTGTTCTTTCTTTTTTAATGAAACCCACATAATTTTTAAAATCCACGCCCATGTTTCCAATGAACATGATTCAATACTAATATGATTATTAAAAAATTATTTATTGAAAAAACAACATTCGTAAATGAAAGAATATATATATAAGTAGATGATTGTACTATACATTTAATTTATAATTGTCGATTTGTTTTGTCAATAATTTTACATCCTACTTGTTAAACCTACTCATTCTTTATCGAGAGAATTATCATAAATGTAAAGTTTTCATTTATTTCTACTGAATTACATTTTTTTAGATCCTATATATATCTCTTTATCTATACAGGGTGTAACAAAAAGTATATCTTATTATTTATTTTCAGTTTTAAGGTAACAAAATGAATGATAAGAAAATGCCGAATTCTTTTTGATTTTCCCGTGTTTGGCTTATGATTTTTTAAAAGTAAAATTTATGTTTCAAAATTGGATTGAGTAATCCTAATAATATTTGACTCACATATTAACATCGTCTGCCAAATAAATGATAAATTCTGATGTACCTATATAATTTATCGAATTTCAAAATCGCGGCCATGTCAATTTATAAATCCTTTTTTATCTCCGTAATCGTTATCTTTAGTATATTACGTTTCATTTGGTGAAATGTTAAGCTATTTATTGTGAACAAAACGGCACCTTTGTTTTAAAAATTGGTTGAGAAACAACCAAGTTATCCTGGAAAATCGATGTCATATCACCCACTTAAGAATGACTAGCCATACCACTGAAAATATATATTTCATTATAACTCGGAAGTCTAATAACCGATTTTCGAAAATAAGATGTCATTCTCTTCATAATCAAATATATAAAATTTTAGCATATTGAACAAAAACTGATAAAAGAAACGATTACTGAGATAGTGCCACATTTTTAAAGTATGAGATCGTATGTACACAGTATTTTTTTTTTTTTTTGTTAAGGGAGAATGTTGTAACATATATAAATAAAGTAAAGAAAATTGAAAAAATGTAAAAACATAAAATTCTAGGTAGGTTTCACAAAAATATTGTTAAAGTTATAAAATTTTACTTTTAAACTATTTTATATTTTTGTATCCGTTTTCTCTGTCCTGGAGATGGGCTCTTACCCCAAAATATGCTAACAAACATCTTGTCTTTTATTTTTGTGAAACCTACCTAAAATTTTATATTTTGTTAATTTTTAAAATTTTCTTTACACTATTTTTTATTTATTAGAGAGAGATGTTTTAAGCAGGGTTGCATAAAATTATCCAATTCAATTTTGAGGAATAAGTAAAATAAAAAATAAATATATAAATAAATACAAATGGTAGACTGGAGGAAAATGTTGCAGGAATAATCGACATATTTTATACATTTTTAGTTTATATGAAGACAGAATCCGAAAGCCAGATATACTTTTTGATGCTCCCAGTACAGTACTGGATTTATAGATATAATGTAAATTTAAATAAAGAAATAAAAAGAATATGTTTAGCTAATTTTTCAATCGTTTATTCGAATATAAAAATGATATCATTTTAAATAATCGGTTGGTAATCGAAGAAAAACGATCTTGCTGAACGTAATTGATTAAAAATAGAAATAAAACTCAACAGAAGGTAAAAAAAGAAATGATTGAAATGAGTAGAATTGATTATGTGGGCGGAATTTCTATATTTACTTTAATTTTGATTACGAACTGAAGTGAATTTCAAGCATGATTGCATGCTAAGAATCCAGGTTACATCACATGAAATGTCAGCGACACCTCGGAGCACACACGCCCAAGCTCAACAGTTTTTTTTTCAGTTTTAATTTCCAAATTCAATTAAAGTTTTCGATTGTGAACGTTTTATTAAGATTAAGTGATGATTTCATATTATCAATCAAAAAGCTATACTTAGTACTTTATGGTGACAATTCGGATTCTTAGGTTCGATTTTTATCATAAGTTGGTCAATTTTTTTTTTAATTAAAAATATCATTTGGAATTCTACACTAGTGCTTTTCTTATATTCTGTTGGCTGCAAATAACTTTTTATTTTTAGATTTATGAATAACTAATTAACTAGACTGTCAAATCTATTGAAAAATATATCATTCGATTCATAAAAGTTGAATTATTGATCTATATAAATTTGTTGAAAATAGTATAATTTGTATAAAAGTTATAGCCCTTTTAAAAGCTCGGTCCATTTACTTCCATGTTAAAAGGACATTTTTTGATAATTTATTTCTCGGTAATGGGACAAGCGATCAACTTCAAATTTCGGGAATAAATATTTAATACATCAATGATTCGATGGTAAAAATTTGAGAATTTTTTATAAAATGATAAACAGTTCCGAACCCCCTTAAGCAATTCATTTACTTAAAAATAAAAAATTAAAAACTAAAGTTTTTAGTAAATTTATCTAAATTTAGAATTATTTTAAGGGGCCCTTTTCTTTACAGTTTATTTACAACCATCTTATTTTGTTCTTATATTTTATTGCATTACATACTCAACGAGTGGCCATAATTTTATTATAATTATTATTTTGATTTTTTTAAATTTATATTGTCAAATTATAATGCCTCTAAAGTTAAACAACCTAAAAAATAATTAAATTAAATATTATATGTAAAATTTCTTTAATTTCTTGAAAATCTAATGTATGTAAAAAATAATTTTTTATAGAATTTGTTCTATTTTTTTCACGAATAAATTTCCAAAGCTTAGAAGCGATTCAAATTCAAAATAAAACATTTCCAAAAAGAAATAGATAAATAAATATACTCGTATATTGTATAATAATAGATAGATTTACTGTCGACACACTTGCGGGTGTTGTTAAATACTTTAGTAATAAAGAAACAATGTGAAAGTGAGTCTTTCAATTTCTACTTATTTCGAAAATTATTGTTATTATTTTTTTAAGGATTGAATAATTAATTTTTTCGTTTTTGTTTCTGGTACAGTTATTAAATATTATTTATTCTTTATTAACATATTTTTTCTCTTAAAAATTAAGTAATATCTAGCCAACTGGTGACTGTCTAATACTGTTTCCGCAGTTTCCTGAACTCAGTTCATTGGTTGCGATAGAAACCTAAATTAACAATACAATTAAGCAATAAGGGCGATGACG
This sequence comes from Forficula auricularia, assembly GCA_024734495.1. NCBI lineage: Eukaryota > Metazoa > Arthropoda > Insecta > Dermaptera > Forficulidae > Forficula > Forficula auricularia. The sequence goes on from JALMQS010000127.1 coordinate 4,013,279, forward strand.
TCAGAAGCATTTTCAGTGCGCCCTGGAGTCCAAACCGAAATGATATAAGGCACTGTTTATTAATGTCATATTTATTTAATCTCAGTTATGCTGCTTGCATCCCAGGAATTCAAAAGTTATACATTTTAAAGTTATAAGGCAACGCTAGTAAAGATAAAATTTGAAGTATTTTATTTTTTCTTAATAATAAAGATGTAGATTTCTAGATATAGTTACAATACCTTTGTGTCATAATTCATTCATTTATTAATACTTGAAAACAAGAAGTGGGGGAAAGAATTATACAAATATTTTGAATTTCTAATCCCTACTTTTAGAGACAGAATTATCTTCCTGCTTCTATTTTTTGATTTTGTTTCCTATTTCGCAGTTTCTTTTGATTCCAACGCACACCTTGAATATTCCTAAAACACCATCCCTTTCTTATTCCTTCTAGGATACAATACAACATTCTTGATTCATTGCTATTGCATGTTATTATGATAGGAGTGTTTGATCTGAGCAACAGCTGTTCTTAGATTCCAAAAGCTTACAAAACATTTCTTAATTGCTTCATGATTCTACAATTTCACACTTGCAGAACATTCTTTGAATGTAGAATTAAAATGAGTGTATATGCATAAGCTAAAACAGGGGTTCTCAAAGTATGGTTCATGTACTATTAGTGCTTCTTTGCGTTTTTACAGAAGCCACATAGATTCAGCAAAAAGTCAAATATATATTTTTTAAAGAGGAAATCATTGAGGGTGTCCTTTGCTTAATACGAATAAATTTATTAGACATGTTACGCCTAATTTGTGAAATTGCCTAATTCCTGAAAATGGAAATATTTTGCTGATTTTATGAATTAAGACATAGACGAGTAATTTATGGACGACTCATATTTGAGGGTCGCAAAAAATTTGGAAAAAATAAAATTTTCTTAACACGTAATAATATATAGTAATATTGTATAGAAGGTATAATAATAATACCTGGAGGCACCGAGCGATGCTCGGTAACTTCTTCCTTCAGTTAAAAGGTTTATTTTAATATTATTTTTAATTCAAAAATTCAGATAAAAATGTCGATTTTATTTGAGAGCCGTTTTCAAATTAAAAAAATACAAAAATATATTATATTCGCCCACTGTACCCCCCCCCCTACCCACCTTCACCCTGCTCGACCCCACCCCCGAAACCTCGCCCTACCCCCGGATCCCCCACCACTGCACCCCGCCTCCTGCATCTGTTTTGATTCAACCATATGATTCATTTTTATTCATCCAATTGTTAATAAATAAAACCTATCAAAATGTGTTGTTTTTTCAGAAAATTGAGACCTGCCTATGCGAAATATATTTTTAAATAAATTCTTGATTATTTTTTATTCTATTAAATAAATAAAGTTCTTTATAAAAACAATTATAAAACGTTTATTAATATTTCTAACGTTTAGGGAGAACAAAATATGTTAAAATCCCCAATCACAATACTTCTTCAAGGCCTTTGAGAATAAAGGATTAACCCGACCATTGTCTGCCTGGGTACAAAAGGAAAGGAGTAACCTTTTTTTAAAACCCTAAGAATGGGATTTGTCTATCTGAGAATAATTAATTTGATTACGAAAAAACCCATCAAAAACAATTTTGTCGAAGATGAGACCGTGACAGATCGAATTGTCACCCAAAAAACCCTCTAACCCGTGAATTTCATCAGAATCGGTAGAGTCGTTTTCAAAATAGAACCAAGATACAAATATATATACAAACAAATATATATATAAATAAATAAATATACAATTTTTGCTCGTTTAATAAGAGTAGATAAAGAAGACAGTATAATAATAAAAAAATTCAGTCAAAAGCATAATTAAAACATTGCATTGTTTCTGATAGACTATATAGGAGAGGTTGGGCCACTTTTTTTTTCTTTTGCCCATAAATCTTTTATTACAGTGTTAAGACTTCTAGCTTTCATCATTCAGCTTTCATAAGGCACGACTTTTGCTGTTATAACTTAAAAGATGTTGATTGATGCTAATAACGGTTAAGGGAAAATGGTATTTGTCCCACTGTCCCCTTATAGGTGAGTACAGTGGAACAGTCCTGTGGGTACAGTGAGACGGCTATCGGCTACTATCACGGCAGGTGCTCTGATGCGATAAAATCAATAACCCCCCCCCCCAAAGCATGCTTTGTGGTTAGCACGCGTTTTGCCGACTCCCAACACTCTTTCGCGGTCAAATTAGAAAAGTGCCGGACCACTTCATTCGCCAATACGCTTCTTTACTGGTGCGGCCCTTCTTGCATTCGATTGCATAAAAAAATAAACTGCAACGGATCGTTGCTAAACTTTATCCAAATTCATTTGAAATATTAATATGTTTGTTCCTTTATTATTAATCAGATATCACTTGCAATTTGTAGTTCATATTGACATTAATTCAAAAATAATTCTCATTTAATAGTCGAGGAATAACCATTCTACACTGTATTTTTGACATTTCGGTTATTATTCCAACCATTGCTGAAGACATGGAGGAATAAACTTAAAATCAAAAATAGCCATCGATTGATCAAGCTTGAGTTGTTTGACATAAAAGAATTTAGTCTTTTTGATTTTAAGTCGATTCTTCCACATTTTCAGTAGAGGTTTCCATTAATAGTCAAAGCATCAAAAATGGAATGCAATAAGGTTATTACTCTAGTATTAGATAAGAATCGATCGTTATTTTTGATTTTAAGTCGATTCCTCCATGTCTTCAGCAATGGTTACCAATAATAATCGAAACGTCAAATACCTAATGTAGAATTGTTATTCCTCAAGTATTAGATGAGAATCAATCGCTATTTTTGATTTTAAGTCGATTCCTCCATGCTTCAGCAATGGTTAATAAAAACCGAAACGTCAAAAATCCAATATAGAATGATTATTCCTCAAGTACTAGATGAGAATCAATCGCTATTTTTGGTTTAAAATCGATTTCTCTATGCCTTCAGTAATGGTTTATTACGATCATATTAATTAAGAACTCGTAATCTCATTTAAAACATTTATTTAACAACAACAGCAACATATAAATAAAAATACAAACAATAAAACGATTAACAATACATCAAGTAAGCTTTGTACGCATCAATTCTCCCCTCCTTAGAACACGGACGCAGGTTCCCACAGGATCATTCTTCTTTCTTCCTAGGTTTAAAATAACTCGAATGATATTTAACTAACCTTCCCCTTTCTTGACCATTTTCAATAATTTTTGATCCATCCATCGATTCTTCTAAATATAATTTTATTTGATGAAGTAACTCTTCCTTATTTTGATTTAATTTCATCTGACCAGCATCTAGTTTCTCCTCTTCCATTATATTCAACTCATCCTCCTTGACTTCCTTCAACCAGTACGGAATTAAATCATCTTCATTAGTTAATGCCCTTCTACTTTCCTCTATTTGTAATTCCATTGATGGCCGAATGATTTCCGAAAATTTATTCTCACAACAAATAATATGACTAGAGATCTCACTTTCTATTCCTACTTTCTTAGGGAATCCTACTGCTTTTTGGACAAGGAACTCCCTTTTTCCTTGCCCCTCCACGCGTTTCCCTTCTTGAAGCAAGTCTCTTCCCCATGTCCTTCCCGCCTACAGAATCCACAAAAACGTCTATCCTGAATGCAACTTCTATCCTGAGTGGGACTTGTCTTCTCTTCTTTATCCACATCCTTTAAATCCCTTTCTATTTCTTCTACCGTCTGCATAAACACTTCAATATCAGTGAATTCCATTCCCCTAATGGACGATCTAATACGTGGAGTAATCATCTCCACTAAAACTTGAAGGATTGAACCAGCATCTTCATCCGGAAAAACTCTCTTATATAAAGCCATCTTATTCTCAATAAATAACCTTATAGGTTCGTCTTTTCTCTGTTTCTCCTCATAAAACATAACCTTTAACTTTGAGACTACGATTAAACTATCGTATTCTCGGAGAAATTTCATTTTAAACTCTTTCCAATCCAACGCGGCAAATTGATTCACCACCCGCCACCATGTCTTGGCCTTATCTAACAACTGATCCGAAACCACCATGAGCCAAACATCTTCCGGTACTTTATATTTTAATAGAGTATTCTCGACCTTTTTTAAAAATAACTTCGGATCTTCCTCTGGGAGAGCTCTAAACACCGGAAGGAATTTTCCCACGTCTGCTAATTGAATATTCCTATTAATCTCGAAATCACTAGCCTTTTCATAATTTTTCTCCCTTTTTATCATTTCTTCCAATTCTATTCTCTTGTTTCTTTCCTCTTCCAAATCATCCTTTAATTTCTTTATTATTTCTTCAAAATTATTTTTTAATTTATTCACCTCCTCTCCCAAATCCATTACTCTATGCTCACCTTTTTTTATATCATCCTTGATCTTCGATATCTCCTCCCTCGTTATTTCCATATTCGAAAAATCATTTTTCTTATTCCTCTTCGCCAGTGGTCCACTAGGTTTTTTTATCATTTTCACATTGTTCGGGCGCCAATATTACGATCATATTAATTAAGAACTCGTAATCTCATTAAAAAACATTTATTTAACAACAACATCAACATATAAATATAAATACAAACAATAAAACGATTAACAATACATCAAGTAAGCTTTGTACGCATCAGGTTACTAATAAAAAAGCGAAACGTCAAAAATCCAATATAGAATGATTATTCCTCAAGTACTAGATGAGAATCAATCGCTATTTTTGGTTTAAAGTCGATTTCTCTATGTCTTCAGCAATGGTTACTAATAAAAACCGAAACGTCAAAAATCCAATATAGAATGATTATTCCTCAAGTACTAGATGAGAATCAATCGCTATTTTTGGTTTAAAATCGATTTCTCTATGTCTTCACCAATGGTTACTAATAAAAACCGAAACGTCAAAAATCCAACATCGAATGATTATTCCTCAAGTACTAGATGAGAATCAATCGCTATTTTTGGTTTAAAATCGATTTCTCTATGTCTTCAGCAATGGTTACTAATAAAAACCGAAACGTCAAAAATCCAATATAGAATGATTATTCCTCAAGTACTAGATGAGAATCAATCGCTATTTTTGGTTTAAAATCGATTTCTCTATGTCTTCAGCAAAGGTAACGGATAAGAAAACAACGCAGTTGCTATGGTTACTTATAAAAATTCCTCCCAAATTTTTAGCATTTCACAGAGAGAAGCCTATCCATTCTTACTTAAGCAAGGCTAAATGAGCTATATTAAAACTTTCAAATGAATAAATTTTAAAAAATTAAAAAAGTACTCTCTTACTCTAGAGTAAAGTACTTTAAAATATAAGTTTTACTAAACCTTTTTTGTGGTCACCAAGGTACTTAATTAGGATATTAAATTTCATCAAAATTGGTTAAGTCATTTTCAAGATACTTAGAAAAAACTAAAAACGTACTGAAATAAAGTACTAATGTTTGTGGGCCGATATGTACCAAAAACTAATCAGCGCTTCATTTTGTTAAACTAATGGTAGGTTTTCAATTTCATTTCAATCGGTGCAACGGTGTGGAAAAAATCGTGGGCCAAAAAAACGATAACATCCATCCATCCATACATCATCATCCGTACGCACTAAATGAAAAAATCGCACTTTTTGGCCTCTCGACGAGACCCCTTGTAATTTTTGGCAAAACCGTCACGTGCTAAAATTCAACCTAATTGAATACTACAATTTGTGACTTTAATTGAGTCCATGGGCTCCGTAGTCTTTACCTGAGGACCCTTTGAAGCCACGCTTGCCCCGAGAGCGATTACAATACTTTACCCATGCTTTGCATTGGATAAAGTAAAAAATTATTAATGAATATAGGTAAGGCGAATCAAGTATTTATATGTTTCTATTTATTTGTATGATAATTTTTAATTAACCCACAACATATGTCATCAAATATTACTTAATAAAAATAATTTTAATGGTTTTTTATCTAAATCTAAATCTTAAAAAAAAATTTTTTTTAGATATGATCGAAATTTTAAATAACAAAAATTCGATTAATAGATATGGATTGTTTTTCAAATGTTTATAAAAATATAATTTTTTCTTTTAATTACCTAGTATGGGTTCATTGAGACTTAAGGGTACTATGAGACAGTGTCCCACTATCCCCTGTCCCATTGTACCCTTAATGTATATTTTCTACAAAATGTCAATAAAAATATAGTTAATCTTGAACAGAAAACTTTCTTCACGATTATTTAAAAAATGGTTGTGATGAAACTGAAAACATATGAAATACTTTAGGTGTAGGGAAAAAAGTTCGGCTACACAAAATTTTTACTTTAGAAGTATGAAAATAAAAATAATATTATTAGGAAAAATGTGCTTGTTCTACATTCAAAGTAAATAATTATTTGAGCCGTTTATTTTGAAAGTGGCCTAAGTCCATTATTTGTTATTTTGAGATATTTGTATTTATATTTTTATAAATACATATATTTATATATATTTTGATGTATTTATTTTGACGAATTCATGATGATATTGTACTCCTTTGGCTATGATATTATAAATTTGAAAAGAAGACATCTATGTCTAACTAAATCTGTCATTAACTCATTTTTTTCAAAATTGGAGTTAGGCCACTTTCAAAATAAACGGCTCATTTATGAGTGTCTAGTACACAAGTACAAACCAAACCAATTTCTCCACAAAAATTTACTTTTCCAGATATTGATGATGTCTCACTGCCCCCACAGTTTCACTGTCCTTACATCTCCCTACTATATATACTAAAGACATGTTTTATGTTAATTTTTATAATTTTTTAGGTATCTTAAAAAATTTTCAGGCGAAAAAGGATCTCCAGTGAAAAAAGTTTAAGAAACTCTGATTTAGATGATGCAACATACTTAAAATTTAAGAACTCCTGAACTAGAGTAAAATTCTTCGAGCGAAAGTGATATAAGAAAAGAAAGTAAAAGTGGGAAAGTACTAGAAAGAGGGAGAGAGAGAGGACGAGTCTAGGTAAAAGTGAACTGTTTTGGTTTGCAAGCAATGTCAATGTCTCGTGGTTTTTCGTATTGTTCGATGTGCCTATAAATAGCTTGCGTGGTCTGTTTTACGCGGTGTTGTTCTGAAGGCCACATTCCAGTTGCAGAGTGGCATTGCCCGAGGGCTGGGCAGGGTTGGGTGGAGCTCAAGGGCACCTTGCTCCCTCTTCTTGAAATAAATACAAAACCACAAGCGATGCGGCAATCTTCGGTGTCAGATCAGGGACACCCGGTGGGGCATCTGATACCGTTCTTTCGCTTACACATCTACTGTTAGAGTTTCGTTACATCACAAGCTAATTACAGGAATCTGCAAAAACAATAATATGGTAATGGAGAATCTAAATGAGGGGGATGACAAATTATACAAGTTAATTACTATAGGCGCTTAAATTATATGAGATTAGTTGAAAAGAAACTCCATTTAAAACTATTATATTTAACACTGAATAAATTTACATTGCAACTCTAAAAGAGTATATAAAAAAACGAGATTTTTTTTCACATTTTTGGTAACCAGTTTTTTAATGTCTATATTTAGACTTTTGTTTGTGTTTATTTACGGAATATTCTCTTTGACGGTTTAATTGTTAAGTTATTTATCAAACAAAACGTTGCAGCTGAAGAAATCAAGTAGAATAGATGAGATATTCTCATTGAAGATGTGCATATTTTGCAGTAATTTCAATTTCGCTATTATTGGTTAGTTATTGCTGCATCCCTTAAAGGGATGATTCTGTGATAATAGGGGTTATAGCAAAGAGTGATAGTCATCCTAATCACATGTATCATTTTTAGACTTTCTAATTAATTCCAATATGATATAAATATGTAACGACAAAGTCGTGGAACAAAAATTGTGGTGCCTGCTAATCTCTTATATGCACACGTCAGTTGGTTTGCTAGTCGTTGCAGTGACACGTGTTTTTGTTTGATATAAAATCTCTGTTTGGGGTATAGGTGTGCCCCTGGGTAGTATTAGTGTGACATTTTTATTAAGTGAGAATGGTATAGATTCTTGGTAAAAAATATTTTAATGAACTAAAGAAAATTTAAAAAATATAAAATTCTATGTAGGTTTCATAAGAATAAAAGACAAGATGGTTATTAGCATTACTCTATATATATTTCGGGGTACGAGCCCATCTTCAGGAGTTCAAAGAGAAAAGTTTTCTCCGGGGTAGTAAATTAAAAATTTTTTTGATGGGTAGTGTTCCAGGGTTAAGAGTATATGGGATTATCAATATAATCAGAAGCTGGCCAATATATAAATTTGATCAAGATAAAGCTCAAAAAAGAAGGGTGGCTTTTGGTTTAATTAAAATTTATTTGGTTTCCTTAAGCTTTGGTGCTCTGGTTTACTGAGCCCTAGATTGTAATTGTTCAATGGAATGATTCAAAGGTAAACTCTGGAAACTAAATTATTATTTAAAATTAAAATAATATCTGATCAGTTTTTAAAATTATTCTATTCTAATATTAAAACTCAATACGCCCTGAAAATTTTTAAGGCCGATCCACAAATTCAAATAATAATTATAGTGGTTAGATAAATTAATCATTCAAACTCATAAATCAACTGATCAATTGTTTTGTAAAGTTTCTTTTTTTCTGTTGGTTTTGATTGATGTTATCAAAGCGTGGTAATATTTTATCCTATCTCTTATCACCGATCTGAATGCCTCTGACCTGTTCTCTCTGTTTACAAGTTAGAACGGGTTTCCAATTCACTATCGGAAACCTTCAATCGTGACTGCGTTGTCCGAGTAAAGGCTCAGGTCAATGATGCCTGGTATTGTCCCAGTCACCATACAGGCAATTCCTTTTGTCTTTATGGAATTCCTAGTCATAAATCCTGACCAATTATTCCATTTAGAGTAAGTAAACAGCAGTTAATTGATCAATAAATATTCATATAATAAACCGAAAAAAATATTATAATTTGCAAACGGTGTGTATGTGTGTGTGTTTAATTTATTCTGAAATGACAAATGGGATAAAAGTTCCTGTTTTTCACCTTTAATTCAAATCCATTATGTCCTTATTAATTTGATCAAAATGAATATATTTAGGCAATGATGAATTGGAATTAAAAAATTGACTCCTCCTTCTGGACCACACAAGGTCTTAGTAAGTTTTTAAGGAAAAAATTATCGGATTAAATATAAAAATGTCTATTTCCTGAATTCTTGAGACATGTTCTTGTTTTAATAGCTATTTTCGGGGTTGGAATTGAATATAGATTCAGGTGGAAGATGAATTTCGTAGGGATTGAGATCAAGCACAAGGACAGGAGACGAGAGGACCTTGAACGTGGAAGAACTGGAGCAGCGCCATCCAGCAGCGAAAGTGAAGGTCTTCTGGAAGGTATAAATCGATGGACGAGAGTGGAACTGAAAGAAGAAAGACGAGAGCAGCCGAAGGAGTAACTTACCGAATGATGAGGTAGCAAAGACGGCAGCAAGACCTGCGGGCAAAAGATAGACATTAGAAAATTAAATACGGTATTTTTTTTAAATTTCTGAATAGAAGAATCAACAAGTCTTTTAAATAAATTTTCTACTTTCATTTATATAGGCTTGAAAATTTAAATTCTGGTTTGATCCATAATTAATAAGTCAATTTTCAACCACCGAAATGTATTTTATCAAGATAACTCAAAATCCGTCAAATTAAATTTAATAACATTTAGGGAAAGCGGTGTTGGTTTATAGTGAAACATATTAAACACAGGAGTTTTTAACGGATTATAGTGGTGTTTCACAAGTAAAAATAAAAATAAATTAAAAATTATTTTAATTATATTTTTGGAGTTTTATTTTAAATGTACTCTATACATATTTCGGGTTTTTAGCCCATCATCAGGAGTTTGAGTTTACAAAAGACCGAGAAAAAAGAAATTTTATAAAATACAATCAATACAATGTAAAATTTTTCTCGGTCTTTTGTAAACTCAAACTCCTGATGATGGGCTAAAAACCCGAAATATGTATAGAGTATTTAAAATAAAACTCCAAAAATATAATTAAAAGAATTTTTTAATTTTTATTTTTACATGTTTAACACCACTATAACCCGTTAAAAACTCCTGTGAAATTAAATTTAACTTATATTAAGAATAGGCTCGCGATATAATATATAAGTTTTGATCTAATCACCCCCATTCTAAACATTTCTTTGCTTCAAGTGTTTTAAATTTTTCGATCTCTCCAAAAGCCCTAAAAATGTATTATACTATAATTTTGAATGAGATCTTTTTCATTTATAAAAATTTTACCGAAAAATTTATTAAAATTATTAATTTTGTTATGTGAGAATGGTGAGGGTTCTTGGTGAAACATTTTAAATTGAGTATGGCTTTATTATTTATTAAGGATTAGGTGGTTAAATTGAGATGATGATTTTGATTGAATCTCCAATGAAAATAGAAGAGTTAAAATGTTCAAGTGTTTTTTACAATAGGACTTTTTATTTTAATCCGTTTTCAAGTAGTGATTAATAGATTTATTAACTCAATTATTAAATAGCATAAATTATATTTTCCTTAATGAAGAATATTCTTCTAATGATAGAAATTGACTTTAATGGGTTGCGCAGATCTCAAACGTATAATCTTGATAAAAATGTTATTTCAAATTTTTGAACTCATCAAAATTTTCTATTCAAAAGGAAGTAGCTATATGTAAAATTTATATATACAAAAATAGTTATTTAAAAATGGATTTATTTGTATATTCTTTTACGAGAGAAATTTTAATTTACTATTGTTTTCAAATCGTTTCGAGTCACAATAAGCTATCTGCACGGAATTATGGAATAGTTAGGTACACAGGTACAATGGATCATCATCATAATCAGACACCAATTTGCATATGTTCAGGAATACAAACAAATACATCCACCCGTATTTATCATATTTAGTGGAGGCGCCATAAGCTTTGGAATTTGAGACTGGAAATATAATTTAAAATAAACAAAAGTTCTATCGTATCGGCCGTATCAATGATACGAGGCCCCGGGCTACTAGGGGTCCCAACGTGTGTTAGCAAATATTCGCCCAGTCGATGATGGGCCCCTCGACAAATTTTGATATTTCTTATTATTCCACTTCATAAAAAACGCATACGTATTCCAAAATAAGGGGCCCGCTTGAGATTTTGGGTCCCGTGCCCGAAATTTAATGCGGGGGCTATGGGCAGTGGCGTATACAATTGCAAATATGCAAAAAATTGCAGTTTTTTAAAACTTCAACCTCATTGAGCCACAGGTTACCATAATCAAATTAAGATGAAACTGTGTTTCACTTGTAGAAAATGTAATCTAGTTTAAAAAAATATAGAATGGTCTTTGTCGAAAACGTTCTCCTTCATGGTCAAAATGGGAAAAAATCGAAAAAAGTGCGAGTTTTGGGGATATTCAAAAGTGCTCCAGGGGGTTGTTTTTGGATCCCCATAAAAAATCGAACTATTGGACCAATTAATCGACTCGAAATTTTGTTCTCTTTAATTTACCATAGGACGATTATTTACAAAATATGGACCGTTTTCGTGATATAAGCAAAATATTTAAAAAGGGTTTAGTTTTTTGAAAATTAATAGGAGTATTTTATTTTTCCTAGAAATTCTCAATTAAGTTGATAAGGGTCTCCCTTTGAATCAACTAGTCTTCAAACAGAGGGTTGAAAATACTAATTTTTTTCGTGATATTCCAACGAAAATATATATTTAAATATCTGAAAAAAAAATTAGTTTTTCAACCTTCTGTTTGAAGGCTATTTGATACAAAGGGGGCCTATCTGATTGAGAATTTCAAGGGGGAAAAAATATTAATTTTCAAAAAAACTAAACTCATTTTAAATAGTATACTTTATAGAGAGTTTGAAATATATATTTTCTTTTGATTATCTCGAAAAAAATTACTTTTTCAACCCTCTGTTTGAAGGGTAGTTGATACAAAGAGGGAACCATTATCAACTTGATTGAAAATTTTAAGGGAAAAAAATATTAATTTTCAATAAACTATAATCATTTTGAATAGTATATTTTATAGAGAGTTTGAAATATATATTTTCGTTGGAATATCACGAAAAAATTAGTTTTTCAACCCTCTGTTTGAAGACTAGTTGATTCAAAGGGGAGACCCTTATCAACTTAATTGAGAATTTCTAGGAAAAATAAAATACTCCTATTTATTTTCAAAAAACTAAACTCTTTTTAAATAGTAGATACTATCGTTAGATTTATACTATGATATTCTTTCATAAACCAACTATTTTCCATATTTTTCAAATTTTCTTTTGAAAAAGGAAGAATTTCTTCTGAAACATTTTGAATTTTTATTAAATGTTTTCGATTTTTTTTATAAAGAATTGTATTTATTTTAATTTATATTTACTTATATATAAGTATAATTAATATGTTTATTTGCATCAACCAGAGTACATCTTCATTGATTTCTCCTTAATTTTTCTTCCCTTACATTCGATAAAATATCGTCTATATATCTTGATTTCTTCTCTCACTGATGCTAAAAATGTATTCTTCATTTTCTGAAATACAATATTAGCAAGACCGGAAATTTATACGACCCTATGATAGGAATTGCCAAATATGAGACCTGTGTATAAAATTGTTCATTAAATGTAAAATACCTCGCTTCAGTTTCAGAATTTTTTATATAAATATACAAATACAGGTATATATATCAAATTAATATAGGTAATAGAATTTATATACCATTTATTAAGATCTTAATCTAAATTAATATATAATATAATATATAGGTACGCTAACATATTTGATTATTCACTAATCTATAAATAACTTTGCGTTTTACTTTTATCTCAATTTAATCCAAATTTATGGTCCAGGTTTTGATTATTCAATGGTCCATTATGGTCCTTGAGTGAATTATCTATTAAAAGAACCCCCTGTATTGCATGAAATTCTAATAATACCCGATCTCTTTATCTCCTAATTCATTCATTCGTTTAGCGAACTCGAAATAAATATTTTCTCCTTACTGGATCTCGATCAAAGATAACGAACTAGTTTCGGATTTTTTTTAGCTTCGCCCCTCCTCAGAAATTCTTTTAATATCCGCCAGAAATTCCGAAGCAAAGGATTATCAGCTGATGAAAACGTGATCAAGTTGATGGGTGTTTTTAGAAATATGAAATTATTATATTTCGTCAACCTACCTCTGAAATCGATTATAATAATTATCCCTGATCGTGCACTCAAGGACAATTAATCGATAATATTTAGTTCTTATTAAAAACATAACATTCGAGAAAAATTGAACAAATATTTACGATAAATTATGTAAAAACTATAATCGCCGTCGGGGACATTTATTGCACAGTGCGCGGTTCATTCATAAAATTGTTTTCCGACTTATCTATTGAACAATCGAATAAAATTTTAGAAGCAGACTATAAATTTCTAAGGAAATCACAAGCGGTTGTCATCTACTAGATCCGAGATCGAATGGATTATTTTTTTTATTAAGGGAGATTGATGATGTAGGTTCTTGGTGAAACATATTTTAATAAATGAATGAAAACTTAAATTTTTTTTAATTTTCATTACTTTATTGGATTATTTGTAATTATAAGTCAAAAAGTTTGTTTCCTCGGACTTCGGAATCGAACCTGAGTGTCAAAATTAGCATTATTTTATTTTAATAATGTTTAGTTATTAATGCGGAGATAAGTTATACTCCTATGATGAGCACTTAACATGCGATATTATTTTCCTTGTTTTTAAAATAAGGAAAATATCTCCTCTTCTAATTTAAAGTTAATTAAATTGTTAATTAATATATTTAAAGTAAATTTGTAGCCCACTCGGAAAGTTAAAAACAATTGGGTGCCATTAGAGGTGACCAGTTAAGATTTAATACTAACCTAACAAATACATTCTCCAATTTCCAATTCGTTTATCCCTATGACTTCTAGAGTCTGGAACTTGCTTCCCCCTCCGTCTTTCCGGCAACAAGTAATACCCTATATACAGATATATTCAACTCCAAATTCCTGAAATTTATTCTTCTTTTCACGATTCAAAGCTCCACTCTGGACTAGAGAGGCTGTACTTTTTTGGTGCAACTTCTTATATTAATATCATTATAAAAAAGATAGAAATAAAATTTTTCCCGAACTATCGGCGTAATGTATTTATTCAGCCTTCTGCCCACGATTCGGACCCTCACTGGTATCCTTTTTCAATGTAGAGACTTTTACTTTTGTTCAGAGTTCTAAAAACTTAAAAAATAAATTTATTTTCCATAGTCCCTTTTAGTCCGGAAAAGCGTATACAATTAACTTCATTAATGACATTACTCATGAGGTTTACTATAGTAATTATAATAACAAAACTACTTTGTATTCATTGGATGTGACCAAATGTTGAACCTCCTATCTTTTCTGCTTCCAAGGCTCAGCCTACTCTTTGTTCCAACTTTCCGAGTGGGCTACAAATTTACTTTAAATATATTAATTAACGATTATTAACTTTAATTGGAAGCGACAGATATTTTCTCCATTTTAAAAATAAATAAAATATTATGGCGTTTTTAGTGCACATTACAGGAGTTTAACTTACCTTCGTACTTACTTAACTTTCTTAATATTAAACTTATTGAAGTAATAACTAACCCTCCCCCTCTCCCTTAATTTTGGATTCAATCTCCACCAAAATCCAATCAATTCTTAATCTCAATACAAAAAACTATATGTGAAATTTGGTTTTCATATACTTTTTGCGCTAGACTGCACACAAAATTTGGTAACGTGCTAACAAAACTACTAACGTACTTATTAATAGACACAGGCCCGACGAGAGGTGGTGGCAGGGTGGTACTTACCCCCAGGCCCGGCACTACCATTGTTAAATAAATTTTTCTACTACTAAAATCTATTACACTGTTCGTCAAAAATTTCCCCCCGTAAGCCTTATAATGGATTCCAGTAAAGTTTTATACGCTGATTAATATGCAATTTCCCGATTTTTTACAACACGCCAGAGTTTTGAGATATTATCGGTCAAAACGACGAAAAATGCGATTTTGACCTATTTTCAAGTCCCATTAGAAATTAAACAGCAATATTTGAAATCAAAATATTTTGTTGAAGTAATGGAAAACAGCTTCCTCTTTGATTTCCAAATTACTACTTGTTTTTGGCTCAATTAGAACTCGAGTTATAACTAAAAACCCTTATGTTTTTATCCATGTTTATTTATCCTTTATAATCACGTAGTTTTAGTTTTTTACTTATAACTCGAGTTCTAATTATAAATAAAAATATAAAATAGCAAAATTGGGTAACAAAGCATAGGTATTAAGTTTATGATTTATTTATTTGCTAAAATAATACCATATTTTACAAATTTAAAAATGTAGTACTTAAAGATAAGAGTAAATAGATATTTTATTTAATATGGATTTACTATGAGTTAAGGATACTGGGTCATATTTCACATTAAAATTAAAAATTAAAAGATATAAATTTTTTTCTTTTCAATATATATATTTCGGGCTATCAACTCTAGTAGTACTTTTTATTTGTCCCAGCATTAAGGGGCCCGCTGGTTTGATTTTTCCCCAGGGTCGTAAGAGTTCTCCAGGAGCATGAATAGACATATCGACAAAATAATTAATATCCCGTAAAATATAATTTTTGATCTTCACTTAGTAAGACATTTTTGTAAACCGAAACTCCATGGTTTCCCTCAATTTTTTATCAAAATAGTTTGTAGCAGTTTTTGAGATATTTCAAAAAAACGAAGCAAGTATAAAACACTTTTTATTCATAACGATTACAATACTTGACTTGTAAGTTAAAGTAAAAATAAGTACTTAAAATTAAGAAAATATGTTCATAAAGATGATAAAGTAGGTCGTTATAAATTTATATGCAGCGATAGTGAAGTTAAAATTCAAATTTTATTTTCTAGATCTGATCATGGCCAGCGATGCAAAGTGATCCAAATTAATTCAACTAACGAATTCCCCACTTGACGATAGATAATCCATTTATATTGAAATGTCATGACAATTTCAGTTAATTAATTATACAGGATACTGGATTTTAAGTAGTAGCACATTTTGCTAATTGATATGCATATTGATTTATTATTATTATTATTATTTTCAATTTGAAAAATTATCATTTAATTTATATATTTTAATCCGAGCGGCTTATCACGACGGAAGAAATAAATTTTAATTAATCAATTCGGAGGATTGATTTACACATCAGACAGATTATTACTAACTATATTAAAAGTATTTTCTTTTGGAGACGAACTGGTAAAATTCAATGGAGTATTGATGGTAAGGCAGCCCAAGGATAAAGGAAAATAAAATGTATTAACTCAATAGTTTACGAGTTATGGGAATGTAAATATTTTTCAATATAAAAATTCATGCCCAATCATTTGGCTAAATAATTTTTTGAATCAAAAATATGGAATTTGGTTCATGACTCGGATTTTAATAAACATTTTCACATTCATAATAAGGGATACCCATAGCCGGTGGCGTACCCTTTGAATCAACTAGTCTTCAAACAGAGGGTTGAAAAACTAATTTTTTTCGTGATATTCCAACGAAAATATATATTTCAAACTCTCTATAAAATATACTATTCAAAATGATTATAGTTTATTGAAAATTAATATTTTTTTCCCTTAAAATTTTCAATCAAGTTGATAATGGTTCCCTCTTTGTATCAACTACCCTTCAAACAGAGGGTTGAAAAAGTAATTTTTTTCGAGATAATCAAAAGAAATATATATTTCAAAATTTCAAACTCTCTATAAAGTATACTATTTAAAATGAGTTTAGTTTTTTGGAAAATTAATATTTTTTCCCCTTGAAATTCTCAATCAACTTGATAAGCCCTCCCCTTTGTATCAAATAGCCTTCAAACAGAAGGTTGAAAAAATAATTTTTTTTTTCAGATATTCCAACGAAAATATATATTTCAAACTCTCTATAAAATATACTATTTAAAATGAGTTTAGTTTATTGAAAATTAATAATTTATCTTTCTTTGAAATTCTCAATCAAGTTGATAAGTGTTCCTTGTATCACCTAGCCTTCAAACAGAGTTTGAAAAACTAATTTTTTTCGATATATTCAAACGAAAGTATAGATTTTAAGCTCTTTATGAAGCATAGGTAGGTATAGTTTTATTATAATTTTTAATGATTTTTATGAAGAATTGCAAAGCAATCAAGAAATAATTTTCAATAAATTAATTAAATAAATACAATTCTGTTATAACTACAATTCTGTTATAAAACCATCACAACATTTTCGTTTATCAAAAATCTAGAAACATCTGTAACAAATTTTTCCCTTTATCAATGGAAATTTAGAAATATCTGATAAGCTAACTTTATTTTCTTTTCCTTTTTAAAGAAAGCTACTTTTTCTTATTATCCGTGCTACATAATTTCATAAGATTTCAGTCCATAAATCTAGATTACCAGCAATAAGCTAGTCTCAATAGTGTCTTCAATGATTTTGATACTTTTTTCAATTGAATATATTTTATATAATATAAATACGGGACACGGCCCTGGTCTCACATCTCACGTCTCTAGCTTTTTGCCCTTAAAATTTTTTTTTCAAAAAATCACTTTTTTATTTAGTCCAATTAATATATCAAATTTTATAAGCGGCTAAATTTGATCTATTTAAAATAACATTTTTTAATTTAAATTTTTTCTTCTTTTTGAAATTTTAGTTACCAGATTTATCAATCGTCAAACATCGTTGATGATAAGTAGTTTATCAATGTTCAAGTTAAGAATCGAATCAAACATTCTTCTATGTTGATTAATTCCTTTAGATTTCCTACTTTACTATTACATTTGATCGATAATTTCCATGTTTGTCACTTTTTTACCCAAGATAGATACATATGTCTGTTTCAAGTACTTGTATATGTTATGGACACAGCTGAGTGCATTTCCTTGATTTGAGACAAACCTGGACACAAACAATATCATGCCAGGAGGACAAGGGCAAACCAAGCCCATTTGAATTGAATGGAATTGATAATAACAAATAACAAATGCCGCCCACGGAAAAATACCTTTGTTGTTATCAGGGGCGTTACCCGATATGTTCAAATAATCCTTAATTATTAATTATTAACCGATATTTAATTAAGACCTCAACTACCGACATAGAATATTAATTGAATCCCTATGTACAATCCATTTCAATATTTGATAACCTTAGTAATAACCTAATAACATTTGGATATGAGGATTAAATAAATACAACATTATAATGTTATTAACAGTGAATTTGTGCTTACTGATTATTAATATCTTTAAATATAAAAAACAAATTACGATTAGGTAGCTTTGAGAAATTACTATAGAACTTCAAAAGTGATGGTCTAGTACAGGGGCTCCCAACCCGTTTATAGTACCGTATCTGTACGTTGTAAACAATTTGATGACGTACCGGTAGACCAAAATCCATTTGATGAGACCAATCTCCATTGCATTTATTCCCCATTTCAAAATAAATGGGAATTGAAATGCATGAAGCACATTTGTAATAAAGACAAGTAATTTGGTATATATTTTGATTGCTAAATATATACATAAAATATAATAATCACTTTAAAAAATATATAATTAGTGAGAAGATTGGGCCTGTTAATTATTAACTAAAGAAAATATCGGGCTTAATGTTTGTCATTTTAATGCGAAGATCCGATTCAATGTCCGCAAGGCTCTATATTTGGTTGTCATCGTGACTGCAGAAAATCCTTTTTCACATAAATATGTGGTCGCAAGTGGCATTAAAAATTTTACTACTTGGCATGAACCTTCTGGGTATTCTTTACGAATAGATAGCCAAAAAGTGACTAGGTTGGAGCTCTGAAAGCTTAATTTCAATCTACTGTCACTGCAGAGGTCTATAAAAGATTCTTCAGCAATCACATCGTCTGGAACCACCCCAATTTTGAGCTCTGAGATCTACATGAAAATAATTTTTGAAACATTCAAAAGTTGATGTAAGATGTTTTCTAATGTCGCTCATCACATCGTCTTTTAAATTATTTTCTTCAATAAAGTTACAGAAGGAAGGAAACATGTTAACATTTTGTTTTTCAATTTACTGTTGCATGAATTGCAATTTTTTCTTGAACGCACTTATTTTGTCATACAAGTCGAACACAGAATTGTTAACTACTTGCAAACTCAAAAATCCCATCAAAGCATTACAACACAAACAATGGATAAGAAATTCCAAATTAAAATATTAAAATGTGTGGATTATTAGTTATTTTAGTCATTTCTTTTCTTTTTTCGTATCACAGATTTTTAATAGATTTTTGTTTTTAATTGTAAAATCATTTGGGTACTGGTAGCTGCTTGTCCGCGTACCAGTACTGGTACGCGTACCCAAGGTTGGGAACCACTGGTCTTTTTTTTAATGAAAATGATGAGAGGAGTTACACCAAAAAGGAGCAACCACCAAAGGCCTGGGTTGGTCCCTCCATCGTGAAAAGAAGAAGAAAGAAATTTATGGGCTGGGCGGGGGTCGAAGGTATCTGTGGATACGGGTCTTAAATCTAGTAGTCTAGTACAAGATCCTAGATGTTATGATTATTTTTATTATTTCAGAAGGGATATTTCACCACTTCGAGTTTGATCCGAGGGTGAAATATCTCTTCTGAAATAATAAAAATAATCATATCATCTCGGACCTACTAATAGATCATCTCTCTTGGATTTTTATAGTAATTTCTGATTACTCCCTCCAACCCAAATTAGTTGCTACATTTGAATATTTTTTTACTGATTATTATTTATTGGTACTGATGATTTTATAATTTTGTTTTAATATTTTTCAGAGATTTTAGGTTGATATGGTATCAATCATTAATATTAGCTTGACAAGTACCTACTCCCATCTTAAGTAGAGCATCCGTGCCAAGTTAATTTCAAAATGTTGCTTGGAAAAAGTTGTCCCAAAATAAATCCTACATTTATGCAAAGTAGAAAAAAAGCAAATAAAAATATTGAAATGCAACATTTAAATTGGAACTCAATTTTCGAACCAAATGTAGCAACTAATTTGGGAGATTATTTAAGGTTGTAAGGAAATATAAATAAGCTGTATATCAGTAGAAATTGTGAAATATTTAAGGAAAAGTTTTTGTTTTGCCGAGAGTAGCAGAGTTGTTGATTCACAAAGAGAAACAAAGTTTTCAATATCCATATGATATTGACTCCATGAAAAACATTTATAATTGAAGAAAGACTGATGATGAAGACCAAGTCTTCGAAACTATAGTCTCAAACAAATAAATAATATATATACAGATATATCATCTCGATATATATATATGTGTGTATGTTTATTTGCATCAAGCAGAAGACAATCTCTTTGTTTCTCTTTGTAAATCTTTAAGGGTTAATCCAAATATTTCGAAGCTAGGTAAGTACTTCATCAGTGTATAGTCATTCATCTCATTAATATATCAGGTCTCCAGTAGAATACAAGAGTTATAACAGGAAGGCAACAAATAATTCAATCAAAATATTCTCGACAACAGTAGCGAATATAAATCAAAAGAGCTGGAATCAATCTATTTCTATAATATTACATATTGAGAAAATTAAATATTTATAATGTTGTATAAAACTAGTAAAATTCTCAAGGTTCATAGATATTATAATAGATTTCTAGGAATTGTCCAGCAGATGATGCAATTTTATCGTTTTTACTTTATCATAGGTATAGTGTATGGTCATTGTTCAAGTATTGTAATCGTGAATGAAAAAATGTTGTTTTTTTGCTTCGTTTTTTCGAAATATCTCAAAAACGGCTGAAACTATTTTGTTAAAAAAAAAATTGAACGAAACCATGGTGTTTTCCTCTACAGAAAAGCTTTAATGACTGAACATCGGAAAAATTATATTTTAAGAGATATTGATGATTTTGTCAAAATGTCTGTTAGTATATTACCAAATTTTGTGTATACTCTACCTCAAAAACTAGTGTGAATATCAACACGAAATTTCTGAGGGGTGAACCGCAATTGGAATTAGGTGGACACATCTTTGGAATTATGTGTACTTATTTTGGAATTCATTAGATAATGCCCCTTGATCTATTGTTTTCTACTTGGAAATGAAAGTGCAAGTGAAGGAGGTGTACACCGATATTAGGTTACAGTTCACCCCTCGGAAATTTAACATGTAGATTCTTTATATTGAGATTAAGAGTTGATTAGATTTTGTTTAAAATTAAACAAAAAATTAAGGGTGTGGGGCTCTTAAATAATTGAAATTATAAAATTTTCAAACTAAAAAACTACGAAAAATGAAATTTACTATAAAAGAGATCTAAAATAAAAAAGAGAGGCATTATTTTTTTCGGGGGCCAAAATGGTCGGCAGGAGGGAGGATCAAAAATAATTTAAAATGAAGAAAGCATTAACAATAGAAGATTCTCATTTTTAAGGAGATATCATAAATTTCTAATGAGTCCAAAATTCAGAGGGGAGGGTTCTTTCGTAAATGATTTTAAATTATTTTATTAAATATTAAAAAATATTATATAAGGGCCGGTGTATGGAAAGTAAGATGGATGGCCAATTTATTTTATCATAGCTCCATGAAATAGATTTAAAATTCAATTTTAAATTTTCGATAGAGATTATATATAATCAAATTATCAATCTTGTATTATTAAAAGAGAAAGAAAAACTTCAGATATATTTATGAAAGTTGTAATATTTAAAAGAATTATGTAGAGTAAAAAGTGTTTTGTGTTAACTGAAGATGTGCTCGACTAGGCCCGAAACATGTTTTAATAATAATACATTTTTCAAAAATTAAGAAGTTTTTTCTTTCTCTTTTAATAATACAAGATTGATAAGAAGAATAGGGAAGTTATATTAATAATTTGAACAATCGAGAATATTTTGAAGTCAAATAAATTAAACATATACGAAATGCCTGTAGGTATGTATAATGTATATGTTTATATTATTATTTAAGCTAAGGACATCCTCATTGAACTGTTCTTATATTAAACGTTTATTTTCTATATTGAAATGGCGAAACACATATTTGTTTTATATATTTTCGAATTTCATATAAGGCTTTAAAAAATGACCCTCAGCCAATGTAGAGTTTTGAATGCATAATTGAAAAAATAAATAAAAAGGCCCTGGACTGCTCCACATGGGGTATATATTTAAAAAGCATTTATTCAAAGCCAGCCCTGATTAACCACAATCAAAAATTCGCCTAATTTGTTATTCCAATTGATTCAATCTGGAATTCTCTCAAGTTTCCCAAACATAAATTATTAATGCCATTCCTTGTAGTCTTAAAGGTTGAATGATATATTTACTAGCCATATAAAAATACAATTTCTCAACGGTATGTGTGCGCTCACACAATTGAATCAAGACATGACATTGAACCTTGAAGGCGGATTGTATTTTTTCTGCCCGGAGATTCAATCCTCTGTTGATTGATTGGATGCCAAAATCATTTCACTTTGACACTCAACTGTTTGCAGATCATAATTTATCTTTGACAAGGCTTTGATTGAAATCGATCCGAAAAATAAAATTATTAACTATGTGAAATGTTCAATAGATAAGGGGAAGTATTTTTTTATGAAGGGGTTGCCAACCTCTAGACCTATCGACCAATTTGAGCTTCGACTACGAAAGGATTACAATTCCAAACTATATATCCTACCATTGTATTATTCATCATGAAGCTTTCTTTGTTTAGTAAAAAACTGACCTTTGGAAACATTTTAAAAATAGTTATACAAATAATCAAATCTGTTAGAGCAGACTTGAAAAAATTAAATAATTATAATCTTATTAATTAATAGAAATATTTAATTGAAAAGTTTTTGTTTTGCCGAAAGTACCAGAACTGTTGATTCATATAGGGAAATCAGCTATATATTATCTATGTAATTTTAAATTGAAAGTTTTTGCCGAGAGTAGCATAATTTTTATATATTGAAGGAGACAATAAAAGAGTGTGTCTTCTGCTGGAATTATAAATTTTATTTATTTATAACGAGACTATAGTTTCGAGGGCTTTGCCCTCTTCATCAGTCTATTACAATTGATTCACGAATTAATTTATGAATGAAAGGTTAACATCTTTCATTCATAAATTAATTCCTGTGAATCAATTGTAATAGACTGATGAAGAGGCAAAGCCTCTCGAAACTATAGTCTCGTTATAAATAAATAAAATTTATAATTCCAGCAGAAGACACACTCTTTATTGTCTCCTTCAATATGTATATTTTATTTGTTTGAGACTATAGTTTCGAAGTTTGACCTTCATCAGTCTTTTTAATTAGAAATATTTGAACTGCTATTTCTGATGGGATCAAATTCCACAATGCACTTAGATAAATTCGTATGTTCAGTGATCTGATTGATCCCAGGAGAACAGATCAAATATTTCTAATTAAAAAGATTGTAGATTAAGGTCAAATCTTCGAAACTATAGAGGACCATCTCATGGAATACCCTTTATGAATAGAAATATTTGTTTAGTAAGTGACAAAGCAACGAAATTAACGTTTTCGGTAGGAATTAGCCATAAACGGTATGGTAAGGTTTTGATTCATATTGACATGCCCCTTTATCCTGTTTTTTAATATTTTATCGAAATTCTACTTAATATGGTCTATTGGCCGCGGAGCAAATCAAGGTCATAACAAAGACTATATTTTATGACGAGACTGCGTCAATATGAGAGAGTTCAAGTTACCCATAGAATTAGATTTAAATTTTCTATTAGATCCGATATTGGCACTCGGGTTCGATTCTCTTCTTACATGTAATTAAAAATAATCCATTCCATCGGTTCAAAAGATAACACCCTCTTGTGATTTTCTTAGGCTGCGTAAATGTTCACTATAGGCTCAATGACAATGTGTCATTCATATTTCATGAAACCTACTAAAGTAAAAGTAAATTTATTCATTGAAATGAAGCCCGCCTAAGTCGAAATCATTAGTTTTTGAAACATTGTGTCAATAAAGAATAGAACTTTGACCAAGAAAATCCTAAACTTTGTATACCCTAGATCTGGGGTCCCCAGTTTTTAGAAATGTGAAGATTGAAAACTGGCCGGATATAACATATTAAATGGAAATTGTATTAATAATACGCTATTATATGGCATTAATATTAAATATAGTGAAAATTTGTGAATTAATTCTGCAGTAGCCACGGGCCGGATGAAAAAGTTTCAAAGGCCAGATTTGGCTCGGAGGCCGTAGTTTGGGGACCCCTGCCCTAGATCCCTAGAGAATTGGTTCTCAGCCTAAAATCTCGATTTAATTCTACGCAGTCGCTTCATAAAAATGAAGTCTTTGCTATCGTGGCCCGAAGACCATACTAACTAGAATTTCGATAAAATATCAAATAATCGAAAATTTTTGATTTGAAATAAAAAAAATTAACATAAACTCCTCCATCCCAAATTAGTTGACACATTTGAATATTTTTCTACTGATTATTGGTACTGATGATTTTATAATTTTGTTTTAATATTTTTCAAAAAATCAGCTCAAGTTCAGATTAACCAATGTATTTTAAAAGAGAAAGAATCTAATCTTTAGGACAAACTAAGATTTTAGTAGAAATATTATTAATTTCCGTTATAGAAGAATGGAGTAAAAAATTTCTGTACTTATATAATATATTGCGATTCAGAGAGAGGTTTTTGTCTCGAGGGTGGGAGCTGACTGCCCGGAAAGCATGTTAGTTCTCAGGTTCGACTCCTGAGGGGATGAATCTCCTCTGATATCGCAATTTAATAATATTTCTACTAAAATCTTGGAATTTGTCCTGAAGGTTAAATTCATTCTCCTTCAATAATTAATATTTTAGCTTGACAAGTACTCCATCCTTAAGTACAGCACCCGTGCCAAATTAGTTTCAGAATGTTGCTTCGAAAAATGTGTCCCAAAATAAATGCTATAATACATTTATGAAAAGTAGAAAAAAATAAAAAATAATAATAATATTGAAATGCAGGATTTTAATTGGAACTCAATTCTCGAACCAAATGTAACAACAAGCAACTAATTTGAGACAAAATTTTCGAACCAAATATAGCAACTATTTTGGGACGGAGGGAGTATTATTTTGGCTCATTTAGAAATTGTTAAAAATTGTTATTTTTTTCTTATACCTATATAAATTTCATTCATTGTTATGAGAGGGAATAAATTTTTGGTTGGTGTTCCATCCAGAAGTAGTCCGAGGACCAAAAGATCAAGATTTTTCTTCTGGTGTTTTGTTTTTAATTGGAACAATAAATTATTATTCGATTTTGGACAGTGGATGTTTTTACCTTGGATTGTTGTTTATTATTAAATATTTGGATTCTAGGCGATTGGATTGAATTTGTATTAAAAAGTTTTTCTGACGTAGTTGACCTTTATGCGGGTGGAGTTCCCTAGGCAATAATTAATAACAAAATCAATTAACCACTATCAGGCTGATTAGATTTTGCTTTCAAGTGGAGAATATATTATCATTTATCAATTTATATTTTATTACATTAGTTAATTAGAATAAATAAGAAACGGTATCAGATTCATATTAAAAATTTTTAGAGAAATTGAAAAAATGTCGAGGGAATAAATAAGCCAGTCAAGTGCGGTTCGGACCAAGGGCTCCGTACCTTTTAATTTTGAAAATTCTTGAGATATCAAGATCAAGGTTGGTATCTTAGACCATGAAATATATAGACACGCCCTCTGCTACTCTCCACACAGAGTGAAGTGAGGCCAACATCGCCTACAGATGACGTCACGTTCTCGCATAAATATTTTGGTTATATTAATTTAATATTAATTTGCAATTATTGGAATCCAAAATAAATAATCTAAACTACGATAAATTTATCTCAATGTATAATTATTCCTATAGTGGCCATGCTATTTCTGGGTGTTCCTACCTACAGATGACGTCAAGTTCTCTAGGAGATGTTGGCCTCACCAAATCGACACCAGGGCGTGTCTATATATTTCATGGTCTAAGGTTGGTATCATACTGTCTAGTAATTTATTATCAAAGAACCAAAACCTTTAATGCTGGAATACTAACGGGCTTGACCAACCGAGTGGGGGACGTTATATTGTTAATGGGGGTTACGTGGTGGTTCAGAGCAGGGGGTTGGAATTAGATATTTGGCTCAGGGTCGATAGAGGAATCTTGCACAATCTTAAATTGACTTTTATTTTTTGTTGATAAAGAGAGAATGGGCGAATTTGCGGATTTTCTTTAGTTTAATTATGCCATTTTTTTTATTTTTTTTTAATGAAATTAATAAGAGAGAAGAAGTTACACTAAAAAGGTGCATCTCCTAAAGGCCTG
Source organism: Forficula auricularia (assembly GCA_024734495.1). Classification (NCBI taxonomy): domain Eukaryota; kingdom Metazoa; phylum Arthropoda; class Insecta; order Dermaptera; family Forficulidae; genus Forficula; species Forficula auricularia. Next base: position 4,039,737 of record JALMQS010000127.1, read on the forward strand.
GCTTGGCCCCTCCATCTTGCAAAGAAGAAGAAGAGTGGATTTTATGGGTTGGGTAGGGGTCTAAATGTCCACAGTTATGAAAATCACCTGACAATTTTCAGCTCTCTCAAATCGTATTTTTTAAATTAAATGAATTCAACAAACTATGCCTAGATTACCCATTTTAATGAGATCAACTCAACAGAATGCACAGCGTCTTGACCCCTATTTTTGGAGTCGTTTTCAGGTACAGATTGAAGTCTTAAAATAGACTAAAGAGACTAAAGGGCTAATTTGGTTTTCAATTTTTGAATTCGCTAAAAACCAAGACAGTATGACAAATGTGTAAAATCTAAAAGCCCAAAATATTCAAGTTTAAATAATTGCATATTTAAGCCTTCAAAAAATTAAAAGGAAAGACAATGTAAACTTGAATACTTTGAGTTTTTAGATTTTACATTTTGGTCTCTCTGACTTGGTCTTAACAGTGTCCAAAAATTGAAAACCAAATTAGGACTTTAGTCTATCTTAAGACTTCAATCTATACTTGAAAACGACTCTAGAAATAAGGGATCGAAACGACGTGAAATTTGATGAGTTTATATGTAATCTAAAAGGTTTCAACCGAAATATCTTTTCTGATAAACAACTGAACCAGCGAAGATTCAAATCTGAAAATTAAGACGAATAGGTGTAATAATTTTTTTTTAAATAATTAACCCGAAGATTTGGTATCTTTTTTTGAAAAATAGATGGATTCTTTTCAAAAATACAACTCACGGTATAAACCAAATATAACAAGAAAGAATTTAAATTTCGTAGCTTCTCTTAAATATATTGAATGTGAGGGTGTGTTTTGTCTCGAGGGTGGAACTAACAAGCCCGGCAAGCGTGTTAGTACTCGGGTTCAACTCCTGAGGGGATGGAGCGCTCTGGTATGCAATGTTAAAGGATTTTCAACTTAAATCTGGATTTTGACCTTAAAATTTAAATTTTTTCTTGAAAAGATTTTTATTTTTGACCCCACGAAAAATTCGACCCTCTCTAAAATAATAATTTTATTAAAATTTTAATACGATTTTTGATTACTGAGAAATCAAATACCTACATGTCAATTTCAAATTTATATCTTATTAAGTTAACTACCTACAATGTATTGAGAGACGGACATCTAGTAATTTCAAAAAGGGAACATGAACCCCTAATGGATACGTCCCTGAATTTCAAACACCCTGTAATTATTAAGAACATTATTTCTCAATAAACTCATAGAGATCATTTTAATAATAATACTTCCTTGACAAATCGAAAAAAATTCCCAAATGTCTGAACAAACGCTGTTACCATTTAAGGACTGGCCAGAAATTAAAATAATTGATAAATTTGAACTTGAAATTATTGTGATAATTTAGTTTTTTCATTGGTTCGTTGCTGGCTTAGCAGAGAATCTGATTTACGCTTTTTGCATAGCAATCAACTCGAGCTCAAGGCAGACATGAAATTATGCAAAATTTTCAAAGAATTTAGAAAGAAATACACCAAGTGTATGCTTTGATGTAGGCTCGTCTAATTGGAACAGTGTCATGTAAACAGAAAATTATAGGGAGAAAAAAATTAATCTAATAATAAATAATAGCTTAATAGATTAATTTATTATATAAAGTATTTAAAGAAAAATGTTAAGATGAAAAATTATTTGAGAAGTACTATAAAAATAAAATAAATAATTTATATGTTGTATATTGAAAATAATCAAGTTTTTAAATTATTAAGATTTAAGTAATTACTCAATTCTCTGAATTGAAAGTACGAAAAAAATATTTTACTAGCAAATCATAAATAAATTTATAGTGAAGCAAATTTTTATAAACATACCTATTATATAATAAAATAAATAATTGTATTAAATCTAAATAATAATGAAATTGATCTTATTAAATAAAGATTCAAACAGGAGTTCACCATCTTCAATATATGTCAAATTTTTTCTGGATATAATCGCCAATGCTGAGAACGGCGCTTCACATTAATAAATAAATATATCTAATACAAAATGGCAATTTCTAAATTATTAAAAATTTAATGACAGATATACCTGGAATTAACCAAATATTAATTTTTGGCCGTTGCGGATTATAATTTTTTCATTGTTTCATTGACATTTTGTTATTTTATGTACAGGTTTCATTTTATTTTTTGATCATTTTTTATTGTTTTCATTTTGTATGTGCATGATTAAAATTACAACATCGTACCTATTTATTTACATTTTTAACTTTCTTAAGTAAAAAATATGAGGGGAGAGGCCCAACGTAAACTCTTTGCTTAGTGTACTATATTTCCCTAATCCGGCACTGGCTGGAGGAAGAAAGCATGTGGATCAGTTGAAAATTTTTTCAAAAATAAATAAATAAATAATAAAATTTAAGAGCGCCGCGCCTGAAAGTGAACTCCTCATAGAACAGGTCATATTCATCTCTTATTGTCTTTAAGATGTCTAGAAGGCATGTTCTAGAGCAGTGGTTTCTAACCTTTTCAGTTTAGTTACTTATATATGACCAAGCAAACCATGTATCTTTAGACCTTGATAAAAAACAAAAACAAAAAACATATATGATTTATTTAAGAACTTTTAAACACCCATTTAAGTCTTTTGAATTGATATATTATATTTGATTTTTCTATAATTATTAGAATGAAATTTACTTTATATCAAGAAATCGTATTTTTTAATATTCGATCCTTTTTGCCATACTATTTCTAATGAAATATGTTTTTTTTAATGTTATCTTCATATTTTTAACCGACTTCAAAAAAAGGAGGAGGTACTCTATTCGACTGATTTTTTTTTTTTTTTTTTTTTTTGTGTGCCTATGTTACCTCATATCTCCGCCAATTGTGAACCGATTTTGAAAGTTTTTTTGCATTTGGTCCAGTCTACCTTCCGATTGATCCCATTTTTTTCATATGTATTAGACCATTTTAATTAGGTTTGTTCAGGACTAGCATTTTTGTTTATGAACCGATTTCGATGATTCTTTTTTATTGGAAAGGGGTATCTTAGGGATGGTGCAATATTAATTTGGTCAAGTTCTGATGATAGGATCACTATTAATAACATCACTAAAAAGAGAAAAATAAAAATAATTTTTAAGAAAAAATAAAACCGACTTCAAAAAATTAAATGCAACAAATAAAATACTCTAAAAGGTATAAAATAATTATTATCTTATTTATTTACAACTAAACTACGAAATATTAACATGAAATTACTTTTTGAAGTCGGTGTCAAACATATACCTTTTATGAATCGCACTCGACGGATCTTACTTAGTACGTTTGGTTGGTACGCTCGCTTATAGGTATAGTTTGTTTGGCACTGACTTCAAAAAGTAATTTCATGTTAATATTTCGTAGTTTAGTTGTAACTAAATAAGATAATAATTATTTTATACCTTTTAGTGTATTTTATTTGTTGCATTTAATTTTTTTGAAGTCGGTTTTATTTTTTTCTTAAAAATTATTTTTATAGCATAAAAAGAAATACGAGTATAAAGCAGTCCTTCTCAAAGTTGCGGTGGTGATCTTAGTTGTATTGGTGTGAGGATTGAAAAAAAGTAATTTTAAAAGGATTAAGAAAAGGAGGAAAAAATAAAAGAAAAAAATTGTTTTTCTATGCCTTTGTTAAAAAACAACAATGTTTTGAACACTACTGTGGAGAGAAGAAGGAGACATTTTATTTGTTTCATTCATTGACACTTTGAAACCCTGAAGGAGTGAAAAATCCTCCGAAATGTCAGTTTGAAAGGAAAGGAGAAAGGATTCCAATAAATTACACCTTATTTGATATGTGTTAATTTTTTCTTTCCTCACTACCCCTGGGCTGCCTTCCATTACCTTCAATTAGTAATTTTAAATTTGCTAAATAAATTAATTGAAAAAAGAGAAAATTAAAAAAAAATATTTCCAATTTATCCGAGTTTTCGCTTGGTGTGTGGTTAAGTAAAAATTCAAAAAACTCTAAATCGGCGACGCCCAGTTTTCCCCTGCCGTGACAAAGGCCCTGTACTTGAGAAATATCGCTATCCAGGAGTAAAGAGTTGAAACGAATTTTAGAATTTAATAATGAATTGTTGGCATTTTTCCAAATTAAAGAAACATACACTTTTGAAAAATATCTCAAAAGTGATATTAATTTACTAAAGTGGCTTATGAAAAAAAGGTTAGTTAAAATTTCTTGAAATCAAAACTTTTCTTAACTTCTAAAAATATTAAGAGCCACTACTGTAAAACATAGATATATAGATACAAAAATAGGGGTAAAGTGTTTCTACATCTTTCTTTTGTTTAACCGAATGTTTTCTACATTTGATTCAATCACGAATCAACTGTAGGGAATTTTTGTCAAATATTGAGTGAAAATAATATTTGAACTTATATATTTCTAACTTGAAATAATGATCTTAAATAAATTTTTATAATTTTTCTAACTGATATGACAAAGAATAATTGACCTATCAATGAGAAGTGTTTTGACCGCGCTTTATTTGAAAAAGATATTTTATCACGAGACTATTGCGGATTATGCTATTAAAGTCTGTGGAGTCTTAAATCTGGACCAGGAGAGAAAAAAGATGTGATCCACTTAGCTAGAATCCAACGTCATTTTGCGTATAGCCCTCTAGAGATTCGGATGGATCATAAGACTCCACAGACTTTAATAGCATAATCCGCAATAGTCTCGTGATAAAATATCTTTTTCAAATAAAGCGCGGTCAAAACACTTCTCATTGATAGGTCAATTATTCTTTGTCATATCAGTTAGAAAAATTATAAAAATTTATTTCTTTTGTTTATTTGAAAAAGGTAAATTTTAGCAGGGGAAGGCGTTGAGCAATTATTTCATTTAAAAAGTGGATGTTAGGCCAAATAAAAATAAGAAACCTATGTTAGGTATACTATATAAAGTCATCTCAATTATTTATATTATGTAATAAACCTAATTTGGTCATTGGTTTCAAATTACCATTTGTTTTCTACGGAAAATTCTCAATGTTCTTTCAGTTTCAATTTGTAGAACTTTGATGTTTAATTACTATTTAAATATAAAAATTATCATACTATATTAATTAGTCCCCTTCAAGTAACTATTTTACCCATATGGGGGTAATTACTCCCAAGTTAGGAATCACTATTCTAGAGCGAGTATGCTATCAGAGTTTTTGATTTAAACTAAAGGGAATCCTGTACATTAAAATGTAAAGTATTCCTGCTCCTGGAGACAGGATCTTACACCTTTTATTTAAAAAAAGTGAATGGAACTTTAAGTATACATGGAATAACAAATCATTCTCCTTCTTTTAACTTGGATATAATATAATTCAATTAAGTTCCGTGTCTTTAATTAGATAAAAAACGCACTCGCTCTAAAAATACTAATCTTCCGTTCATATATGGCAAATGTAATTCAATTATATAAATAATAATTATAATTCCAAGGTGAATAACAAAGTCTCCCTGTTTGATAATACTTGTGCTATTCACTATTTGAACTCTCTAGTGTCGGAATGCACTTAATTGATCGTAAAACATAACATATGATAACTGTAATATCACCGTTTTAGTAGATTTCGCATGGCTATAACAATTAGTATTCCTCAAGGACCAAGGACAACAATCGCCCTTTGGATCTGGTGGGTGGAGCTGATTTATTGCTCTTTAGGGGTTGGTACATTACTACGAAGGACGTCTTGAAAACCGCTCCATATTTAGACTCGCAACTTCATAGATCCATGTCAACAAGGACAATAAAATGCCTGAAAAAGTAATTTCTATTTCTTTAAGGGGAATTTAAATAGATAGCCGTAATAATTTGATTATAATACTGTCAAGTAATTAGCGTTTCTGTTTTGATTAACCTTTCATTGAATAAGATAAAGATCGATTTGTATCTTTGGAGCTTAGAATATAAATCTAATTAAGTCTGCGGAGTAAGTTGACACTCTTATTGATATATAAATACTCTAGGTCTTAAAACAAAGACCTATTGACCCTTACCTTGAAAATTCCTTCACTTTTTCCTCAAATCACATAAAACCAAAACGTCATGTAAAAATTTTTAACAAGCTATTACAGGATATTGATTTAAAAAGGTTTTAAATAAATAAATAATAATTTTTAATTTAGGTATATAAAAACTAACAACTTTCTCTTGGATTTATTAATTTAATACTATTTTCCCAATGACAATGGTATTAAAATTTCATTTTTAAGATGCTTTTGGGATTAAAGATATAAAATATTTTTTTTAACATAGAGTGTGAGATATATAGTATTTCTGTAAAGATCTCATTATTTAGAATTAGGCTGCATTTTTAAAATTTAACTCACTTAAAAATTACTACAAAGAGGGGCGTCAAATTGCCGATTTTTATATCTAATTTTAAATAAATAATAAATTTATTTATTTATTAAATAGTCCGTATGCGAGTTGGCTGCTTATATTATTTTTTATTTATTATTTATACAGATCACGGAACTTAAAATTATGGAAAAATTCTATAAACACAATTATTCTCTGCTTAAGAACAATAAATACATTACATACAATTTTGATAATGAAATATTTGGAGAGTTTAATTTATCATCTTCTTTCTTATTTTCATAAAGAAATTTTGATACACTATACCTTAACAATATCTAATGGCAAACGTTTGTATCGTAATCAGTAGAGAAAAGGGCTAGTTTGCGAAATGTCCATGGTTTAAATACATTCGAGGACATTTTTTTTAAGAATAAATAATATTTATAGAAAAAATATTTGGGGGGTTGCAGAAAAATTATTGACGGATCAATTTTATTTTTTCAAATATTTTATAAATTTAAAATATATATGTTTAATAAACTTAGTTAAATTAATGTTGAAACACATACATAGAATACTATTGTAGATGCAAGGCCCGCCTTCGACGGCCCTCTTGCTAGCCAGGGGGCACGCCCCCTGGACCCCCAGCCCTCGGAATCCCCCCCCCCGAAACCCACCCAGTACCACCGACTCCCAACACTCTTTCGCGGTCAAATTGGGAAAGTGCCGGACCACTTCATTCGCCAATACATGTATCCCCATGACTTCAAGGAACTGGAACTCTCTCCCAGCCTCCATCTTTCCCAGCACTTATAATCTTCAAACCTTCAAAATCCGAGTGCACAGACACCTACGTCTACACCCTCTCACTTAATCTACTTTCCCTTCTCTTCGGTAATGCAAGGGTCTTTCGAGATCCATAGGGGCTGCATCTTCACTGGTGCACCCTTCTTGCATTCAAAAAAAGTTTTTTTTTTATTTAATATATCATATTAAGTAATAGTAATTGAGAGTTAATTAGATCTATTTCAAATTAGCTCTTTATATTTATAAGGGTGAGGCTTTGAATATTATAGTTTTTAGAAAATTAATTTTTTAGAAAAAGTGGAGAGACTAATAAAATTTTACCTCTTTTGAAAAATGTATATACAATTAAAAAGGAACAACATCAACATTTAAAACAAATTTCACGAAGACTGAAATTAAGCTAATTAACGAAATCAACTTACTAATATAGATTTAATCAAAATTTCAACCTAACCATTTCAAGTTATTTTTTTTTTAGGATTTAGAGAGTAAGTTTAGATATGAATAGCATCCGTTGAAAATGAAATAATTAAGCATCAAAATCAGTGTGAATGTGAGTAAAATATTCAAAATCATCGTTTCATTAGGTGAATCTAGATTATTTATCAGGGTGTTTCTAAATTGATGTGAAATATTTTAAAGGGTGATTTTTCAGCAAAAATTAAGGTGGTCTTTAATATAATTTTTTGTTCAAAACCCCTTCCCTTCCAAGTTCCAGTCCTCTAAATTTAGTGTGGGAAATGTTTTTATTTAATATATTCACTATGGAAGAATTTAGAAGAATGAAATTTGGCAGATAACTTATGCTAATAAATGGCAGATTTTGACGATTTTGTAACCCTAAAATTTTATCACAAGGGGATGAAAAACCCTACTTCATTTGCTACCAGCCTACTTGATTTTTTTAAACAAATGATAACCAGTCTGTGAATTTATGTGAAAAGGGTTTGAGTATTATTTTATGAGAAAAATTTAAGACGTAAAAAAATGCGGATTGAATCCGTGTTTTTAATTCAAGTTTTTAAATAGGAAAATGTAGACGCATTTAAAAGTTTTGATTCAAACTATTATAGAATTGTTTTTTCCATCCCCTTGTGATAACATTTTAGGGTTACAAAAATCGTCAAAACTGCCATTTTATTAGTATAAGTTATCTCTATAGTGGATATATTAAATAAAAACATTCCCTCCCCCCTAACTTTAGAGGATTGTAACTTGGAGGGGAAGGGGTTTTGAACAAAAAATTATATGAAAGACCGCCTTAATTTTTGCTCAAAAATCACCCTTTAAAATATTTCGCATCAATTTAGAAACACCCTGTGTAGGTATTTAAAAATAAAAATAAAAATAAGCCTACTTGTTCTGATGTGGCCATCTACTTGACTTTACCATACAACCTGGCCCCTCACTTATATTTAATAAAATTATTTATAATCATCTAGGGGAGGGGTTAGTTTTTGCATTTTTAGACTCCTGGGGGCACCCTGATTATGTATACAAAATTTGGTTGAGTTTGGTACAAGAGCCTAGATTTTCATTTTTTGACAATACACCCCCCCCTCCCCCTCTCATTTTGGGCGCTTAGTTTTTGCATTTTGAGACTTCAGGGATCCCACTGATTATGTATCCAAAATTTGGTTGAGTTTGCTTAAATGGCATGGATTTTTAATTTTTAACCCCCCCCCCTCCACCGCTTTTAATTTTGGGTCGATATGCACCAAAATCTAATCAGCTCTTAATCTCAATAGACCAAAACTACGTGTGAAATTTGGTTTCGATATTCCCACTAGTTTTTGAGCTAGCTTGTCCACAAAGATTTGGTAACATACAAACTTTAACGGACAACCAGACTAACAGACATTTTGACAAAACAATTGTTATCTCGAAAAATATAATTTTTTCGATGTTCACTTATTAGAGCTTTTTTTGTAGACCGAAATGTCATGGTTTCGTTCAATTTTTTTAATCAAATTAGTTACAGCCGTTTTTGAAATATTTCAAAAAAAAGAAGGAAAAAAAACACTTTTTTCATGCACGATTACAATACTTAACCATACCCTATATGGCAAAGTAATAATTTTTTATGCTTATTAACTTATTATACTAATTAAGTTCCATTAAGTGAAAATATATTCATATGGAATAATTTGGAGAAATACATATAAAATGTGCATGTAATTAATACCTACCTAAATGGCATGAAATTAATACCTAAATACTAATTGAACTACATAGAAAGAGAGAGAAACTTCTATCTATAAATGTTAAAAGCTACTCACCAAATGGCCAAGTCGAAGATTGAATTCTTGCAGGCGTGTGTTGGGTTAAACGACGCGACGTCTTGCTGGCTCTCTCGCGAATAACCAAGCGGAGGAGCGAAAGCATACGGGCAATGGCCCCTGGGCTTGATAAGCGCGTAGGCCAATAAGACGCCTGGAAGGAAATAGTACATTTTTAAAACAAATTAATTTATTTCATATTTAACTATATTCAAACTTGTCTCTGACATTGAGTAAATGGAAGCTCTAAAGGATTTTACTTTACCATACAGGGTATGGTCAAGTATTGTAATCGTGCATGAAAAAAGTGTTTTTTTCCTTCCTATTTCGATTAAAAAATTGAGCGAAACCATGGCATTTCGGTTTACAAAAAAGCTCTAATAAGTGAACATCGAAAAAATTATATTTTGTGAGATAATAATTGTTTTGTCAAAATGTCTGTTAGTTAGTTGTCTGTGCGTTACCAAATTTGTGGACGATCAAGCTCAAAAACTAGTGTGAATATCGAAACCAAATTTCACACGTAGTTTTGGTCCATTGAGATTAAGAGCAGATTATATTTTGGCGCATATCGACCCAAATTTAAGGGGGTCGAGGGGAGGGTTATAAATTAAAAATCTAGGTCTTTTGAGCAAACTCAACAAAATTTTGTATACATAATCAGTGGACCCCCAGAAGTCTATAAATGCAAAATCTAACCGCCCAAAGTGGGGGGGAGTGTCAAAAAATGAAAATCTTGGCCATTTATCAAACTCAACCAAATTTTGTATACATAATCAGTGGGTCCCCAGAAGTCTAAAAATGCAAAAAAATGGGGGGGGGGGGGGCGGAGGGTAAAAAAAAGAAAATCTTTGCCATTTACTAAACTCAACCAAATTTTGTATACATAATCACTGGGTCCCAGGAGTCTAAAAATTCAAAAACTAACCCCCCCCCCACCTACATGATTATAAATAATTTTATTAAATATAAGTGAGGGGCCAGGTTGTGTGGTAAAGTCAATTGGATGGCCACATCAGAATACGTCAGCTTATTTTCATTTTAAATATCGTCGCCTTAGAGAGTAAACCTGCCAACTCACAGCAAGGAAATTTTACAGGTCAGAAAAAAAACAACTAAATATAATATTGTTGTTATGGAAAAAACTATTTTTCACTTTTTTTCTACAACGTAAGATCGTAATTTTAAATAGCAGTTTTACTTGGACGATGCTGCCCTGCATCTCTTTTTCTTTCGAAGGGTATTAATATGTTATAAATGATAAAAAATTGAGTTAGCAGGTTTACACTCTAAGCCGACGATATTTTTTTTGAATTTTTAAAAACAAAACTTTCATTTCTTTAGATTCTAATTAGTTAAATGAGTGAATTTTGATATACTCAAATATTCTTGATTGTTAAAAATCCTTATATACAATTTTTCATTCTTTCATTCATTAAAAAATAAAAGTATTTTATTAAAAAAATATTTTACTTATTACATCATGTTTCACCCCGGGGTTACTAGTTCAAGGGTTCCCAAACTACGGCCCGAGCACCAAATCCGGCTCTTGAAACTTTTCCATTCGGTCGGAAGCTTCACAAATATTCACTATATGACACATTAATACCATATAATATAATTTTCATATACGTTATATCCGGCCCGCCCATAGTTTTCAATGTTCATATGTGGCCCTATCTCTAAAAAGTTTGGGCACTCCTGATTTAGTCCATCCTCAGTTTTAAAAATTCTTTCTTCTTATATAATTTTTCAAAATTTTCATCTCAAATATAGTCAAAACACAACATTTAATAATTTAAAGAAAAATAACCATCCCACGGGAGTCTTTGGAAATTTTGAAGTACAAAAGGGGGTCGCGGACCAAAAAGTTTGAAAAGCAATGATTTAAACACTCGCCTCATAAAAAAATATGTTTGAAATAAATTTCGCTACATATTTTCACCTTCATCAGAATTTTTTGTAATAAACTATTAATTCTGTATTTATGTATAAATAATAGTTAGTAGATAATTGAAATGTCAAAAAGTAATAATAAAATAAATAAATATATATATTTTTCATTATTTATTTAAAAATTCAGTCCTTGAAATATCATTTAAGCAATCATAAGGAGAATATTTGTTACTACTTAAATATTTTTTATAAGACTCGTTGCTTTTATTTTTCATAAAATTAATTTTAAAGCCAAAAGTTCATTTATTGATTTTTCCATTATAAGTGTCCGAAAATATCTCAATTAATAAAAGTGCAATTTGCATTTTATTTAAATTGTGCTTGGCCTTATTTGGAGAGTCTATTAAGAGCTAATTAACCTGGAGAGGTTTAATAAAATGTCGCCGGAATGAGAAGAAATAGAATAATCTGTTGGCAATGAAACAGAAAAATTCAATTCTCTTAAAAATTTGCAACGCTAATCAGATTCAAAGGAAATACCATTTTCATTTGTATATGTAATTAATAATCACGCATGCTCTGGAAAATTAATTTAATAATCTATTAAGCCATTAATACGCAGTCGTGGTTTTTTTTATAGATCCATTTTAAATTCCTTGCTAAAATATGAGGGAAAGGTTCTATTATATTATATTTCTAACGAATACCGATTAATAAGTGTAATAGCAAAGACCCCGGATCTTACAAACTTGAATCATTAAAGGCCTGGCTTCTCAAATACCTTGGAATCCGATGCAACCGTTGAATAGAATAAGATAGGAGTGGCAAACTTAGATTTGATTCTTGTGTCTTTTTGTATGATTAAAAAAAGAAATCCAATTAAATATAAATTAGACTTCTGCTGGCCAAAATATATGCACAAGCTGGAAATAATTTTAATCGACGTTGGGCTAAATAAGAGTTTTATGAGTTTGCGGCAGTTTCTGGAAGGTACTAAATTTTTGAGGGCCTAAAAACCACGAAAATTTTGGACTTATTTGAGATTTTTGCTTATAATTGAAAAATATGAGTCCGACGGAAAATTTCACTCTTACCAAAATGTAAGAGCATAAAATTTTGGGTCAAATAACCTACTTAAATGTTAAAATTGGTCGTTTAGCCACAGTCGATCGTCAAAGATAGGCAATTTTTAATACCTTGGGGAAAAGTGATTTATGCTCATTAGGTTGTCACAAGAAACCATTCTTCGAATTTTGATCTTAATTCCCATAATAATTTCCAATTGACTAAAAAATGAGATTGGCAAATTTTCATCTTAATTACAACGGTATCCCGTGCCGCAATAGAGGTGTTTTGTCTTGGAAAATGCTGGATATGTTCAAATCTAAAAGTTTTAACAAATAAAGTGGTTCAAGTAAAACTTCAAGCCAACAAAATTTCTCAGAAAACAATACCAGAATCAAGTTTCTAGGATGAGTGGTTTTCATTTTATGAATGAAAAACTTCAACCTCATTGCGACCTCTACTCTCTCACTTGATCAACTTTCCTTCTCTTCGGTAATGTAAGGGTCTTTCGAGATCCATAGGGGCTGCATCTTACTGGTCACCCCATTCTTGCATTCGATTGCATTAACAAAACAAAAAACAACATTCTATATTGGATTTTTGGTGTTTCGATTATTATTGGGAACCTTTGCTGAAGAGACATACTTATGAAAGAATTGACTTAAAATCAAAAAGACCAAATTCTTTTTTGGTAAACAACTCAACCAGCAAATCTACAATAATACTACGATTTGGGACTTTGGATGAGACTATGGATTCTGAAGTCATTAGGTACTTGGTTACCCTTTGAAGTTGCGCTACGTCTTGGATAAACGTAAAACGTAAATCAGTTCCTTAGACCTTTTAGACAATCTTGAATTTTTTCATATCCAATTGAATCTTTATTCTATGTTGCATGAAAACAACTACCAGAATTTATACATATTATATATCGTCGCTGATCTTAGAAAATCTCGTAAGTCCGATTTTTGGTCAAATACGTATTATACGTTTATACCGACCAATTTTTCGCGGCGCGTCTTTCTATTGAAACCTTATTATTCTATTCCAATTTAATTTCGCTTGTATGTTTTTCTTGTTTTCTGGAAAACATTGAATTTAGGACTTACGAGATATTGTAAGATCAGCGACGATCATGTATATAACTGTTAGTGACCGCATTGTTACTGAGGTTTGACACCTAACTTCCTGGCTTAGATGATAATATCTTAGCTTCTAAGTTTCTAAAACAGAAATCTTAAAACAAATTGATCTCCTTCTGGTATAAAACAACTTCTTTTTTATTTATTTATGATGCATAATTCTTCATCGTATTATATTCATCTAATTAATTATGAATATTTAAAGGAAAAAAAACGGGAATACTGAAAAAAATTAAGATTCCGCTCTAACCTTGCTTTTGATTGATCAACATATTAAATATTTTATTATCCTCTTCTGAACATAAAAAAATAATGGTCGCCAGATTGGCTACCTAAGCTAAACCCAAGGTGAGGAGATGAAGTTTATAATGTGTGATAAAGCGTATCACACTTGGAAACAAATTTGCTAGTCGTATTCATACCGAGAATAATAAATTCATCGCAGCTTTAATATGATTATGATTAATGATGCAGAGGTGAATTAATAACCTGCAAATAGTAGGTGAATTATTTTTATTCAAGTTCAGGCATTCGTATTTGTGAAACAGTTTGTACTATTTAGTGTAAATAACCGATCCCGTTTGCTTCATCATAATTCTCTTCCTGCTTCCATCTTTCCCATATTCTTCTTCTTTCAATTCTTTATTATTGGGTTCCACATAAGACATAAGCACTTCACACTGGATTAACCTTTAAAACTATGCACACATTTTTGGATTTTGGTAGCAAAATAAGGTATTAAGAAGGTTCTTTCGCGACAATCCACACAAAAAGTTTTAGCCTCGTAACCACTCTATAAATATGAACGGAACTAAAATTTTAGGTTATGTTTTTTTAACGTGACTGTCCACTCACACTACGAAATCTCTATATGGACACACACATACTCGCCGGATCGTTTCCAAGCCATTGTGCTTATATCCCCTCCACTAAAAATAATCGCCCAAATATGTTTTTTATCAAAACTACGTGGTAAATAATTTCAATTTTTTTTTAAGTTACTCCGAATATATTATTCTAACAAATATTAGTTTTTCATCAAGATGTTGAACGTCCTTTAATGAAAAAAATAAAATAATGATCATATCCCCACCCTTTCCTTATCTACCCTATGTAAAAAATGTCATTTTTAATTGCAATTATTTCATGTATGGTGTGGTAAATCGTCTTCAAATTTTAAAAGTATGTGTATTATGCTTTTAATGACTTATATTTCAAGTTTCAAAGAGTTCTTGAATTTTTCCATTTGTGAAAGAACTACCTGTTAAATGTTAATTTTTCTATAGAGAGACGAAATATGTATTTAGTTTATTAAATTTCCAAAAAATTTAATTTTCGCACCCTCGTCAAAATCTTAATGTGTACCTATAATAATTCTTGGATTTTGATATGAAAATAAAGTAGTAATTTCCAAAAAATATTTTAATATAAACGTATGTATATATTCATATACCATATATAAATAACAATTTTGTTACTATAAAAAAGACGACTTAAATCGGTACAAAGGCCCCCTGCTCTGTACAAATTCTTGGATTTTGGTAAAAAAAAAAATAAGATATTAATTCCCCAATTATCTTAAGTTTTTTGGTAGATGAGTATATAGAGCAGTGGTTATCAACTTTTTTTGCTTGACGGCACACTAAAAATATCTGGAATCATTTGCGGCATACCTAAATATAAAAAAATAAAAGTTGTATGATACAAAAAAAAATGAAAATCTCTCACGGCACACAGGTTGAGAAACACTGGCTTAGCGAGCCCAAAATATAAACAGTTCTCCGAATTCAAAATACAAAATTTTTGCTACAGAACAAACTTTCTAAGACTATTTCTTTTTATGAATTTAATTTTTCTATTAAAAATTAAAAAAAAAGTAAAAACTTTTTCACGACCCAGTACGGTCGCCCGTATTTTTTTTCACATTATTGTCTGATTTTTATTGAAGTTCAATTAAATATTTGCTCTCTCTATAACGAGTATAATATTGAACCAAGAGCAAAATGCCATTCCTAAAATAATAGAAATTAAAAATTGAATCTTTAATAGTTTGAACAGGTCTTGACTTGTATTTGAAAGCATCCTTGCATATCCTTCGCTATAAAGGAAGAAGTTAGATAATTCTATCCACACCCTTTTTAGTTATTTCCTCGATCGGATTCTAATGAAAGAATCCCCCCCCCCGCACATTTATTAATTAAGAAAAAATGCAAATTTTTCCAAGACTTGGGTCGCTAGAGATGCCGTAGTAATTAATAATCAACTTAAATATAAATTGTTTATTTATGCCTAAATTATGACTTCGCATTAAAATCTTAGTAAAATGTTTTATTTCTGCATTATTTTGAACCATTTATTTTAATAAGTAACAAAATATTTAATTGAAAAGTTTTTGTTTTGCCGAGAGTAGCAGAGTTGTTGATTCACAAGGAGAAACAAAGAGGTTGTTGCATCAAGCAGAGGACAACCTCTTTGTTTCTCTTTTGTGAACAAAATATTTATCTTTCGCAACCTCGACAAAATCTTAAATGTGTACTAACGGTCTCTCCCATGTGCACTGATTTTCTGATTTTGATAAAATAATAAAGTATTTATTTCGAATAAATTTTTATGTATTTTATAGATGGATATATAAAGAGACAAAAAATGTATTTTAAGTTGACAACTATGTATAATAATATATTGGCTAAATCGTCATATGGCTTGCGTGCAGTGACATATTACAACAGATTATATGTAGTTAGATTCAAAGCAAAAACTCAGCGTGTTAAATAAATTAAAGCAACTTAGTTGACAAATTAGTTTAATTTTATGACTAAAGGTAGTTGATTAATATTGACTGCCGCGTATTCATTCTTTTTTCAGTCTCTTTATTATATTGATTGTACACTCGCTCAAGGGTATACGTCTAATGTCTATTCACTCTATTCAAGTCTCCGATAATTATCTTTTTTTAGAACAATTTTTCATTCTCAAAATGAATTAAGACTAATTAGTTTGTTTATTTTTCATTAGACACCTAATTTTACAAGTTTTTTTTAACTATTTAACTTGTTCTATCTAACTGTCTGAGTAGATTTTTTAATCGAATTTTGAATGAAATTTCAAACACATATATGGAATGTATACCTATCATAGCCGGGTATGAAAAATGTAAGGAGGTATTATGTTAAAATCTTATAAATATTATATTAATTAAAATATAGAAGTGTAATAGTAAGTTCTAAATTATAATACCAATCGGTCTTTTCAAAAAAAAATATTATATTAATTAAAATAGAAGAGTAATAGTAAGTTCTAAATTATAATACCTATCGTTCTTTAATATTTGGTCATTTTGAATTCTATCGGATGTCTCTCAGGAACGACATTTTTTAATAAAATTTTTGTAAAACATTTACATTTTGTATAAGGAGTGTTTGTTTAATTTACTCCTAGACTTATGTATTTTTTTGGATTCGTTAGTAAAACAGAACCTAATTAAAGTCGCTATTAGGGACAATCGATGTGTCACACGAATTTAAAGATTTTTAGACCCCCTGGGTCACATTCTGCCATATTTCCATTGAGCCACCCCTGTATTGTGACGTCACATTATCACTTTTATACCTTATAATTTAATAATTGTAGAAATTTTTTGTCTAGATATATTTTACCAACATTTTCAGGTTGGAATAATAATAACCTGAAATCTAAAAAATTTGTTAGAAAATTTTTAAAAATTTTTAATTTGACTTTTGTGACATCACAATTTTTAAGATCCCCCCCCTCCCCCATCACAAATCTGAGACGCTCTTCCCTCTTTGCTGTGTGACGTAATTTATGGACAGACCCTAGTCTGATTGTCTCTCAGAACATTGTAATTCGTAAAATAAATCAAATACAATTTCGAAATTTACAATCAATCTGTGTTAATTTTTCTCGAAATCAAAAATCGCATTCAAATTTTAGTGAAATAAATATTTTGGGAAATTTTGAATTTTTTGTGGAGTCAAAAATAAAAAATATTTTTTTATCATGGTGGTTAAAGTATCCCTTTAAAGGGCTCTTTAAGTAGAATTAGGCTTAATTTTTAAAAATGTATTTCTCTTTAAAATGACGGTGTGAGAGATCTCCTAATTGGCAATTTGTAGGTGATTTTTGTAACTGGCGGCGTTTAGACAGTAATTTAAACTAAAATTATGAAAAATATTCTACAAATACTTTTTTTTTGTTAACGAAGAATAATTTTTCAAAATTGTCTTTACTTTATTCTACAAATACCCTTATTCTCTTTTTCACAACGACAAATAAAAACGGATATGATATCTCTAGTATTTTGAAAATAAACCATTGGCCCGATTTGCACTTCGTCCGCATCATTTTAACTAATTCCATTCATAAAATTAGTTATTGCTAATTAGTTTGTTTACTTTTCATTAAACATCCAATTTGACTTTGTAACATATATAGATTGTGGAGAAATATATTTATTAATCGAACCTGATTGTTCAATGTGAAATGCTAACAAAATCATTTATCATTATTTAAAACATAATCTACAATCTGTATGTAAGAAGAACAATTAATTATTTTTCTCGATCCATGCAATGATAGTGAGAACAGCAAGATGTATTTATATAGAAATGATTTTCTGGTTGAGAGTTGAATCGATCCCATATATGAAGGATATTATTAATTATATATTTAAAAATAAAATTTATAATTGAGTTTGAAAAGAACGGAGCAACAGAGTAATTAATTTGTTTTTATAATTAATCCTTATCCTATTGAATCGATATTTGAAATCCGGGATTAAAATTATTTCGAAAAGAACAATAAAATTAGGTTGAAGAGGGGGTGGGGTCGGGGGAGTAATATGATTTGGGATATTAATAATAAAATAAGATTTAAGGAAAAATCGTTAAGATCAAGGATTAATTTTAGGTATTATCAGCTAACTTCTACCTTTGTTGGTAATAAAGTATAGAGTTTAGAGTATACATATGTATATTTGTATATGTTCCATATATAGTCCTCAACCTAGAACATATAGCTATATTTTTTTGAATATCAGAAGAAGAAGCTAAAAACAATTTAAAATTCAGTACGCTCTCTGCAAATTCGAATGGATTTTTGTCTGCTAACGATGTAGGCGAAAATTCGGCACTAAGAGGAAGCTTGTTATTGTATAATATTTTATAATGAATTTGAATTCGTCAAGAGGTACCATATTAAGGATAGATTTTTTCAAGTGAAGGTACGGAATATTTTGTTATTATTATTATTATTATTATTATTTAATTATTTGTTTTTTTAAATATTTAAGGAAGAGATAATTAAACTAGGTAGGTTTCACTTAAATAAAATAAATTTATTTTAAAAGTTTTAACTCAATATAAACTTTTGTATATCCTGAAGATGGGTTGATAACCCGTACAATATATGCCTGGATATAACTCTTAAAATAATTTTATTTGTTTTTATTTATGTGAACCATACTTAGTATGGTATTTTAATTAACTTTTGTTTAAAATGTTCCACCTAGAACTGAAACCAAGTTCTTTAAAAATTAATAATATTTAATTAAGGTTTTAAATCATGCCAGTGGAGAAATAGTTGGGACATTTAAAGAGTTTTTCAAGATTCGGTACTATTAGCTTAAATATTAGTAGTTTAGCAAATTTTTTTGATGAACATATGGGTTGAAACTTGGAACAAAGATGAACTTATTAATAGAACTTATACCTATGGCAAATTTCAGCTTATTAGCAACAACCCTTCAAGAGCTCCCCAAATAACAAATCAAATTTTTATTGATTTTTTTTTAAATTTTCTATCCTGAAGTTCTGACATTAATTATAAACCCCAAAATACCTTGAAATATGTTTCTTCCAATTGGAAATACAAACATTTCGACTTCGGGAATACATTTTTACGAACTTCTTTTTTTAACTATGGTTGGTAATGATTTTTAATGTTTTACATATTTCTAATCACAGTCAATCAAAAAGAAAAAAAATTGAAAAGTTTTGAGTTAATTCAATACTGCCACCGAGCCCGGCAAGCTAGGATCACGGAGCGTATTAAATAATTAGCTATGCGTTCTATGGGTGTTATTGCAACTTATTTAAGACCATGTCAAATTATCCTCATTTACAATTTTTTCTAAGTGTTTAAGTTATTAAGTAGTGATTTATTATTTAAATAAATAAAATTAAAATAAAAAAACAGTTTTTTCTTATCCAGCTCGTTAGGATTCAAATAATACGGAAACCAGTGACATATAGTAAATTATTCGTGCATTGAAGTCTTTGAAAAACCGGTCTGTAGAATGCGATACGCATATTCTACGGAAGTTCTTAATATTATTCCTTAGTGTAATTCAACCAAACAAATGTTTATGTTATACTTTATAGGTATTTGAAACATAAATTTTTTCAAAATAATTAATTAATCTCCCCATCAAAGCTTCAAAATCCTTATTAATTATTTTTTTTAATAGAAGATCAAAGGAATTATTGATACATATTTTTCTCGATATAATTATTCCAGCACCTGATTATATAAAATTTAATCTATTTTTTAATGAATCTGTTAAGAAATTACCAATATTCTATTTATTAGAAAAAAACAACTCCAGTTATTTTTCATTAATGATAGGAAATATTTTATATTTTTTTCTCTCGCTTCTCTCCCTCTTCTTAAGTATCTACCATTAGTAATCAGACATATTTCATTTTCAAATTTAATTTATTCTTGTTATTTCTACTTTTTTCTTATAGTACCTAATCATGTGATCGTATAATTTAAAAAAATGATAATAATGCTGGATAATATGAATATTAATAACAACACTCAATTAGAAATGAATGTAGATTAGATTTCAACTGAAATAATTAGAAAATTGTATTATTTATATTTCAAATAATTGTCCGTATATTATCATCACATCATCAGTATTCACAGAGACTTCAACAGCTCTTGGCGCCATCAATATATAATATCCAGAGAAAATATATGGGTAAATTATAACTATAAAAAAGTACTTTTGTAGTATTCGATTCGAAAAAGAATAATGAGGTATGAATGTTAAGAAAAATAGTATATTAAAGGTGTACATATAGATGTGTGTTAGAATAAAAGTAAATTTATCTTTCTTGTGTTTTGGGAA
The DNA here is from genome assembly GCA_024734495.1 of Forficula auricularia. Taxonomy (NCBI): domain Eukaryota; kingdom Metazoa; phylum Arthropoda; class Insecta; order Dermaptera; family Forficulidae; genus Forficula; species Forficula auricularia. The sequence goes on from JALMQS010000127.1 coordinate 4,060,422, forward strand.
TAGTTCATTATATAATAATGAGAGATTTAATTTAGTTAATTGAGATGTGATTGTAAAATATACCTAGTAATTAGAAAATCTTTAATTTATGATCAGTGCGAATCATATTCTAAAACCAGATACAAGTGTTTATAAATTGTTTATTTTTTTTTGAAATTTATTGAAATACCCTATCCATGTTAATTGAAAAGTTTTTATTTTTCCGAGAGTAGCAGAGTTGTTGATTCATAAAGAGAAACAAAAAGGTTGTCCTCTGCTTGATGCAAATAAACATACACACATATATATCAAAAATATATATATGTGTGTATGTTTATTTGCATCAAGCAGAGGACAACCTCTTTGTTTCTCTTTATATATCCATGTTAAATTGAAAATGAGTTATATGTACAGAGTGACAAATTCCAAATCTTGAACGAAATCGTATGTATAAATATTAAATTGTATGGTTTTTATTTTGTATAAGTAATTGTATATAATAGAAAAAATCTTATAAAATGTTTCCGTTTTTCCAGTACTACTAAAGATGGTCTACCAGTTGTGACCGAAACTGTCTAGTTAATCTATGAAATAAATAGTGTTAATTAACTGAAATTACTCCATTTGTTTAATTTGTGTGACTAAATAAACCCGAAAATTTATAAAATGAAAGAATAATAAAATCCATCAAAGAAAATTTTAATTTATTTTCGTCCAAAATGAATAATTTTGATTTTTAAGTTTTCGTCGAATTCACAAAATGATATTTTTTTAGATTTTTATATAAAATTATATTTTTTTACTAATATTTATAATTTTTAAACGCAAGAAGTAAAATCCTCTAATGAAATATTTTGTTTGAAAAAGATGAATTGGAAAAGATTGTGATTTTTCAGTATTTGTCGAATTTGTGATTTTTATTTTTTATTTATTTTTTTTTAAAAAACATCAACGTCAAAAACAATTCATACTTTGTTCTACTTTTTATCGTTTTTTTGGCCCAGAGGTGAGGAATCAAATAACAACACATTCCCGTTGAAATACTTATAGACAAAGGTCAAAGTCAAGATACTATAAATAAAGAAGTAAACGTAAACCATTCAAAAATTCTCCCATTTTTGAATGAAATAATGTTTTTTAATGAATAATTATACTAAATATTTAATTAAGAGAAAAAATGTAAGATCCGTGAAAATATGATATTTTATTTTTTGGCGAATTCGATGAATGACAAGTGTTTTGGTCTTATAATTTTTCATCGAGTTTTCGTTTGAATTTTTGATGGATTTTTGAGATATTTAATTTCATTTAATGTTTACCCCAGGCCTCCCGGAATTTCAGGGGTCCGGCAGTGCTAAATTTGTGATGAAACCACTGCATATAATTCCTAAATTTAGTATTAATAGCGTCCTGTTTTGCTTTATAAAAGGAACTCTTAAAAAAATGAGAATTAGAATAACTGAAAAAAACTTGGGAGTTAGATAAATAGATCTTTAAAGGGATACTTCAAGATATTGTATGATAAAAAAATATTTTTTAAAATAATTAAACCGAAGGTTTGAGTATCTTTTTTTATTTGAAAATTAAATGATTTTTTTTAATTTAACTCACGATGAAAACCCATTATATCAAGAAAGAATTTAATTAAGGTCAAAAATCTAAGATTTTAGAAGAATATTTTTACATTGCATATCAGATGGCTTCATCCCAACAGAATTTGAACCGGAGTACTAACACGCTTGCCGGGCTTGTTAGTTCGACCCTCGAGACAAAAACTTTAAGCTTCTCTTTAATATATGAGTGTGTTTTTGTCTAGAGGGTCGAATTAACAAGCCCGGTAAGAGACTCGGGTTCAGCTACTGAAGGAACGAAGCCGTCTGATATGCAATGTAAAAATATTCTACTAAAATCTTAGATTGAAGGAGACAATAAAAGAGTGTGTCTTCTGCTGGAATTATAAATTTTATTTATTTATAACGAGACTATAGTTTCGAGGGCTTTGCCCTCTTCATCAGTCTATTACAATGAATTCACAGGAATTAATTCATAAATTCATAAATTAATTCCTGTGAATCCATTGTAATAGACTGATGAAGAGGGCAAAGCCCTCGAAACTATAGTCTCGTTATAAATAAATAAAATTTATAATTCCAGCAGAAGACACACTCTTTTATTGTCTCCTTCAATATATAAAAATTCTGCTACTCTGGGCAAAAACTTTCAATTTAAAATCTTAGATTTTTGACCTTAATTAAATTTTTCTTGAAATATTTTTTTTATTTTTGACTCCACCAAAAAACTCGACCATCCAAAAAATAATCATTCAATTAAAATGTTAATACAATTTTCGATTTCGAGGAACAAGAATTCAAATAATTTCTAAATTTGAAGTTTCTATCAAATTTACTTTACGAGCTTCTTAACTTTGGTAGACATAGTGAAGCAAGACTAATAGGACTTTTAAACAGAACCCTATAATATAATTATTAAAAAAAAAATTCTTAAGAATTTGATTTCCAGCCAATTTTTAACTTTTTTCATTAATCCTTTAATTTTCTTGAGCCCTATATTCCGCGAAAGGATTGTTTTCTAACACCCGTTTGATGTCTGTATCTTAGAGTAGACTTCTGATAGAAAGTAACTAGGTTCACCTGATGTGGGTGATCTTCCCCGGAAGACGTCAAGAGGCTCGGTATGCGGGCTGACACGATGCCAACTGCTGGAGTCGAACCCCGGGCTTGTCCTTGGGGCACACCCTGCCCCTGCTACCCAGGGCTCAAGGAGTTTCAAACCTGCAACAGAAACAGACGCACACACCAATACATTAACACATCCATTAATATACGAGATTAATTGAAATGAATTGATTTCAATTCAAATCGATTCGATGTGTCATAAATGAGAAAATATCACCTGAATTAATTATACAATCCTAAGGTTGTTAGGTGTCAATGGGGCGCTGAAGGTGAAAGGGGATTGAGGTTCGAACTCAGGTCGCAATAATATCGGAATCCAAACTATATTTAGATATAAATTTAAAACAACAGCTACATAATTGGGAAGATAATCAGTTACCTGATAAAGACGGGAACGTGCACAATATGTAATATGAGGACTGGGGAAAACCTAAAAGTACATACTTTTTGACAAATGAGACGTCATGCACTTATTTGTGAGATGCATCTGGGCTGAAATCGACCTGGACCAGACGTTAAAAGAGTTCCTGGACCCAAAAGTCAACGCGCAAATGGATTAACTTTATATATAAAGAACCAAAATAAATGCTTTACCTATGTAAAGAACTCTCAGAAGAATTATAGACTACTTTTTTTAAATTTAATTAAAATGAATGTGTTAGATAGTCCCAAAGTGATAATTAGAGGGCGCGGAAATGACCATTTGTGTATTGTATTATTTTGTATTTTGGCAAATATTTTCAAATAAACTTTTTTTTACCTAATTTATATATAGAAACTTATTCAAAATTCTACCAAGTACCTATACTTTTTTGTTAAGGGTACAGTTATAGAGCCTCGCACCGGGCGCATAAAAGGCTATTTACGGCACTGGTGATGAAGTTAAAATCTTCGAAACTATAGTCTCAAATGTATACATATTTATATTTGAAATAACACATATATGTGTATGTTTATATATGGATATATTTAGAAGGGGGGGGGCAATGGGGGGGACTTCTCCTCTACAAACTTATTGCCTCCACCCTAGAAAAATCGAAACTTAATTATTACGAGACATCATTTATGAATTTCTCATTAAATTTCGTTACTTCCAAATTTGTCAATTCTACTAAAGAGTTAGTTGATCTCTAATAGGATTACCGAAATTGAAACCTTGTGGTGGCTAATCAGCTGGCCGGCTGCCCCACCCCTCCCCTTAGGAAAACACCTTAAGTACGCCAATGTGTTTATTTTAATCAAGCATAGGACAACCTCTTTGTTTCTTTTTATAGTAATTTTTATGTCAATATTTTATATGTCAGATAAAGAGATTTAACTTAAAATTATGGAAAGATTCCAGATTCACTCAATCTCTCCTTACCAACGAATTTTATATTTCAAGTATTTTTGAAAATATAAGGTAAGGAAACCCTCGGTATGCGCGTTTGACTGGTTTTTGGCCGGGTTATTTATTTCTCTAAAAATGTCTCCATTTCCTTTATTAGGTACTTGGGAAAAATCTAAAAAATGTTTTGTTATGAATAAATGAAGCTAAAATATAAATTAATTCCTGCCCGCTGGCGCCGTTAAAATCTCAGTGGAATGGAAGGCCAAATAAGCAACGTGACAGTGAAATCTCACTTTGACACTTCTAGTGCATTTGTTAAATAGATGAATAGCAATAACAATAGTCTTATTAAAACAGGGTCATTGCATTAAAGTCTAATTTAGATGCAAAACGTTTGGCTGGTGTCCATATATTATCTTATTATTTCTATTTGAAGTAACCTTTTACACGGATTTACTACATGATAATCGAGAAATTATCGATTTAATTGACACAATACAAACTGGTCGTAATGTACGTACGACAACCGGACAGGCAAACTGAATGAGCTCGGATTGAACTAGAATGAAATATTGTAATCTTATGAATAGGAAATTACACGCACGCCCCGATTTATGCATAAGAATATGAAAAAAAATTTTTTTGCCTAATATGTAATTCATATATTTACTTTTTATTAGAAATCGCTCGATTATTAACAAAATTACAATTGAAGTATTAATTTATTCTGCTATCTTGGCATTCAAGTCTTTTTTATCTCTGTCTGCTTTGTTGGTTGCCATTGCTGCACAATCATTGCTTTATATTTCATACAACTTTATTACTCTTCCTCTTCCTACTTACTGTAAAACTTGTATAGATTTTTTAAATATTTTTATTTTTCATTACACATGCTCCTACACTTAAGAACTTTTTCAATAGGATTTATTAGAAATCAATTATCGGTAAATTAGAGTGCAGAATGGGTATGTTAATATTTTTTATAGCATGTTATGTCCGGGTTACTACTGAACAGTGGCGGATTAGAAATATAAAAACGTGCTCTAGTCATGGTTCTCTTTAATATGTCTTATAGAGTATAGTATCAGGGTCAAGTCAACTTAAAGTTTTCCCGAAATTCACTCAATGGCTGTAATTAGATAACATATTTTGGACTTCGAAAAATTAAATATACAGTCGAATATCGATAATTCGAAATCCAAGGGACTACAAGAAAAATTCGAATTATCGAGACTTCGAATTATTAAGAAACTTGAATTATCAAGAGGAAAGAAAAAAATTCGAATTATTAAGAATTTTTATTATATTTTTGAAAATATGTATGAGCTTAGATAAATTTTATATATAGCCTCAAGTAAAAAAGTAAAAATAATGAAAACGACAAAAAAGAACAAAAAATTACATATGTATTAACATTGCAATATATAATAACAAGAGTTACGCGGAAAACGAGGAGTAAACATTGCTAGGAAAAATTAGAATTATGGCCTAGTTCGAATTATAGAACGTTCTCTCCCCACCTTGTTATGAAAAGGATTTCGAGTTATCGAGCGTATACAGAGTATTTTTCGATTTACCGAAGTTAACAGCTGAAGAGTTGGAATTATCGAGAGTCGACTATATATAGTCTGTTCACTATTGCAGGTAAAAACGACTAAAGTTACAATACTTATCATATTCATTCAAGACATTGAGCATTGCATATGGGGTGTAAGGAAAGTTTCTCGGAATTAATCATCGATCTGGCGCTTACTGTCGATGCATAAAAGAAGATTCAGAGTTAACTTATTCCACTCTATTGTTAATTTTGTATGGGTTAACCATCGAACATTGAGTCAAAAGACCCAGAGCAAACTCCCTCTATATGTAACCAGCTCTTAAAGAATCAGGCTCAAAAGATTGCAAGTTTTTAAATACTACTCCTATATTTTTAGATGGAAAGTTTCTTTTTGCCGAGAGTAGCAGAAGTTAAGAAGTATAAACGTTGTTTCTAACGAAGATACATAGCATATATGTAGTATCAAGATTCATTGGTAATTTTTAGACCTTACCAATCGATCTCATTAGGATACGAAACTATACGCAAAACGATTGGAATCGGGAAGGCTGGAAATTTGCCAAACAGCGAATTGTGCTTGAGAGGATCACTTGTCTTAAAACAAATCGCGAAACATGTTTCCTTTGGGAACATGCCAAGGCCGTAAGACAATGTCCGCTATTTCCACTAAAACAGACTTAAGTTCCAAAGACGTGTAATTTAATTCAGAAAAACTAATATAATCCAAAAAGATAACTCGTGGTACCCCAAGCAAATAAGACATTATCAACTCGATGACATAAAAAGACTTGAGCTGACCCTAAAGGACAAACATATGCCTTAACTTTGTAATAAGCAGGCTAAGTGCGAGCATATCTTAAATCTTCTAAAACACTTTAGATATCATATTCATTCTTATTTGTGGTTAATAAGGAGAGAATGAGTGAGTTTGTGGTATTTTTTTTTAATTTTAAATTAAGACACTTCTGAACATTTCATTTTAAAGTCAATAAAATTAAAATTAATTTAACCTAATTTTACTTGAAGAGATCTTTACGGTACGATACCACGCATCCCACGAAAAGAATATTTATTATTTTCGATCCAACAAAAAAATTCGACCTTTAAAGTTTGTAGTTTATTTAGATTACGAGCTAAAATGCTCTGACAGACAGATAGATATTGTAGTGACACTATAATAAGATTTAGTTTCACTTTTTAAACGGAACAGACCATAAAATCGAACTAGTTTTAGTATTAGATTGATTATTATTTTGTGTTTATAATTAAAAAATATATATAATATGTATATAGATTCCAGGCAAAGTAGCCAATTACTTCCTGCGGGATGGTTTTAATAGATAGTAGCCGCTAATGTAACTCGACTAGCAAGTGGATCGGATAGACTCCCCATTAATAGTCTGTTTGTTTATTTATTGTTTTGCTTAGTGAAGTTACTAGTTTATTTTCAACCAATCTTCTGAGATTAGTTGATATCATCTCGAAAAAATAATCTATAATTGATTAGAAGAAAATATAGCTCGAGATTAAATTATTAAGGAGAGATTATGTATCCATGATACGAATTCAACTGTAAAAAGCATTTTTTTATGACTTCGCAAAGTTGATATAAAATTTGACCCAGCGCCATTTCTATCATTGGAATAAATAAATTATCAAGTTTGCACATTAAACGAGTCAATGTTTTATGATCATATAAATCGGGTGTAATATTTTCCAATTAAATGACATTCCTGGCGCCCTACACGTTCGAGGAGAGATCTTGCAAATGAAAATGTGAAGGCTGAATTGACCAGCGCAGACCAGAGTTTGCTGCTCCAGGATCTAGTTCTTAATTCGCTAAATTATTTATAAATCTAATTAAATCTCCAAGTGTCCAAATAATTTCCTTTAGACAATGTTTCCTTTTTTGGATTGAATGCATTTTTTTATGTTCATTTTGAAATTGTTTTATATAAACTTACAGTTAAGATATGGAGAGTAAATTAAACTTAAATTGGTGATCATAAATCATATGGGATTATTTATTTTCAGAGAACGTGTATCAAAGCAACGACAAATTACAGGTTGCTCGTGCTAAATGGAAGTATAATGGCTGAATTAAGTATTAAATCGTACAGGGAAAATCCCTTCATAAATTTTATAAAACATTAATTTTAATACCTATAATAAAAATAATAATATATCTAGATTTCAGGCAAGTAGCCAGTAACTTCGTCTAAGATGGTTTTACTAGACAGTAGCTACTAATATAAAATGCTCGATTACCAAGCGCATTGGATCGGGATCGTATCCAGCTCTTCTTCTCATAGTTCCTATTCATTCCATATGTTGGCAACCATAATAGCTATTCTCACTTTATAAACTGCGGTGTTCATTGAGAACCAAGTTCTAAGATTTTTGAGCCAAGAGATCCCACACCTCTCCTTCCAAACACCTTCCCTGTACGATATTTCGCAGTAATTGGTATCCGCTTTCGTATCTTATAATATGACCGAGATATCCAACTCAAATCAACAAAATTTCATAGGTTACAAATATAAAAGCGGGTCATGTATTGAGGGAGGCAACGGAAAACAACCCTTATAAACATTTATACAGGCGTTTATGAAGTGAATATTAATCAAATATTCTTCGAAATATGAATTTGTAGTGGATTTGTGATTTCTATGAAGAAATGAATAAGCTAATATATTATTTAAACTTATTATTTATATGTATGTCTATTTGGATTAGTTGAATTTTTTTACAGAGAAAAACAAGTATCAGTCAAAAAATTATTAAGGGATGTTTTAAAATAATCATTAAAAAATTTTTAAAGGTATTTATTTTTACAAAAATATTGATGTAATACAACAAAAATTATTTTTGGTACATAATGCATATATGTAAAGACAATTATTAAAAAAAAATAAATAAAAATATTTGAAAAACATAAGGAGAAGACATCGGGAGAAATTTGTTTAAAAATTTAGTTTACATTTTTACAAGTTATAGTGTATTAAATGAATTTTTTTAATTTATAGAAAATCGGGCAAATTGAAAAAATTTTCAGTCAATTTTGTTTACAAATTTTTATTTCACTCTTTCTAATTATGCGTCCTTATGATTCGTGCGCCTGGAGCAACTGCTCCAATTGCTCCACGGAAGCTACGACACTGTAAATGAATATACCATATAGCTACTACTAGTATATTACAATTCAATATACCTTTCTACTACAAATTAATTTTTTCTAGCCCCCCCCCCCCCACCCCAATTTCGGGTAAATAATTTTTCCCCATTTATTCCTGGTCATAAAAAGTCACTGGGCAATATTTGGTTAATACTTTAAATACTTGAACTTTTAGGGATGCACCGCACCCACAGCATCCATGGAGCGCACACCACTGATACATAGGTATATAAAAATATTTCAATATAAATGATTTTAAATAAAGTTAGAATAAATCTTTTATATTCGATTTTCGTGGTTTACATTTACATATATAATAGTGTAATCTAGATTTTTAGGGAGAGAGACAGTCCCGCCGTGAAAATAGGTCTCTGATGAGAAAATAGAAAAAAAATTAAATAAATATTTGAATAACTATTTTATTTTATTTATAATGTAAGAAAAAACTTGTAGTGTAAAATTTATGAGAATTATTTAAATTATATTCATTAGCATCTCGATAGGGGGCTCGAGCCCCTCCCTTCCTTCGCCCTTGCTATTGAACTTTTTTTCTACTTGAGTATCGATAAAAATTCTTATCAAAAATCTCAACACTAAAATTCCCATCCAAATGAAATCGAACTAAATTAAAATTAACTAAATGAATTGGTTTTTATAGATGGTTCAATAAAAACGTGAATTTTAATTAACGATTTTTTTTTAGATATTTTTTTTATTGTTATTTTGTATTGACCTATTGAAAACGAAAAAGCTCTCCTAATGATTTCCAAATTGGTATCGATGCAAATTGTTTCTATCAAGGTCCGCTTTCTGTCTGCTCTTGTGGAATAAGAAAAACGTCCCATGTGAATTTTGTTAAAAAAAATCAATTGAAATGGAGCAGACGACCTTTAGAATTTCGTATATTTGGAGAAACTACGGATGAAAAAAATGATTGGCGTTTCCATTGGATTAAATAACAAAAGCACCAACAAAGAAAACATCGTCAGGGAAAACATTGAAACTAGGAACTGAGAAAAGATAATTTAATTAAAATTGGGTTTTTGATGTTTGTGCGGCAAATATAATAGGGAAAATTAAAATATAATAAGAAGTTAAATATGGTATTTTCAAGCAGAGGATGTTAGAATTGATTAACTGACTACAGCTCAATGAGGCCTGGGGCTCAAAAAACTCATTATTTTTAATATAATGAATAGTTATATTTTATAAAATAAATACATACAAATTCTTTTATAAAACAATCGCAAAAATTTTATTAGAAATTAAAATGTTTCGGGTGAAATTCTCCCTGTATCAATGGAATTTGGAAAAATAGTTGCTTTAAAAAGGATATATATAAGCAACTTTTTTCTTTTGAAGATGAAATTTCTTTGAAAAATAAAGAATATAAATATTTACGAAAAATTATTTTTTACTAACAAATTTTTGATAATTGTTAGAAAAACATATCTAACGATATTCATATCTAACCTTTGTTAATTAAATTTTTGTTGCTTAAAATTTTAAAATTTATTTTTAAATAGAGGGTGAATTTGCATAGAAATATTAATTATTTGCAGTAAATACCCGTTTTAAGAACGGTTCTTACTAGTTAAAATGCGTTTCACTGAATACCTTTGAGGCAACTAGAATTTACTCATGTTGGCTGAGTTTAGTTCAAAGGTCTAGATTCTTCATTTTTGACCTTCTGCCTTATTTTGGGTTTTTATTTTCAAAAAACTTTAAATGAAAATGTCAAAAATTACATCCTCTACAACTTTGCTTCTAATGAGGATGTAAAATTTTGAAAATAAACCAAACTCAACGAACATCAGTAAATTCTAGTTGCCAAAAAGGTATTCAGTGAACGCGTTTTAATTAGTAAGAACCCGTTCTAAAAACGAGTTTTTATAGTAACATATATATCTTGAATAGATGTCACTCCAAATAGACAGAAGCTGGCTAAAATATTTAAATATGTATAATACATTTTAATACGATTTATATTTTATTAAGTATTATACAAAATAATTATAACTTATTTCTTCATCCCTGAAAGTGAATCAGATGATCTCTTTTCTAATTTGTAATTTTTTTAAAATTACATCAGAATATCGAAACAGAATTTTTATTTGATATATATTTTGGAAAGCTGCTGCCAATAGATTGATTGCATTGGACTAAACAAAATAGCGATGTCGTAATTAGCGTTACCTCTCAACAACAAAACAACAAACACCAAGATTCTACACTTATTCCTAGAGAAGGTTAAAAAGCGTAAAATTACATTTGGCTGATTTCCTTAGTCTGATAATATACGGGGCTGATCTTGAAATAACCAATGAAGAAATCGGTTTTCAAGAAAATCAAACAAAAAAATAAATATATAAATTCTATTTCAATTTGTAGTAATGGATTAGCTAAGAAGGTAGTTTTTATGCCAGAAGAAAGTGTTTCGATCGAGCGTTAAAGTCACATATGCCTGTGCAATGTATAGGTATATATACCTATTGTAAAATAAGTAAATTAAAAATAGTACCATTATGTATTAGTTTCTAATATAAAAAAAGTATAATAAAATAAACTGCAACGGATCGTGTGCTATACTTTATCCAAAGTCATTTGAAATATTAATATGTTTATTCTTTTATTATTAATCAGATATCACTGGCTATTTGAAGTCCATGTTGACTTAAATTCAAAAATAGCAATCGATTCTTCCTATTCATGGAGTTTCGCTCTCTGGACTCTTAGTTTCTAAATAACAGAATATAGATTCAAACCAATTAGACGTGGGATATAGCTAATTAAAAGATCAGGTGCGGACCGTGAATTTGTGGGGCCCTGGGCTTACACTACTTGGGGGCTTACCTAATTATTCAAACTAATTGGCATTTTGTCAAAAAACTGTTTTCCTTAATGATGTATGAGGTATAGGAAAAAAGTAAGGACAATAAAATATTTTAATTGAATCGGCTAAGGGGCCAGTAAGGGGAAACAAAAAGTTGAAACAAAAGTCAACTTCTATTTGTCATTAGTTGAATAAAAGATTTCACTGTCTGTTCTATTTGTCACTTTATTTTAGACGTAATCGATATTTTAACAACGTTTCGAGAGCTATACCGCTGCTCTATCAGTGCATGTCAACTGGAAAAGATCATTGCATGTTTTAATTTTTTTGTTTTAACATTTATAATAAATTTTTAAAGGGTGGAAATGAGGATTATATACTACTCACCCAAGTCACAAAAACAAGTAGTATATAATCCTCATTTCCACCCTTTAAAAATTTATTATAAATGTTAAAACAAAAAAATTAAAACATGCAATGATCTTTTCCAGTTGACGTGCACTGATGAAGAGCAGCGGTATAGCGCTCGAAACGTTGTTAAAATATCGATTACGTCTGCCCAAAATAAAGTAACAAATGGAAGTTGACTTTTGTTTCAACTTTTTGTTTTCCCATTACTGGCCCCTTAGCCAATTCAATTTAAATAAAATAGGGCCACCAAACACGGTTCTTTTTAAATAAAATATTTTATTTATTGAATATGACTTAGTATACAAATGGATGATTGGAATTTTTAAAATTTTAGATTTTTTTTTTTTTTAATTCGCTATATTGACCATTATCTTCAATGGGGGTTGGGGGCCCTTTTATATCCACGGGGCCCTGGGCTGCAGCCCAAAAAGCCCATATATAGATCCGCCCCTGTTAAAGAAGCAAAGCTGAGCACGAAACCCTGCAGTTCTGATAAAATGAAGCCTGAGACGTAGAATGGTTATTTAAAACAGTGCTTTTTAAACAATGGGTTGCGACCACATTTTGGGTCGATTAATTGAATTTTGGGGTCGTGAAACATAGAGCAAGAATGACAATGAAACAAAGAACAATGAAAAAATTATACCTAATACGCAGCGGCCATAAATTAATTAATAAAATTTAGACTAGTGAATCCGAGGTATATCTGTCATTGAATTTCCAATACTTTATGAAATGACCATTTTATATTAGATATTTAGGAATGTGAAGTGGCGATCATAAAATCATAATAGGTACGGATCAAATTTGAAGTTGAAGAACGCGAAGTCCTGTTTACACTCTATTGTATTTATGATGGAAGGGTTAAATATATTTACTCGACACCAACGAGTACTGAAAAAGGAGACAGGAAGGAAAAAATATGTTACTACTTGCTTCCTTCATTAACCCTTTTAAGCCCTGAAGAAGGGGGTAATATTCTCCAGAATCTTTTCAAAAACTATAAAAAACAAAAACTTCCAAAAAATTACTCTTTTATTGGAAATGTATTTTTATTTATTCCTGGACTGCCTTCCATTAAATCCTCAATTATAAATCTGCCGGTCCGTCTCCGAAGAAAACTTCTAACATAATTATGTAGTTTTAATAAATGATAAAACTATTATATCAGCTAACTTACTAAACATTTGTTTAAAAATAAATTTATTTATGATTTGCTAGTGAAAATTGGGGGTCAGGTTGACTGACTGGTTAAAGAGCATGGTTTCTATTCAACCTAGCTGCAAATATTTAACTGCCTATAATCTGATTCCTTCAGTGGAAGGGAATAGAAAATCATCCTTGGGAAAAATTTCCTCAAGAAAATAACAATACTTGAGTATGGCTCTTGAAGAAGAGTAGAAAAAGTAAACATTGTGGTTTATATCATACATATATCTATATAATATGGGATCACGAAAAATTTCTCAGTCAAAATGGGATCCACACGATTAAAAAAAGCTTAAGAAACGATGATGGAAAAGATATGAAGGTCAAACCTTCGAAACTATAGTCTCAATCAAAGAAATGACATCGTCGCCTTAGAGTGTAAAACCTGCTAAATCCATTTTTTACCATATATGACATATTAATACCTTTCGAAAGAAAAACTACTACTTAAAATTAGGATCGTAAGTTGTAGAATAAAAATGTGAAAAATAGTTTCTTTCCATAACAAAAATATTAAATTTTGTTTGTTTTTTCTCTGCCCTGTAAAATTTCCTTGTTGTGAGTTAGCAGGTTTACACTCTAAGGCGACGATATACCTATATCTTTATTTGCATCAAGCAGAGGACAACCTCATTCTATGCATAAACAACTCTGCTACTCTCGGCAAAACATATTTTCAACAAAATTTAAAATTCCACTGCACCTTCAATTTTTTTTCGAGGAATATTTATAGAAAATGTAAAAAGAATAAAAATTCATTCAAATTAGACGATTAAATGTATTTCTTGTATGAATAGAGGTGATGAAAATATTATTATTCATAAGATATAGATACAAAACGTACAAAATTCAACGACTGTTGTCGACCATTAATCATAATCGGCTCAGCTGACAAATATTGATTTGTAAATCAGTTCTTCGATTAATGATCTGTTGAAATGGATTAACGAGAGGTACGAGCGTCAGCTAATGGATGGGATAATACCTTTAATGACACAAATTGAATTTTCTCAAACCGTGTCGAGACTAATTTAAAATGACAATTTTTATCGTTAATTAAAAGGAAGGTCAGATTGAACAGCAGAGGGAAATGGAAATCAATTCACCTGGGAGAGGAAATTTACTATAAGAATTATTGTTATACATGTATAAATCTATCAGTTGGACGGTGACCAAAAATTTCCGAAATATTATTTTGATAGAAATGGATTGAATTTTTTTTTTCATAATCCATTAAACTAAACTGTGTAGGCTTATTACTTTTGAATAACGGATTAGAATATTAAAGAAATTATTTTTTGGAGTTTGAAAAGAGATTGAGTTGTTACATCAGATAAGACTTTTGAACATAAGAAAATTTTATTATTTTGTGGAGGGCAGTGGTTACATCATCGGGCCGTTTGTAACCTGCCTGTATTTCGCTCTATATATATATTGTAGTAAAAACCCGTTTTTATTAAGAACGCGTCCTTACTAGTTAAAACGCATTTCGCTCAATAACTTTATGGCAACTAGAGTTTACTGATGTTGGTTGAGTTTGGTTCAAAAGTCAAGAATCTTCATTTTTTGATATCCGCTGCATTTCGTGTATTTATTTTCAAATTTTTCTCATTTATAAAACGGTCTATACCGAGGATTGGCACTATTACTCTTGAGAATCGAAAGGTTCTCAAATTTAACCAGTCCTTTTGACACCCCACCAATGAACCGATATTAAAATTCCATCTTGGGTTGACCGGAAGTTAACAGGAGTGTTAATAATGTGTAGAATTGCTTTGTCGGAAGGCATCAAGCATCAAATCTTATACAATAAAGAAAACGCTTTCATTTGAATCACTCAATAAAATGGATGGCTCAATAGAAAACTCCTATTTGAAGATCGTCTTTAGCTCATCGTCATTCGGCTGGACTCTTTGAGACTGAGCAACACGACCGACATATAATCTAACAAACATCGCCTGGTAAACTTCTTGACCTAACAAATTGATGATTCATCCGGTAGTACATCATTTTGGGGTTTCTTTTTCTTTAGTATTAGTATTGTTAATATCCAACACTTAAATTACTGTATCCTCAACAGAAGACACACTCTTTTTATTGTCTCCTTCAATATATAAAAATTCTGCTACTCTCTTAAATTTTCAATTTAATGTATCCTCAATACAAATATCTTTCTTTTGTTCCTCATAAGAATCTCTAAGTTATTTTTCATAGCTCAACTTATCATTATTTGTTTTTACCCTTTTCATATCTGATGAAGATTGAAATATGTATTCTTTTTCTCTTTTACATTTATATTAAAAAGTTTATTGTATCTCTATGGTGGGTATTAAAAATTAAAAATATAAAAAATGCAACAAAATATTTATTTTTTTTTCAAAATAAGAAATGCCAACTCATTCTCATCTACAGTGGCGACCTTAGGGGGGGGGAGTGACGGGCGAGCAGGGCTGTTGTGAAATAAAAAATTTTGTATAAAATTGTGCAATTAAAAAAATTGGAGCAGTTTTTTGATAATTGCAAGTGGGAAAACATTTCGATATATTTTTCGATATATATCGCAAAGGCATAGGTATATCGATATTCGATATATATCGATATAAAAAAATAATTTTGACATTTTCGTATAAAATTTTTTGAAAATAAACACGAAATGAGGCGTAAGGTCAAAAATGAAGATTCTAGACCTTTGAACGAAACTCTAGCCAACAACATCAGTAAAACTCTAGTTGACATAAAGGTATTCAGCGATACGCGTTTTAACTAGTAAGAACGGGTTCTTGCTAAAAAACAGGGCTTTACTGGAACATATAAAATGGATAAAAAGAAGACGACAGTATATAGCCTATTTCGATGGAGTGCTCCTTGTTTATATAGGGATTCCCACGATCTCATGGTGAGAAAATTGCGAGCTAGGGGGAAATGATGAGAAATCCGTTCTGAGTCCTATTGTCTTCTTGAGGCAATTGAATAGATCGGCGTTGGGACTGGATGTTAGGTATTCTGAGGCTCAGAGCCTTCACTTCAATTTGGTTAAATAATGGCTCTGATGCTAAAGATTGGAAATTTTTATCGATTCTAATACAAGAGTATTTAAAGAGACCAAATACGGTATTTGATTTGATATAAAGGGAAAAATTTAACTTTGACACCCTCGAAAAAATCTGAAATATTTGGTATACAAATGCCCCCCCCCCCCCCCCCCATGTGGTCTTGATTTTTGATTTTCATAGAAAAACTATTAATTCTAAAGATATTTTTAATCGATTCTAATACAAGAGTATTTAGAGACCAAATACACGATATTTGATTTGATATGAAGGGAAAAAAAATTTAACCTTGACACCCTCGAGAAAAATCTGAATATATACAAATTTTTATCGAAATGAGTTATTTATATTAGAAAATCTCTAAAAACTGACATTTACTACTAAAAATTTCAACTACAGGGTCAGTGCCTACAACCCGCTCTTGTGCAAAACTAAATTTTGCGCCCATATTAATCCATAAATTTGAAATAAGAGCTAATTACTAGGTAGGTTTCACATAAATATTTTTTTCAGCTAACATAGAACTGACACAAAGTTCCTTAAAAATGATAAAATTAGAAGGGTTTCTTTTATTTTAAAGAGACTGTAAAATATGTTTACTTCATATAAATGAAGTATACCTTTACGCTCCTATTATCAATGTGATTTTTTATTAATTAAGTTTTAAGGACGTTCGGCTAACGCATTATTATTCAAATTCTTCCACCGACCCCTAAAAGAGAAGACCAAGATCTGCCCCAAGGGGACAGACAGGCAATTACCAAGTCCATCGTGTGCGATCTGCAGATGGATAAGCCAAGATATATGAAAGTGAGCTTCTCGTATAGAAAGGGTCTAATTCAATCATTCACTCTCAGGTTTAGGACACGAGGTATAAGACATAGACCTCATGAAGATTGAGAACTGACGATAAAAATAAGTAAATAGCGAACTTTTATTTGATGACTTGATGATGAACATTTTTAACCAATATATTTTCTAAATAGTCTGATTGCTATTTAAGAATTGTATCATTTATATATTAGGTCATTCAATAAGTCCAGCAGGATGGCACATAGATGGCGTTACTAGAATTTTTCCATATGATTTTTATTTAGTACTAACCTTCAAACAATACGTGTATAAATTTGACAGCAATCTGACTATTGATTCGTGAGTTATAGCATTTTGTGTGAAGCAAATTTTGATATTGAAAAAAAGTGAATTTCCAGTTTTAATAAAGCATTGCTTTTTGATGAAAAAAAATACAGTGGAAACCAAACAATGGCTTGATAAACATTATCCGAACTCTGCTCCATCGAGATAAATGGTAGAGAAGTCGATTGCTGAATTTAAACGTGGTCGTACCAGCACAAATGATGCAGAGCGCAGTGAACGCCCAAAAGAGGCTGTTATTCCAGAAAACATGAAAAAAATCCACAAAGTGGTTATGAACGATCGCAAATTGAAGGCGCACGAGCTAGCTGACATTGTAATGATATCAGATGGTAGTGTTTTTACCATTTTATACGAACATTTGGGTATGCGAAAGCTCTGTGCAAAGTGGGTGCCGCGTGAGCTCACAGTCGACCAAAAACAACAACGAACCGATGCTTCAGAGAGTGTTTGGCGCTATTAAACCGCAATAAAATGGAATTCTATCGTCGATATGTGACAATGGATGAGACATGGCTTCACTACTACCACCAGAATCCAAAGGAAGTCCAATGATGGAGTAACTGAGGCCTATTTTGACGAGAAAGAGAAATCGTACTATAAAAAGTGGTATCGAAAAGTTGGAAAAAATTGCTATACTCGTATGTATCGCTCCTCGAAGGCAACTATGTTGAATAATGAAATCGAGTTTTGTCAAAATTTTGTTTTTTTCTTTACTTATCCTTTGAATGACCTGTTAGGTATATAATTGTATATTTAGACATTTATTTAAAATTGAATAAAAAGTGAATTAAATATCCAGTATATCTTATTTAAATACACTTTTAGTGGTTAACAAGGCTCTAGCGTAACATACTTTAAACGCTAAAGGATCCATTCATTGGTTTCAGCTTTTAATATAAATCAAATTAAATTGTCCAATATTATTTTATTGAAACATTCAATTGGCAAATCGTTTTTGCGGTTTGCAGCTCCAGTGTGCCATTGAAATGGCACGATTGCATTTAATTTCATATTTAACAGAAAAATTGTCAAAACAAAAAATAACATAATGATATTAACATAAAAATTAGAAGTACAATTGAATTTTTCTCAAAACTCGGTACGCTCTCAGCATGAATCGACGAAGTGAGTTCGAGCTATTGCAGGCAAGGTACTTCCTTAAAGCAAAAAATCTTATATTTTTGATTGTAAAGTAAAACTATTTTTAGAATAAGTGAGTTTATGCAAATTGGTTATTTTATTAGATAGTTTTTTCTTTTTCTCTTATGCTCTTGAATTAAAATAAAGAAAAATTTTAAATAAGCATAGATATAATGTATATAATACCTACAATTTTTATAAAACAATCTCAAAATGTTTATTAGAATGCCATGCTAGTTAGTAGCCATTCGATTAATCTGGAAACAATTTTGACTTTTCCAATCGTTCCAAAATTTTAGATATAAACGGAATCGAACAAAGATTAATTTTATAAATGATCCAAATTTGAACAACAAAAATTCAATTAACATATGTCAAATGTGAAGTGTTTTTCTAATATTTATCAAAAAAGCTTGGAAAAAAAAATATTTTTGTAAATATTTTTTTTTTTTTTTTTGGGGGGGGGGTCGGGTTAGGCTAGGGGTAGCGTGCCAGTCTGCTAAACAAATGGACCCGGGTTCGAATCCGACTCGAAGAATCCGGCTAAAATCTACCCCCCGGGGTAGAGACAAATTAAAAAAAAAAAATAAGTAGTATCGTAAATTGGCTTTTGGCTAGAAAGGCCGAAAAGACAAAAAATAATGTTATTTTTGTCCAAGGTAATCCTTCATTAAATCCGTATCATTGCCATATACTCAAAATATTTATTTGTATAAAACCAACAAATTAATAGGTTTTTTGGACAATTTTAGATTTTATTTAACGGGTTTTATTAATTTTTGCAACAACCGCCTGCGTTCGTTTCCGGACTTTATCAAGTGCTCAACCTAGTTAACAAATTAAACGTACATAGGACAGTGAGACCATCGAGAAAACAATTTAAGAAATTTAAGCTATCAATTCTTGAGTTAACATAAAAAACAAAAAAACAAATCGTATTTTTATGTTAACTCAAGATTGATAGCTTAACCTTTTTAAACTGTTTCCTCGATGGTCTCAATTAGTTTAATTTCTTGACTGATTGAGCACTTGATAAAGTCCGGAAACGGACGAAACGTTGTGCAAAAATTAATATAAATACATTAGTAAAATATAAAATTGTCCAAAAAACCTATTAATTTGTTAATTTTATTTAAATAAAGAATGGACATGAACCAACTGTAATATTTATTTGTTTATATTTGTTTTATATTTCTTTTTAAAGCACCTATTTTTCCAAATTTCCATTGATAAAGTGAGGCCTTCTCACGAAACGTTTGAAGTTCTAATAAACGTTTCGATAATGTTTTATATAAGAATTGTATATGTATATGATACGAAAATATAATCAATAAATTATCTCAACGATATATTTTGATTTAGAAATCAAATTTCTATTTTTTAATTTCCCTAATACAATGTTTCTTTATTGTAAAAAAATTTAAAATTTTTAATTTTAAAAAATCTTAGTTTAAAAGGAGAATTATTTAAATTCATTAAAAGTTCGATAGGAGGGGGGCTCGAGCTCCCTCCTTTAGCTAACGCCCCTATATAGAAGGTTGACAAATATTTCTTAATCAATTATCAAATTTTATATTTAAATTAATTAATATCAATCAGAGTAGGAAATTACCAAAAATTATGAAATATTTAAGAGAAATCCAAAAAATTTGGATGGCAATGAATTGATAAATTATGCTAATATGAAGGGAAAATAAAAAAATCCGGAAGGAAGGCTTTATAAGTAGAAATTAATATGTTTGAATAATGAATTTGATCATCAAGCGATTGATTTAATCAGTTTAGAAATAGTATTATTTATATACATTATGATTATTTTTTAATAATTAAGTAATTGTCAGAATCAAAAATCTTTCTGATTTAATAAAATATATCTAAGTAGTTGTATTAAAATGTAAACGAGTTCTAAGTAACCGAAGAATATATTAATTCAAGAACAAACAAATACAAGGTCTGTCTGTCTGTATGTCTGTCTACTGTTAGGCTCGAAAGGGACAAATACATATTCTTTCTCTATTTATTCCATCTTGACTATTTATTAAGTGGGTGCGGAGAAACAATTTCAATTAATTATTTTCTTATAAATTAAGATTAATTAAACTGATGGGTAAATCATACGACTATCGCTTAAAATCAGAGGCCTAGTTATTGTGGAGCAATTAATTGCCCCAGAGGCAGAAATCATGAGGAAGAAAAATTAGAAAAATTTGTAAAAATATTATTTGAATAAAAAATTTTCAATTTGCCAGATTTTCTATAAAATAGCTATACAAAATAATACAAAAAAATATTTTGTTCAGGGAGAATGGGATAGGTTTGAGGTGTAATATATTTAATAAAATTTAAAAAATATAAATTACTAGGTACTTAGGTAAAAATTGAAAATTTAAATTTAAATTTTTTTTTACATTTAAAACATGCTTCACCTAGAACCTTCACCATTCTCCCGTAACAAAATTACCAGGTAAGTTTCAGTGCTTCTGAGCAAGACTCAATATTATACCTATTTCGGGCGACGAACCTATCTTCATGAGTTTACATAGATAATATGTAGCTACGCCAGTGCTTACAACTTTTCTTTCTTTGAAATAATCATTCATTTTAAAATTGATCTAGCGGAAATCAAAATGCGAAAATTAAAGGCTACTTTTGATGAACCTTTTGAATCTTTCTGAATTTCTTTTAGCTAATATTTTTCTGGTAAGGGCTCCATATCGGCTATAGCTACTGCTTTGATCTGATATTTTTCATAATAAAAGACATATTACCATATACTAAACTTTTGAGTTAAAGTTGACATTCACATGAAATATTTTTCGATTTTAGGGATTTTCTCAAAAACGATTTTTTTTTTAAATTGGTGTAGGTACTTAACAAGTGTCGTGTATAAATTTTAATTTGATAGAAATAAAGGAAGAGGGTGTAAATTAGGAGTGTCGCAAAATAAATATTTTAATCATTCATGTCTCGTATACGTAGGGTGTCAATACGTCCCATTTTTCCAGGATTCGTCCAGGTTTTAATATTCTGGTCCCGTTGTCTCGACAAATTCTTTCGGGACAGTTAATTGTCCCGGTTTAGGTTTAACTGAAAGAAAAGATTGAACCAATTTTCGTTTCTGCAATGGATGTTGTTAGAAGTGCCGGAATGGGATGAGGTATCGACATGTTTGGAATAAATAAATAATGTAATTTCCCTTATTGAAGATGTATTCTACAACCAATTCTGCCATATTAAAGATATGTATTATAAATAGTGAAATTGGTGCTAAGATATACATCCATATATGGATATCTCAGAGCTGTCCCGGTTGGGTTCTGGGAAAATATGGACACTCTACGTATACGGCAAGGGCTTTGGAATTTGAAACTTAAACTATCTAGAATTCTAGAGACTAGAAGAAGGACCTCAAGATTTTGGCTGAAATCGAAGAACCGGAAGTTGATGTTTACTTTAAGATTTTTTGTGTTTTGCAATTACGTTTTTTTTCCTGTTTTCTCAAAACACTTTCAAGGAAAGCCAAATTGATAATTTGAATGAAGAAAATTGGTATCATGATTTCAAATAAGGAAGAAACTAATGTGAAAGTCGTATGGTGCCCACACCAGTTGATTATATATGAGCGATATGTACGTGCCTAACATTATCTACATAATTTTAAGTTGTATATAGGTATTAGGGCTTGCAATCCGCACCAGCACGCGAATCCGCAAAGTCGTGAACTCGTCGATGAATGGCTCAAAATCCAGTCAAATCGAAGAATTAATTGACAGGCTGCAGCCCTTCAAATTGGGCGTCGAAATTTGTGTAGAAGAGAGTCACATTTGATTCTGTTTGTTTTTTAAGATCATTTTTACAAAAAGAGGAGTGACTTAATTATTTAAAATACTTTTATAATTATTTTCAAATTGATGTTAAATTTTTTAATACTATAAATTTGGAGATTGAAAAGACTATTTAGTTATCCAAATCCTACTTTTTTTATTTTAATTTTTTTTTATGTTGATATTGATACAAGAAGAAGTTGCACCAAGAAGGTACAACCTCTGTAGTCCGTGGTGGACCCTTGTAACGTGAAGATAAGGGGAGATTTAGGGATTGGCTAGCAGTCGAAGGTATCTGTGGATGCTGGTCTTGAAAGATTGAAGGTTATAAGTTGCTGGAAAGACGGTCGGGGGAAGAGAGTTCCAGTCTCTAGATGGCATAGGGATAAATGAATTGGAGAATGCGTTTGTTCGATTAGTATCCAGTTTAAGCGCATAGGGGTGTTGAATTTTAGAAAATCGTGTATTTCGCGCAAATGAAGCCTTTGGTGGGATTATCGATTTTATTTCGTCAGAACAAAAGCCATGGTAATATCTATAAAAAAAGGGAAAGGGCGGAGACAGATCTACGATGGGCTAGGGAGTCGAGAGTGGCCAGTTAATGTAGGATCGCCTATCAGTCTGATAGCTCGCCTCTGAATTGCATCTAAGGTATTAAGAGAATGCTTGGAGGCCCCTCTCCACAAATGCACATACAAATTAATATGATAATTATTGTGATTTACTTTAGTATCTATTAAAATTTATTATAATTATCTCTTTTAAACAAGTTATAGACTAGATAGAGAATATTAGATAATATAAAAAAATAAATAAGTTAATTCGCCCAAAGTTACTTGCATTTAAAAAGCTGTCATAGTCATTATACACATATGTGATGGGAGTTGTCCACTTAACTAATAAGAAGGCAAACTCTAAAATAATTTTGATAAGTAGAGTACTAACAATTGTTGATTTTGTACATTTTATTAAACTTTGTTTGATTATTGACAAAATAAAGGTTTTATTTATTGAATTTCTTAAAATGTAAAATACCTACGAGGGATTAGCACCAATCCCGCAATGATCCCGGGGGATTGAAAGCCATAATTTCAATCCATAATAGGTATGTATCTGTTTAATAAATAAATAAATATGTTTCTTTTCATCAAGCAGAGGACAACCTCATTGATTTGTAATTATGAATCAATCACCTGCTACTCTCGGCAAAACAAAATCTTTTCAATAGAATTAATTCCTTGAACATGATGCATATTGTTTGTTAACCCTGACTGTCGCCAAATTAAAATGTTCTCCTTATTAAATGGTATTCAGAATGGATCTGTTCCAATTCAAACGAGTGATTTACTAACGAAGTAATGAACTTGAAATATGTAAATGAAGTGGCGGTGGCATTCCTGGTAGAGTTCGGCCCAGAGGACCTGTCATGTACACGAATTAATTAATGAAATAATTATTAGTTAAACGTATGCTTACAGTCTAATTACAGCGTTTTTTCTTTCAACCAAAATGTAAACTAATTTATTAGAAACTCGAATAATAAATTTTTTAAAGAATTTTTCATTTAGCAATCAAAATATCCGGACAATATAAATTTAGTGATTGGAATATAAAATTGATATATAGGTTTAACTAACCCATGATTTCTTTTTTAATTGGTTGGTTCTTATTTCGGTCATAATTAGGTGCCAAGAATTTTGTCTAGAGTTTGTCTGTTTCACGGCTAGTTTGCTGCACTTGAAACATTGAAACCCTTGAAACTTATTTCCATGACATCTTTCCACAAAATATGAACAAATATTATACGAGCAGTCTTTTGTAGTAAACAAATATATGTTGTTAGAGTTCGTGGCTGTGATGGAACTGTATTAGATGAAGGAGGAGGTATCAAAGGGTCAAATATTTAATTATATACCTATATTAGAATAAAATTTGTATAAGCTCATTACATTTATCTCTGAACCTTTAGCGCAAGCACAGTATAAATTTACATGAAGCTACAATTTTTATTTTGACAAGGCTAGGTTCAATCACATATGTGTACTGCAATTGTGTATAACTTTAAATAACCAGCTTGGTCAACTTGAAATATTATAATAATAAGAATACGCATATATTAAGGTTAAGAACTATTTGTAAATTTTCTAGCCCAATTAATAACTGAAGATGGCCAAATAAATTCAGGCCAAAGCGTTTTATTCAGAGTGTTTTATTGAACCTAGCGCATCCAATGGCTGATACCTCCACCTTCATCTATACAGTAAATAAATAGAGACCAATTTTATTTAAGAAATCACATGAGTGTCCTATACTGGATCCGAGATATTAGAGATAATTTTTAAGGTTCCGTTTAAAAAGTAAATAAGGACCATATTAGAATGTATCTATCTGTCCTTCTGTTAAAGCATTGTAGGTCGTAAACTAAATATGATACAAATGTGAAATTTACATGTATTAATTTTACCCAAAATCAAAAATCGTATATAAATTTTAATAGAATGTTTTTTGGGAAGGTCTAATTTTAAATATTTTTTTACTCAACGCTCGAGAACGTCAAAACATGAATCACTAAAAAATCTTCAAAATTTTTGAGCGACCTTAAGAAATTCATATTTTGAGATGAAATTTTAAAATGGTTATTTTTATTACATATAAAAGAATTTCCGTATAAAATTGATTTTTTTACATAATTTTTGAGCGACCTCTGAAAATTTTTTCATGGAGCTAAAATTTGGAAAGGTCTCTTAAAATATGGAAATATTAAAAAATTTTCGTGTGAGACTAAAAAAAAGAAATGGGTCACCCTAATAAATAAATAAATAAATATATATATATATATATATGGTATATGTTTTTAATCAATTTAATCAAGCAGAGATCACGCTTATTGAATTCTCTTTATGAATCATCGACTCTGTTACACTAGGTATTAGGTAAACTAAATCTTTTCAATGAAGGCAAACTTACTTTATTGATCTCCTGCTAATATTACTACTATTATTTTAATTGAATTAAAGATAAATCAGTTGGTACATTTGTTTCTAATTTGAGCACAAAGGGCGCTATATTTTGCATATCGCATATTTCTCCAAAGAAAGCTTTAAAAGAGATGATTAGCTTCTCATTATTTAAAAAATATGCAAAAGAACTATCGGTGAAAAAAATGAAAGGACAAATTATAATGAAATTAGTTAAATTAATGTCTTCAAATGCAAAGAATTTTAAATACATGTATACATATGGACATCGGATTTTTTTAAACCACTGATGACGAGATAATAAAAGAAGATAATGATTAGTGGATAAATGTTTCAGACATAATTATTATGTCGTATTTATGTTCACAATCCTGTTATTCAGTTTGAAAAGAAAAGCGTAGATAACGAAGTTATTTCAATATCGATGTTAGAGAATCTCGAGGTTTTGATTTTATTTTGAATATTAAATAAAAACGCATTCACCAACTCGGTTGTCCCCATGACTTCTAGAGACTGGAACTCTCTTCCGCTGATCGTCTTCTCAGCAACATATAACCTTCAGTCTTTCAAGATCCGCATCCACAGATACCTACGACAACGACCCAATCCCTAAATCTCTTATTTTCACGATACAAGGGTCCACCAGAGACTAAAGAGGTTGTACCTTTTTGGTACAACTTCTTCTTGTATCAATATCATTATATAAAAAAAATCAGGGTTGGAATTAAAAATTATTATAATATTTTATTGAAACTTCAAAAGATTTTTGACCTCTTCCCTATTATTGTTTGTATTTTAGTATTCTGAGAAAGAAAAAAAATATGTCGAAAGATTGACTTAAAATTTAGTAATTCTTCCTCAAGACAGTAAATAAATAAGAAATTACAAAAATATGTATAACTTTTTAGAAGTGTTAAAAATATTTATATTTTTGGTAAATTTATTTATTTATTGCCTGAGAAAGGAACAATCCAATTTTAAATCAATCTTTCGATTTATTTTTTTATCTTGTTCGGATTAAAAAATCATATGTTTTTTAAATTTAGAAAAATAAGAATTTCCAAAAATTCCAGTTTGCTGGATATATTTCTTCAATAATAAATTTACTTGAATAGTTTTTGATGAGGCAGTTCAAGAATCAAAAAAAGAGAGATACAGGGTGATTCATGGTCGATGGCACGTTAGACGTTTATGGAAAACGGAACGCAGGATTTTTCTGAAAATTTAGCACCTTACATTTTCTTACATTTACGCTGAGAAATCGACACCATATTATACAGATTACTATTATTTCCGTTATTCATAAAAGGGGCCAAAAGTTCGTTTTTTCAAATGAGATATATTATAAAGAATAATATATTATTCAATAAATTGAAAGTCGAAGAAAAATGCTTTATGACGATATACCATGTCCCTATAGCTAAAACATCATGTTTTCTTAATAAAGGCGCTATTTCGGGAAAAATTACTTTTTAATGAATTTAATTTTAACTAACCATGGCAATATCAAGCTTATGACAGTTTGGTGACTATTTATAAGTAACTTATAAAGAGTTTATTGACGGTGTTCACAAAAATCTCCCAAAATGATCGCAAATATTGATTATTCAATATAGTATAAAATAAATAATTTTATAAGAAAGAACTTGGTTTGAATAATCAATATTTGCGGTCATTTTGGGAGATTTTTGTGAACTTATAATTATGAAGGAAATACAATGTGACATTCCCCTCTGTATTTCCTTCACCGACCTTTCAAACCCCTGAAGAAGAAGGGAATAAACCTCCGAAAACATCGGCTTTGATGAATAAAAAAGATAGTTATAATTATCTCTTTTTTAACCTTGGCTGGCTCATCAAAATCCATTCAATTCACTTATTAGTCCTTCTTCAAAAAACTACTTCAATCGTAATAAATTTACTTATGAAAAAAATTGAAATAAAATAAAATCCACTATCAAGAATGTTATTAGATATTCAAATTTAGGGAACGAAGAAAATATTATTTTTATTACAGACAAAAGGATCTTTTATTTTTTTACTACTTTATTTTTTATTACAGACAAAAGATCAGCCAGGGCTCGTTCCCTAAATTTGAATTTGTTATTAATTGTCTTTACACGGCCTCGTTGTGGTCGCGCCCCGGAGTGAAGAGAAAATTATTTTCGATCTTTGGGGTCTGCGAACGATTGGGAGGCGCTGGAATAATTAATTGTTTAGTTATTAGATATGTTTGATATATCTACATGTCATGAAGGTTTACCTATCGAGACTCGAACCCAATTGCCAAATATGATACATTTATCAACATTGAAATTTAGGGAAAAAAATCGTTCGAGTCTAAAATCAAATCATCTGAAGAAAAAGGCCAAGCCTTTGAAACAATAATATCAAAAGGAGAAGAGGCCCTATTTGACTTTTTCTTATAAAATCAAATTATAAGTCAAGAAGTCAACCTTTCAACATATTTAATGTTCTTCTATAAGGGAAGGCATAAATAAGGTGAAAGCTTCAATGAAAATTCGATTGTTCCATCTTAAGGAGTACAAAAATTTAATCCTCTGGAAGGAACAATCAAATTTTAAGCCAAGCGTTCAAATTAAATATAGGTACAGGAATTTGTTGGCTCGAAGAACAAAAATTCAAATTTTTAGCTTATATTTTTGAAAAGCTTGACTAAAAATTGTTTGAAAAATTATGAAGATGTTGAGGACGTATCAGGTTTTCAGTCAAAAATATCAAATTAATTGTTTATCCCAGAGATTTCGATTCTTTATTAGATAATCTTCAGGGCCACAAACATAGAACAGTGATTTATAAATATAATTATAGGTATATAAAAATTATAAAGCACTGTTCTTAGTTTATAACCCTGAAGATCTAATTTAAGGACCGAAAGCTGGGAAATATACAATTAAGTTGTAATTTTTATGTCCTCAACATCTTGATTGAAAATTTAATTGTTTCATCTGATTATGAGACTTGCAAATTTTTTGTAAATTTATGTATTTAAAACAGGGCTGTCCAACCCGTAGTCCGGGGGCCGCGTGTGGCCCAGCACTGCAATGAGTGTGGTCCAACATAAAATCATAAACTTCCTTAAAACATTGAGATTTATATGTAGAGATATATTTATTCCCTTTTTCGAAATTTGAATGTACATTTGTACAATACGTGAAGCTTTTTTCAAGAATAAAATTCACTAAAAGCAAAATTATAATCTCAACTATATAAGATAAAAAAATAATGAAGTTTCGAATATTTAAAAATTATCCTTCTTCTCATATTTTCATTTTCTAAAATATTTATTATTTCAGTAATTTGTATGATACGACACTAATGAAGTCTATAGTTATCATTCTAGTACGGAGTAAGGAGACAAGGAATTTTGAGGTTTTCTAGAACAATCACAATTAATTGATACCTAATTTCTCTATTGGACTAAAACTTGTCAGGACTTGTCTTTTCGATCTGTGCACGTTCTTACAAGTCAGTGGATAATGGATAGTCAGGGATTATTATATCCGAGACCGTTTTAAAAAATAAATTATCATTCCTCATATCCTACTTTAATCCCATTCGATTTAAACCAGGGTCTAATATAAAGTCATAGAATTCCTTAAAACATTGAGATTTATATGTAGACACTGGAAAACACAAAACAATTTGACCTGATAATTTTTTTCTCTAAAATAAGAAATTTAAAAATCTACTGTGAAGTTTTCGAAAAATAAAAGTGGCAATTTTAAATTTTTGAATCTGGAACTAGATTTAAAGATTTCCGAAAAATAATAATCATTTTGGTTTATTTTCGACTCCGTTTTCATTAGAAATAAATTTTCTACTTGCAAAATGTTCTAGAACAACAATAAATTAGATACCGATCTGAAAGAAAAATTGAATTTGTCTCCTTATTAGACTTTTATATTAATTATCTAACCAGGAAAAAATATAAACAAATACTAATACATAATATCACTTTTTGTAAATATGTAGGTATGCATTTATATATATACGAGAAGCTATTTTCAAGTATAAAATTTACGAAAAGTAATCACTATGTGCTAAGAAAATAATAAAGTTATTATTTCTACATTATTAACTATCTTTTTTGAACAACAAATATCAATAGAATTATAATATTTTGTCCGAGACAATTTTTTTCTTCAAATGTGGCCCTTGTAAGCCAAAAGGTTGGACACCCCTGATTTAAAATATCCTGAGAAAAGAAATATATTTATCGGATTCTTGGCTAAGCAATAGAATGGATTTTTTTTTTAACTGAACCCTGTGTATATGTTTATTTGCATCAAGCAGATGAAAACCATATGGATTGCTTTTTATAAACCATATTGACCATACCACCACTACACGCAATCTCTAATCAAATAAAACCGATAATTTTCTTAGAAGATCGAAAAGATTCTTAAAGGGAAATGAGCTTTGCTTCTCCTCTAATATAAATTTATATAAGGAATAAAATTTATAAATTAAATATATCTATACATATTTATATTCCTTATATATGTTTATCACCCAGAAGACAACCACAGAGATTTTTTTTAAGAATTTTTTATATCTTCTAAGAAAATTATCGGTTTTGATTCTGGATTGCGTGTAGGAGATGATGGTTTCGTGTATGGTTACCTGTTTAAGTATTGTATTGTAAATAAGAGAAGCAAAAGAAACCTCCCCTGGAAGAGAGGATGGAGTCCGGTTGGGTGTTCTCCCTGGCAGCCCCAAGGTGATTGCTGGAGGTGGCCAGATCCCCTCTTCAGCTCCTCGCGAGTTCCGCCAAGTATAAAAGCACCCGCCTCAAGACACACAAGCCATCCAAGACGCTGACTTCGCCCTCGAGCCAAAGCCAACTACTTCACCCAACCTTCAACATGTACAAACTCGCTGTGAGTACTCTAGACCTAGACCTAGACCCATCACTTGTTAAGCCCTATAGTCGAAAATAGGTGGTTTTTAGACCCTAAGAGCTTCCGTAAATTACCGGTTTTCCAGAGACTTCAATGCGCGTAGGCAATTATAATATATTTCACACGTTTCCGTTATTTTGTTTTTAAATATATCACAGGTAAAATAAAACAACTTCCTTATTGTCAGTTCAAAAGTGTATTTTTTTTTTAATGAATAATGTTTTATAACGAGAGTAGATTAAAATTTAGGGAACGCGGTGTAGAATTACAGGGAAACATTTTTTTGAATTTTAATAGGTTGGAGTTGATGGTGTTTTATAATGAGGAAAAATAACATTTAGGAAAAGCGGTGTTGGTTTATAGTGAAACATATTAAGCACAGGAGTTTTTTTAAAAAGGTTATAGTTGTGTTTCACAAGTAAAAATTAAAATTAAAAAAAATTTCTTTAATTATATTTTTGGAGTTTTATTTAAAATACTCTATACATATTTCGGGTTTTTAGCAAAAGTCTTAGTCTTTCGCAAGAGTCTTTTGTAAACTCAAACTCCTGATGATGGACTAAAAACCCGATAATATAATAGTAATACTATAGAGTATTTAAAATAAAACTCCAGAAATATTATTTAAGAATTTTTTTTTAATTTTTATTTTTACTTGTGAAACACAACTATAACCTTTTTACTAAAAAAAAACTCCTTGTGAGGGAAAAATAAAATAATTAATTTTTTTTTAATTTTCAATATATTTCGGGTTGTTAACTTACGGCTAACAACCTTAGATAACAACCCGAAATATATTGAGAATTAAAAACAAATTTAATTATTTTATTTTTCCTTATTGTGAAACACCACTAAATCCAACTGAGAGTAGATAGTTTGCTTAATTTATAAGGAATAATTCAATGAATATGGCGCTAATGGCTCATGTTGTCGATGTGCCCTTAATCACAATATAATAATCAAAGAGTGTGTCTTTTGCTTGATGTAAGCACAGCTATTCATACATATTTAACATATTCAATTATATTTATGTAAATATCTAATCCAATTGATTTAGTTTAATTTATTTTGATTAATAATCTATTTACATTCATATTATTTTATAAGTTAAAATATATTCGTATAGGGACTTATTTAAATTAACTGAAGAAGCAGTCTTTGATGTATTAATTATAAACTTTATTAATTATCCATTTATTTATTTATTTTAAATATCAAAATTTCAATGAACCATGTTTCATATTATTATTTTAGAAAATTATTTTTATTTTTTTACCCTTTTCTTATAAATCTACATGAATACAACATCCCTTAGGCTTTATTCGAATAAAACATTAAAAAAATAAACTTTTATTTGATCTTTTTAACTACTAAGACTGTTTTATAAATAGAAGCTTATCAAGAATTTGTTAAATAATTACATAATTATAGATCATTTTTGCAATAAAAAATTGACATAAATCTGTAGTACATGAGTTTTCGAAGATTTTATCTCTCTCCTTGATAATGATCACAGGAATTAGTGATTAAAAACATTTTAATTCAATAATTAAGTTAATTATAAAAAATACAATTATGTAGTTAATTCATAAAAAGATTATATCTCAAATTTTATTGTTATGATATTATTGACTTCTAGAATTAATGCTAACTTAGCCATCATATCAGTAAATTCCTTCACAATTTATAAAATAAAACGAATAAATTTCTTCCAGAACTTAAGTGACTTGATTTAAATTTTTCATTAAATTGAAGGGTTGGTTTTGTCACAAATATAATAAAACAATAATTTTAATAACTATTTGTATTATTTAATTGATAACTATACAGTTTCGGTCACCACTGGTCGACCATCCTCAGCAGAACTACTGAGGATGGTCGACCAGTGGTAGTTATCAATCGAATAATACAAATAGTTATCAAATTAAATTGTTTTATTATATATGTGACAAAACCAACCCTTCAATTTAACGAAAAACGAATAAATACATTAAATTCCTTACTAAAAATTTAAATAGATTCTTTAATAAAAATATGTTTTAATTTTTCAAGAATTAATAAAATAGAAACAATTGAAATATCATACATTGAAGTCTCTGAAAAAAAAACGGTCTTTAGTATCCAAAACGCATAGACTACGGAAGTTTTTAATATTTATTTCTTAAGGACATCCAACTAAATAATTTGAATATCAATAAATAATGTTAATATTATGTTTACGACGAAATATTAATGAAGCTCTCTATAGATAGCGATGCATTTTAATGTGCCGGACAAAACATATCAATTGATTAAATTATTTTTAATCGTATATAAATATTAATTAAGGATATTCGGAAAAATAGAATAATTAATCATTCTATTGATATATTTTAGTCAGGTATTAAAAAACTATAAAGTGGTCCATAAAAGGCTAATTGGTTTAATCATTTTAATAAATTTCCTGTAAATACGTCAGTTTTCTAGATATAATTTGACTTTTATTTAATTATATATTAACTATTTAATTTATTTATAATATTAAACTAGTAAAATTAACATAAAATGTACTGAAGAAGACCTGAAATTATTAAATCTTGTCGATTTCTTTTATGAATTTTGAAAAAAAAATTCAAAATTTCAAAAATACGTATTAGATATGATTTTTAAAGATGCGATTCACGGGATTCCCTCAATAGTTAACATTTTATGTTTAAGTTGGTGCTTCATTTAATTATTTATTTTAGATTTTGAGCTACTTGTCCAAACATGGAAAATGTAAATGAAAAATATAATAGATTATTAAACTCTAGCTACTTGTAAAATTTCGTGTTCCTAGCTTTTATAGTTTGGAAACTATAAGCTTATAATAAACCTCTGAAATGTTTATACACCTTATAAAAAGAATACGTTTTTATCTATTGTGATAGGGAACTCTAAAAAATTTCTCTATAGAATATTTAATAAAACCAAGCTATAGTAAGCTTTGTATATTTGAATTGAATTTCGAAAAGTTACACTATTTTATACTATACAAGCTGCGTCAGGCGTGCCTCCGGCACGCCATCTACCTTGGCCCTCCGGGCAGGTGGCCCTGGCGGGCAGCGTCTCGAGACGGCCAAAAGTTTGTTTGCAATATAATTTTGTTCAACTGTATTTTAATTAAATATACTCGTATTTTATTAATTAAAAATCAGCTTCAAGAAATAATCTAACACATTGCGAAAGCAAAATAAAAAATTCTGAGTGTGTCAAGCTTACGCACGACGGAAGTGAAACTTCTAGTATTCCTCTCTCTCTTTTCATTTCATTCTCTCTTTTTTTCTCTCTTACGTTAGTTTGAAGATTATAGGTTAAATAATTCAACGACGAAGCATAGATTTACTCTTTCTAATATTTTCTTATACATGAATGAATTTTGATTTATGTACAGTTCCAAAAATTCTTTTTAATGTTACATACAGCATTTTCATTTGTTTGAATGTTCAATAATAATTTTAGTGTTGAATGTGCTGTTTTTCCTCCGTCTAATAAAGTGGCAGCAATTCCAGATGATGTCATTTGTGCCAATATGAGCGAAATTAAAAATGTTTCCCTGTTCCACCTGGTGCATCCAAAAAAAGAAACCATCTTCTTGAGCAGCGACTGCGTATAATTTTTGTTCTGGTAACAATTTTGGTTCATTTGCTTGAACATATGCATTTAAACCATCAACATTGTACGATTGTTCACGTTGCATATCGCGATTAAATAAATCACTTACTGGCCGATTAACTGATGGCATCCCTAATTTAATTAGTGGTTGATTCGAAATGATCATGCATAAATCTTCCAACTTAATCAAAGATTCATTATATATTTCTGGCGAGAAATTTATATCTGGATCTCCTCGAATTCTACGTAGAGCATGTAATACATCTTCACTCATTGAAGCCTTATATTTTCCCCATAATTTAGGCGGGTTAGTTGGAAAACACGTTGTCAATAAAATGGCAAACAAACATCGTATTTGATGTGGCGATGAACCGAGAGCAGCATGGGCAAGAGTTGTATCCCAATGCGAATCTTCTTCTAACAATCGTAATGCTAGGCATGCACCATGATTCGTTGTATGTAATGCACTGAGATACTGGGAAATGTATTTATAATAAGAAACATTGATTAAGATTTGGAATGTTTCTTTCCGACAGGCTCAGGTTAGCCAACTAATAACAATAAAATAATCACATTTAATAATATAAATTTTTCTTTTTACTTAAGAGAGAATGGTGTATTTCTGTGAAACAGTTTAATTCTAAAGTTTAGGGAAAACAAAATATATCTATAATATAATCATAATACTTCTTCAAGGCCTTTGAGAACAATGAATTAACCCACACCCATTGTCTGCCTGGGTACAAAAGAAAAGATAAACCTTTTTTAAAACCCCAATTGGCATTCTACCTGAGAATAATTAATTTAATTATGTAAAATCGTGTGAAATCAAATCAAACCGATTTGGCCCAAAATTTAGATAAACCATCTGGAGCACTAAACAAACATATGGTGTGAATATGGTTTCGATACGTTCAGTGGTTTAGGCATGGGTCGATCACGCACATACATACTAAGGATTATATATATATAAAATTAAATTTACAAATTATGTCTGTATTCAAAATAGATTTTATTATCTTAAAAAAAAAGTTTCTGAAATTTTGATCTGACTACCTGTATACCCCTTTCTTTTGTTAAGAGGGGTTTCATTGTTTAAGACCTGACCTTTCAGGGTAGGGATAATGTATTGTTTGCTTGGCCCTTTTAGAGGCTCTATTTCTATAGATCTTATCTGTCAATCAATTAAATATAAAAATAAAAAATAAAATCAAACCGATTTGGCTCAAAATTTAGATAAACCATCCCCAGCACTAAGCAAACATATGGTGTGAATATGGTTTCGATACGTTCAGTGGTTTAGGCGTGGGTCGATCGCGTACATACACACAAAGGATTTTATATATATAGATTAGCAGTTTTTCTTCGGAGTCAAAATGGTAGATTTATAACTGAATGATTTAATGGAAGTCAATCCAGAAATAAATGAAAAAAACATGTCGAATAATAGTTTTTTCTTTAAAGCTTTTGAAACCGACGTTTCAGAAAAAGGAGGGAAATCCTTCGAAACGTCATTTTCAAAAGCTGTAAAGAGAAAAACTTCCTATAAAGACTCTTATTGGAAATTTTATTTTTATTTATTTCTGAACTGCCTTCCATTAAATCCTCAAGAATTATTTATTTATTCATTTACAGATAAATAAATAATAATTGAACATGAATACAAATGAAATAATAAATTTAGATATAGAATTCTGGATTAGATTTTTTTAATTTATGCAATCAATTATAATTTTGTAAGAAAATTAAAATCAAATTGAAGGTCTCTTGATTAAGTTTGTTATTTATTAGTATTATTAGTATCAGTACTTTTTTCCTATTTAATCAACAGGTAAAGCCACCTAATATATAATTATTATTTTGGTATTTGTTTCGTATTAATAAATCGCGTCATAAAATGGATAAATAGAATCATTTGGAGGATTCCATATAGGGTGGTTAGAGCCCGCCAAGGTTAGGGTCGGGGCCCGTCCCCCCTTTTACACTCCACTCCTTGTTTGTCTACGAACAAGATATCTTTCTTTCTACACATAATAATAATTGACAATATTCCAAATCGCCCGTTAAGTTTTATTTTCTGCAGTGATGGCTTTATCATTTTTACGATTCAATTCGAGCATAAATGGAGCAGACTACAAACATGAAATTTTTAATAATATAAAATTAAATTCGTTGATTTCTAGATTAACATTCAGATTTACCCGTAAATGACTAACCGGACAATATAATTCTTTAAGTAGAAATTAAATTAAATAAAGAATTTGAAATCGCCTAATAAATTTTAAAAATATTCCTTTTTCATCTGAAAGAATTTTATATTAAAAATTTATTATATTAAAAAAAAGAACATAAAATACCCATTAGTGTTTCATTATATAAAGCTAAAAACTCCGGTAGGTTCATTTTTTTTAATAAAATAATAAAGTTTGATAGAGGTATCCAGCATTTTAAAAATAATAAAATAAATAAAAAATAAGGAAATAAATGAAGGTTTTTCTTATCTTTCAAAAATATATTCCTAAAATAACAAATTTGGAAACACCGTAGGACCAGCCGTTTCGGACACGGTAAATTACTTAAAAGCTGTGTATCTAAATGTTTGATATTAAGTGGGTTCGAATCCCGAGCAGGTCTATTTGTATATAAGTTTTTTCTCCTAATTTGATTTACGATTGTCTTTGACGAGGCCTCTCTCTCTCTTGAGATGCGAATTTGTAGTCTCGTAACTCAATTTTAACCATTGTGTATAACCAGCATTTTAAAGACCTATTCAACGATATCCCACTCAGGGTTTGAGATGATAATATTTTCTTTAATCAGCACATTGATGGACACGGAGGTATCATAAAAATATTTCTTACTTTTACTTAATGTAGATAATAAAACTCGAACTAGTAGCGAAATTTGATTTTTATAACTTTATAATAGTTTAGAAACTAGAGGCCTATGTCAAAAGAAAAGGATAGCCAATCAGCCCCAGTACAAGTGTTCTATTTTTCTCCATTTTTAGTAGAAAATCCTAAAATGATCGAATAACCGTTTATTTTTTATAATTATGTATATTTTATTTCATGTAAAAAACATTTGATGTTTTAATTGGATTTACGAAATTCATGTCTCTATTAAGCGAGACACCATAGCCTTTTATGGGGTGCTCAATTTTTTACACCGGTTGTAGAAATAGTTCGTCAAAAAATAGTAAATTATTATCACTTTTAAAAACAGATTATTAGAAAGGCAAATTGTTTTAAAAACTCTAACGGTGTGTTTCAATTTTTATATTTGTTATATGACTTCTATAAAGTCACACCAAAGGAGTTAAGCTTACAGGCAAGAGGGTAGATAGTTGAAATTTAACCTAAAGCAGCGTTTCTTAAACTTTTGGTCGCAAACCGAAATGTTGGGATCGCAAAAAATTAAATCAGATACATCATTTTAAAGAAATATTAGTATAATCTCTTATTTATCTTTAATTTAATATAGGTATTACATTTTATGTACAGCGCAATTATAAAATCGTAATACTGATTAAATGTAAATTATATTTATATATTGAAAGATACCACTAAGCGCATCATAATAGCGCTTTCGCATTGCAATTTCAGCATTAAGTTATTTCAGAATCAAAATATGCCACAAACGCACAGTATATAATATAACGTCCTTTGTATACTTGAGACAAATCCTAAAACTGCTTTTTCATATGTACCTATATTGTTTACGAAAAAATAAATTATCTAAGGGAGAATATTTATTTTTATATCTTTATTTTATATTTACAACATGGGGTCGCGAAATAATCTCGATGATAAAAAGGGGTCATGAATGTAAAAAGTTTAAGAAGCTCTGACCTAGAGGAATATCAATGAGCAACCGTGACACTCAACGCTCAGTGTGGGCATTCTCATTGTTTTTCAAATGTTTGTTTACACGAATTAGGGTCTATCTACATAGGTCCGTCGGGTGTCAGTTCAGTCTCAGTTCAGTGCTTCGGTATCAGTGAAAAATAATATTCTTTCGTGGAATCTAGTGGAGGGGATCCCCACTCGTCTGGCGCAATTCAGTGTCAGTTCCGTCAGAAGAATATTATTTTTCACTGATACCGAAGCACTGAACTGAGACTGAACTGACAAGCGACGGACCTGTGTAGAATGTAGATACATAGTCATCAGAGTTTCTTGCCTCTAAACTAAGCTCTTGAGGAGTGACTTTGCCCTTAGGCATTTGTTAGACTTAAATATGCTAGTAAATGTACAATAAGTATAAAATAAGTGATTAAGAGGGTTTCTTTTGCTTGAAGTTTAAGCTTTAATGTTCACCCTCAGATTTTAAGGTCACAAGAAAAATTCAAATTTTTTAGCCTATATTTTTGCTGAAAACTTGACTGAGTATTGTTTGAATTTGTGTGGATCGATCGTAACAATTACGAAGATGTTGAGAACGTATCAGGCTTTCTGTCAAAAATATTACCATAATTGTTTATCCCCAGAGACTTTAATACTTTTTAGATCATCTTCAGGACTATAAGCTAAGAACAGGCGCTTTTATAATTATAATTATAGGTATATAAGAATTGTAACTGCACTGTAAAAGCACTGTCCTTAGTTTATAGCCCTAAAGATGGCCTAATAAGGGCCGAAAGCTCAGAAACAAATGTGTTATTTTTTAACTAAAACCTGATTATCTTGATTGAAAATGTAATTATTTAATCTGATTATGGGTCGTTCAAATTTTTTTATATTTTTTGTGAATTTATGTATTGAAAGTGTCTTGAGACTTCTAAAAGGGTGCATGTTTTGTTTGCCTGCAGCTTGTCTTCTGCGCCGTAGTGGCCGCCGTCCTTGCCCAGGCTGACAGATACCCCGCGGGTGTAGCCCCTGCCCTGTGTCCCAACTACCCCCATTGTGATAACGCCCTCCTGGCCGCCCACGCCACCGGAGCCATCCCCTATGCTGCTGCCTGGGCACCCCAAGGAGCCGCAGCTGCCTACCCTGCAGGAGTCAGCCCTGCTTCCTGCCCTAACTACCCCTTCTGTGGAGTTGGAGGACCTGTTGCACCCCTTCAAGGATGGGCTGCCCGACAATACCCTGCTGGAGTCCACCCCGCCGCCTGCCCCAACTACCCCTACTGCTAAAAGGTAACATTTAGTACTTATTTAAATTATATATCATTCATTACAAAAGATTCAGTAGACAATTAGCTAGCTTTCATATAGAGAAAGACCTTTTTATGCACTAAGCAGCGAAAAAAAAACTGCAAATCAAATAAATTAAAATAATATACTTAATATAATAAAATAATTTCTCATTGATAATATTTAAAATATTTTTATAAATTTTCTAGTCAAAAGTTTAATAAAAACATTTTCTCTTAAAAAAAATCATAATCAAATATTGTGAATGTTCGGTTGACTATTACCAAGGGGCAAAAAGTGTTCGGGAATTTTTGTAAATAATAATTTATATTAAGTAATAGATTATAATAAAAAAATTGAAATTAAATAATATATCATCACTTATAAAAGAAACCGTAGACAGTTATTTACCTTTCAATTAGAGAAAGACTTTTATATTCACTAAAAGGCGAAAAAAATTAAATATATATGTTAAAACAATTTTTCATTGGTAAATTATTTAAATATTTTTATAATTATAAAAGTGTTCTGAAATTTTTCTAATCTGAAAAAAAGTCTAATCAAATTTAGTGTTTGTTTACTTCTCTTATTTCTCTCTAAGGAGCTAAAAGTGTTCTGATATTTTTGTAAATGATAGCTTATATTAATAAAGTATAATAAAAAAGTCGAAATCATTCATGCTAACGAAATTCTATAATGTTATTAGAATTAAGTAATTTTAGAATATAAAATATTAACACATCAAAATATAAATTTCGTTTAATGTAGAGAATTCTCAGACTGTTTGCTTGTAATTTGAATAAATATTTTGATTGTATATTTTATGCCGAGTATATTATTAAAAAGAAAAATGGATGCATTAATCTACTTAAATAAATTTTTAGGTATTATTATATTCAAATTTAGTCAACGAATGTAAGAATCGCGGAAAATTATTATTATTCAATGTACCTATAAAAAGTGATGGTTTCATTTATTCAAAATTAAAATGTTATATTAATAGTATATTGTGCTAAGTTTTAAGCTTAAAACATTCGACGATGAAAAAATTGCTAAATTATACCAATTTTCGAAGAGTGTATACGGAGTCTTGGAAAAGTTTACACTTTTTCTTATAATTCTATATTCGGTTAATTTCTAACTATAAATTAAAAAAATTTGAAAAAATCAGATAATTTATTTGAAAACTCATTTTGTCTA
This sequence comes from Forficula auricularia, assembly GCA_024734495.1. Taxonomy (NCBI): domain Eukaryota; kingdom Metazoa; phylum Arthropoda; class Insecta; order Dermaptera; family Forficulidae; genus Forficula; species Forficula auricularia. Next base: position 4,100,655 of record JALMQS010000127.1, read on the forward strand.
TAGTAGTAGTTAAATTTCATTGTAAAATTCACGAGTGTCCTGTACCTAATCCGAGATGTTATGAATAATATATTTGACGTGTCAGAAGGGTTGTAGATATGATACCTTTGACAGAAATTTAGCAGCTGGTTATATATGCTCGATCGATTTCTATTTAAGGAAAGTCATTATTTCTAATAGTTTTTTGGCAATTCACTCCATAAGAAAATTAACCAGAGATCCAAAAAGAACCAGGGTAATAATGGTTCTACTTTGAGGCGAAACTAAACTGACTTATAGTAATTTTTAAGGATTTAGGTGTCGGTTCTAGGTGAAACATTATAAGTAACTTATGAGGAGAATTTTCTAGGTTAGGTTTCACAAAAAGGAAATATTAAAACAAATGTATGTTTATTTGAGTTTGATTCACTCGATATATATTTCGGGTTATTAGCCCATCTTCAGGAGTTCAAATAAAAACTGAATACAAATTTGTAAAAACATTTAACAAGTAAAATTTTGAGAAAGAAGAGTACGTTCAGAAAATTTTGAGAAAGAAGAGTAAGTTCAGAAAGTTTCATCAACAACCAGAAGTTAAAGTACGTTCAGAAAATACTTTCAATCTTTTTCTTTTTTTTCTTTCTTAAATATAAACAAAATGTTATTATTTAAAATAAAAAAATTAAATTAAAAACAAAAATAAAAACAAAATACAAAATACAAACACAAAATATGTAATCGAATTTAGGAGCCGATTTTTAATTTATTAATTTTAGCCAAATTAGAATCAATGATTATATCTTTGTCAAAGTCCAATTGATTAATGAGAATACTGAATTTATTCATAAGGGCCAATTTAATCTCGGTTGATTCTAGAAGAAGAAGTCTGGGACCACTTCTTTCAAAATGAATTGGGGTATAGTTGACTTATAGTATATAACCAGCTCATAAATTTTTTAGAGCTTGCGATTCTGAAAGGGTGAATACCTACATGTCTTATGATATGTATGAAATAATAAACATAACATTTGGGATTAATTAGAGTGCTTTTCTCCATAAAATAATTTAATATTTTTCTAAGTTTAAATTTACTACCCCACTTTCTATGCCTGCAACATTGACATTAAATTTTAATTAATGTAAAATGCATTAACCATTTTATTCTGAATATACAATAAATAAATAATCTAGATAAAATTTAATAACTATGGCAAAACAAGATCTCTTGTTTAATGACAATGTACTTCCACAGACCCAATAAGGACTAACTGAACTAATTTCTTGTCCAGGCGACTTATTTAATCTATTTTACGTCATTTTTCTATTTTTCTATTAAAACAAATCCCTTTTTTAGATAGCTACATGGTATATGACATATTTTATCGCTTCCCATAAAAGAATCCAATGCTCTATAATTATAATTAGCAATTTTTCAATAAAATCAACAAGTAAACAGAGCAAGCAGACTGGATTCTTGACTGATTATTGACATTTCTCGATAATAAATAAACCATTTACAACAAGAGAAACAAGTCTCGTGTAATAAGTATTGTGATAATTCGCATTTTAATTAATTTAATGCCTTTATATGGATCACATAAATCAAAGGTGTTTTTATTTGTTTACCGTGTTCATTTCTATCATTTTTTATTTATTTATTGATTTTTATTTTTCATTGCATTTAAAAAATAATTCTACATTATTTTATATCATTTATTTAGGCATTTTCGATATTTTTACTTGGTTATTTATTTGTATATTTGCTAGCAATAGTGGCTCGTGACTGTAAACAATGATGAGACTGTAAAGGTTAGGTGGGAATCTTGATGGTATTTTCTAACCTCAAAAATGCTAAAGCTAAGATCGAAAAATTTTAAAGAATAATAAAAAAATAAACAATTTTTAATTGAAAATATTTTTTTTTGCCGAGAGATATAAGATATAAAGAATAAGATATAAGATATAAAGAAAAATCAATGAGGTTATCCTCTGCTTGGTGCAAATAAAGATCGAGGATTTATGTACGATTCTATCCGACCCCAAGGATAGTGTGTTTTGTGTTTTTATATGTATATACTACGTATACCGGTATGAAGTGAGCGTTTTTTTTGTGAAAATGAAAGACTAATTTTTAATGGGAAAGTAAAAAAAATTTATTCAAAGTATTGACCATTGCTTTCTACATATTTTGTCCACCTTTCTGGCAATTTGTGGATACCACGCCAATAGAAATGTTCGTCTTTTGAATCAAACCAGACACCCGATTTTCGACTTCTTCGTAGGAATCGAAGGGGTATACCAAATATATATATATATATATCAAACAAATAAATTATATATATACCTACATATTTATATTTGGTATTTATAAGTATATGTTTATTTGCATCAAGCAGAGGACAATCTCATTGATTTTTCTTCATTAATAATTTTTCCTTCGTTTTTCGTAATCTATTAGGCTAATTTCTAGTTTAAGTTGATAATATATCGGGGTCAGGTTTTCTGAGGAATAGTGTCTGTCTACGAGGTGGGATGCTCGGGTTCAAGCCCGACTCGCTGTGAGAAAAATTTGCACACACATAAATACATTCATAAAAGGAAAGATAATTGAAATAGGATCTTACTAAATAGGCTTTGCTCCGAAGGTCATATAAAAAAATATTTAATGGGTAAATATAATTAAATATGATAATTCAAATTAACTGATTTGGCGTTAGTATATATTTAATTTCTGAATTAAAATTAATACAAAAATAGCAAAGAATCTGCTCCTTTGACTCTAATGGAAAAAGCCTAGCCAAACCAACCAAACGATTGAGCCCAACTGAATAAAAACTAACCGAGAGAAACAGTATAGTATTCTAATTTTGACCACAAAGAAACGTAATTTTTATAGAATTTTTTTTATTATCATATAAAATAAATAAATAAATATACAATGTTCATTTTTATATCAATATTTATTTATTTTAATTTTCGTTTGAGGGGCAACCTCGCTTGCCACAGCAAGTTAGACGAAAACAAATTCGTATTTCTAAATAAAGAGTAAAAGAAAAATAATAAGATCGAGAATTTATGTAATATTCTATCCAAGCCCAAGGACAGTGTGGTTTTTGTTTTTATACGTGAAAAATTCAATTATTATATAACTAATTTAGGTTGTTCTCTCTTGAAGATTAAAAAACTGAAATTATGTGAAAACGATACGATAAAAAGAAAATCATAATCTCTGTTGAAATTCGTTTCGATTGAATATTTTTTTATTATATTCTATTATTTAATTGAAAATATACTAAATAAATGATGTTTTTACGCCGAAGACTTAAATATCATAAAAGATATTTATGTATAATTTTAAATTAATCTGCTTATTGCTTATTGAGGGAGGGTTTGTTGGTCAAGTTAATGAAATGAAAAACACCTGTTTAATTTTAGATTAATTAAAAAACCTATTAAAATTATTTTTCACTAAGTTGAGACGTAGCAAAATCGTTTTTCATTCACAATAATATATAATAAATTTGTTTCATTGAAATCATTGAACTGTTTTCATGATAGTCTGATTCATACAAATAGAAAAAAATCAACGTGATTGCTTATGTACAGGCAATGAACTTTTATTGGTTAATCAAAGAAAGGTAAGAGGTTTTACAGTAAAGAGAAATCAATGAGGGTGTCCTCTGTTTGATGGAAATAAACATATACATATATACTCGTATACCAAATACAAATATGTATATATTTCATTTATTTGTTTGAGATTATAGTTTCGAAGTTTTGACATTCATCATCAGTATCTATCTATAATTATTATAATCGGATTGCGCGACGATGACGACGGGATATTTTTTTAAATTTTAAAACCCACTAATAGATTATGACAAAAAAATTATAAAAATTAGGATATTTAAATTAATATTTTAAAACCTGCTGCAGAGTCCAGGAGGGGGTGTAGCCTAATGGCCATCAAGATGGTTTTAAATATTTTATCTGTTATTTCTCATATGTTCAATTACCCAAAAAATTCGTTTTGTTGGTATATCAAGTTAGCCACATAACAAACGATTAATGTATATTATATATATTTATTTACATTAAGCAGAGGACAACCTCATTGATTTTTGTTATGAATCAAGAACTCTGTTAAAATAAAATCTTTTCCGTTTTACAATGTTTACCAAAAGTTCAAAGTCCATTTATTTAAGTTATGTTATAATAAATTTCGGTATATTAGAAGTTTTTCTTCAGTAGATTTATAGTTGAGGATTAAATGGAAGGCAGTCCATGAATAAATAAAAAGATTATTTCAAATAAAAGAGTATTTTTGGTAGATATTCTCTTTACAAATTTTGAACCACCGTTTTGGAGGATCTTCCCCCTTCTTCAGGGTCAATGATGCATATGCATGATGCATATACATGCTTCCTTCATTTATCATTTGAGCCTGAAGAAGGACAGAAACGTCCGAAACGTCGGTTCAAAAGTTGTAAAGAGAAAATCTTCCAATACTCTTTTATTGGAAATAATTTATTTTATTTATTCCTGGACTGCCTTCTATTTAATCCTCAATTATAAATTTCATTGTTTTGATTTTGCGGGGACAAAGAGGGCGTAAGGTATACAAAACATTGTTGCTCTTTTAATATGATTAATATAGATAGATAGAAAGATCTGAAAAAATGTTATTTTTTTAATTATTAATCCTAATGGGTTTTTTGTTTTTGTAACAGATCTAGTTCTTCTGGAGTGGCTGGTTTCGGTGAGCTGACGTCGCGTCTTGTTCCAGTCCAGTGCAAGTGAAGCGTGTTGCGTTGTCGCTTAACTTAACAAACAACACGGGCATTTGTAGGGACCGACCCTCTTGCCGAGGTCTAACTTCTACTACTACTACTATTACTACGACTACTCCTCACTTTCACACTTTAATCTTCCTTCTTTCTCTTCTCTTTCTTTTTACGCTCTTCCAATAATTGTGATTTGTGGGTTCGATTGATTGTTAATGTTTATTTTTTTTATGCAATAAAACCGAAGAGTTTTGGAAAAAATATTTTATTTATTTTATTTTGATTTCCTTTATCCTTTCAATACTACTGGAAATTCGTAATAATCTAACTGGGCAGCTTTGTTCTATACTGGCTGCGTTCTCAACAGAGCATGAATTGAATACACATAGGCAGTGGCGAATCAAGTGAAGTGGCCCACATAACAAATTTCGGTGCCCTCAAACTTATATTTTACGAGACTTTAATGATTTTGTGAAAATATCTGTTAGTAGGTTAGTTAGTACGTTACCAAATGTTGTGTACGCTCTAGCTCAAAAACTAGTGTGAATAGCAAAACGAAATTTCACTTGTAGCTGATTAGATTTTGGTTGGATCGAACAAAAAATTAAGGGGGGGGAGGGATTAATATTATAAAATTTTCAAATTAAAATTTTAAACTAAAGAATTGAGCATCTTTTTTTTGAAAATAGTTCAAAAAATCAGCTTAGGTTAAAATCCAATGTAAATTAAGAGAAAAAAAGAATTTAATTTTTAGGACAAAATCTAGGATTTTAAAGTATAAATATTTTTACATTGCGATATCAGAAGGGATTCATCCCCTCAGGAGTTGAAACTGAGAACTAACATGGTGTCAGCTCAACCGTCGAGAAAAACCTCTCTCTGACCCGCAATATATTAAATCCCCTCAGATATCGCATGTGTAAAAATATTTCTACCTAAATAATAGATTTTGTCCTAAAAATTAAATTCGTTTTTTAATATGAAATTTACTATAAAAGATAACTATAATAAAAAAGAGAGGCATAATTTTTAAAGGGCCGAAATTGTGGGAGGATGATGAGGGGGATCAAAATATAGAACTATCAATATAACTTCAAGACCCATTGATCGATTTGTACATAATTTCGCATATGCATCATAATATAAGACTTTGATAAAAGTGACTCACTATGTGTAATTGATAGACCTAAAATAGGGGTGTTCTAAAATAATTTATAATAATAAAATTTCTAAACAAAAATCAAATCGAAGAAAGCTGATATTTACAATAGAAGATTCTCATGGAGATAATATCATAAATTGCTAATGAGTCTGAAATTCAGAGGAGGGGTGGAGGGGGAGATTTCTTTCGTAAATGATTATAAAATTATTTTTTAAATATTTATAAAAGAGGGGGCAGGTGTATGGAAAAATCATGTGGATGGCCACATCAGTTTATTTTTTAAGAAAATAAAACATATTTGAGAATCAAACGTATTTATTAGACAATTTAAAAATATTTAAAAGTGAGACGTCTGACTTTGTTGTGCAGAGCTAAGTGCATCAAAATTGATCTGACTGATGTCGCTACATGCAAATGAACATTAGTACTTCGTGTTCTCACTTGACATTTGATGTGCTTCATACAAAAGCTGGTAAAAAATATATGTTGCAGTAAAAACGCGTTTCACTGAACACCTTTGTGGCAACTAGAGTTTAGTGATGTTGGTTGAGTTTGGTTCAAAGGTCTAGAATCTTCAATTTTGAGCTTCCGCCTCATTTTGGGTGTTTATTTTCAAAATTTTTTAAACGAAAATGTCAAAAATTAGAAGCAAAGTTGTAGAGGATGTAATTTTTAACATTTTCGTTTAAAATTTTTTGAAAATAAACACCCAAAATGAGGCGGAAGGTCAAAAATGAAGATTCTAGGCCTTTGAACTAAACTCAACCAACATCAGTAAACTCTAGTTGCTACAAAAGTATTCAGTGAAACGCGTTTTAACTAGTAAGAACCCATTCTTCCTAAAAAACGGGTTTTTACTGTAACATAATTACTAGTCAGTTAATCAGCGCCAGCCAACGCAACCTGCAATTCAAAGCATTCTATTAGAATGCATACCCTACACTTTACAGGCGCGGCGCTGAATAACTTCAATTAAAGGCTTGCTTAATTATGTCTAAAACACACCTAGGTCGTGTCTTTCTGTATCTTTAAGTCAGTCGTGAAACCAAATAAAAATGGAAGAAAAGTTGAAACTTTTTCAAGACTCCGTATGCGCACCAGAGGAGTCACCTTAATCATAGGATATATTAATTATTTTCATTTTTTCTTTTGTAACTCCTGATGATGGGCTCATAACCCGAAATATATATCGAGATTAAAAACTCAAAACATATATTTGTTTTATTTGTGAAACCCACCTAGAAAAATATATTTTTACTTATTATCTATTTTCATTTGTTTAAAAAATTTATTAAATTTCTTCCAGAACTTATGAGAGTGTTGAATTGATTTAGTATGTTGATTAAACGAGGTATTGATTTTATAAGAAAAATGTAATAGGAAGATGTGTATTTTTTGATATTTCATTAATTTCATTAATAAAAAATAAAAAATAAAGAGTAAAATTAACTTTATAATGTGTTTCTAGAATGGATTATTTATAATGGATTTTTTAATTATATAATAATTGACTATGCAATGAGATAATTAGAAAAAAATAAAATTGAAAAATAATATTTAATATAATCATTAATTCAAAATAGTTTCTAGTTCAGTGATAAACGTTTTTATAAATTGTTGCTATATAATATATATGTGTGTGATTGTAATGAATTGTGTGATGTATCTATATTGAAGATTTAAGAATGAATGTCTCATGTGAAATGACAAATTCCGGCTCTTGAACGAGATGCATGTATGATTTCAAATCATTATAAAAAAATTTTGTGTTATATAATTTCTCTATAAAAAGAAAAAAATGTAAATAAGTGTTTCATTTCAATTTTTAGAACTACTGAGGATGGTCGACCAGTGGTGACCGAAACTGTATAGTTATCAATTAAATAATACAAATAGTTATTAAAATTATTGTTTTATTATATTTGTGACAAAACCAACCCTTCAATTTAACGAAAAATAAAAAAATTTATTAGATAATTAGATAAAACAGGGAGAGAGGGAAATGGGGAGATCAATTTGGAATTGGAATAATTATCGGAAAAGAGGTTTTTTATTTAATTAGTTTTTCCTCTTATTAAAAAACAAGGACTAAAAAAATGATCAAGGACAGTCGATGGTGGAGAAGTAATCTCCGGAGTCGAAGCTCAAATACAATGTATACATTAATTCATGTAAAATAATTGATAATTGGTTTAATAAAATTAAAAAAATTAAAATAAAAAATAAAAAATAGATAAAACAATGTGATGATAAAATCATCTAAATATGTTTTTCAAGAATACCTAAAAGAAAAAAACTGCAACGTATCGTTGCTAAACTTTATCCAAATTCATTTGAAATATCAATATGTTTATTCCTTTATTATTAATCAGATATCACTTGCGATTTGCAGTTCATGTTGACTTTAATTCAAAAATAATGATCTATTCTCATTTAATAGTCGAGGAATAACCATTCTACATTGGATTTTTGACGTTTCGATTATTATTCGTAACCATTGCTGAAGACAAGGAGGAATCGACTTAAAATCAAAAATAACGATCGATTCTTATCTACTACTAGAGGAATAACCTTATTGCATTCCATTTTTGATGTTTTGACTATTAATGGCAACCTCTACTGAAAACGTGGAAGAATCGACTTAAAATCAAAAAGACCAAATTCTTTTATGGCAAACAACTCAAGCTTGAGTTGTACCATTAATTAAATGTTATGATAATTTCCATTTAAAAAAAATATAAAGGGTGGGCCATCTGTTGCGGAGTTTTTCAAATTTCAATTAATTACACTTAATATACGTTTTCTTCAGTTTTTTTTTGCACATATGAAAAAGTCGAATCAATGCCATTTACCATATAGTCATGGGTCATGGCTTCTTTAACGACAGAACGCATTTTAGTTATTCAAACTTATTACGAAAATGGTCGTTCTATAAAAAATACATTTCGTAACACTTTACCTCACAAATGGCGGAAAATTCATCCTATGTGAATTTTAGGACACAGTTTACATGAGTATAAAATTCAATTAACGCAAGAACTAAAGCCGTGGATTATGGACAGGTGGCATTATTGGACCGTTTTTCTTTGAAAATGGTCGTGAAGAGGCCGGTGATCGAATAATTTCAAGAAACTCTGAAATGAATCGGTCTCCAATATCGTGCTATTTGACGCCGTTGGATTATTTTCTTTGGTGCTACTTGTAAGGTAAAGTGAATGGTAATGCTCCACGAACAATTCAAGACCTTAAAAGCAACATTCAAGTTGAAATTGAGGCCGTAGACCATCTATTATTGCAGAAAGCCAGTAGTAGGCATTTGAACAATATTGTTTTTTCATACATAAATGGCATAAATTTTGATTATCAATAAAAAATTTTGATTTGCCTTAGGTAAAATATGTGTTTTATTTTAAATGCAAAAATTCCTGAATAGATGGTCCCTCTTATTAAGAAGTATGCCTACCATAGTTAAGGCTTGAGGAAGTCCTGACGAGATGAGCTGTCTCCGCTCCCACAATCCAACCTCCCATCTTTAGCTAAAAGAAAAAAGGAGTAAATTAATCGATATGGCCTTAGTGACAAATTAGATTTGAAAAATAACTTAGGAAGAAACTCCTACTAACGGAAGATTCCATTTGATTCCGCCCTGATGACTTCATGTTCTAAACTAAACTAGACCCAATTCCCATTTTACTAATATGGCTCAGATGGCCAACTATCTCTTGAATTCTTCTTTCTTCAAGAAGCTGGTCTTCTTTCTTGAGCGCGAACACAAAATTAATATCGATACACGGTTAGGCTCAGTTTGGCCTAAAAACTCTAACCAAGATGGATAAATCGCCAATTTAATAGCGTCGCGTAATCGACCGAAATTATGAAGTAACGCAAAGCTGAAAAAGCGAACAAGAAAACGCGCCCACCCCAAAAGAGAAGTAGAGAGTAAAGGAAAAAACATCACTCATACAAGCTACCTAGGATAAGAATCATTTAAAATATTTCTTATCTACCATATTCAAATCTCTCCTCCTACCTACGCAATCTACCTAACTCCGAAACGAACTAAGAAGAGGAGAGTTGAAATGGTTTAAATTAGGTTGGGAAACCGATTGACCGGTTACATAATAGTCTGTTGAACTTTGCAATACAACGTAAGATTCAAGGATTAATGTGCCCCTGCTGAAAAAAAGAAACCCTATCGAGCGAACATAGCTAGCCCTATGACACATCACTCCAGGCGTCTCACTTGTACCAAGAGGAACACTCCATATTTCCTGTAACCATCGGTTCCAAGTGAAAGACTTTATGAAAAAGTCTCTCGAAAAATTATAGAAAACGCACACTCATTCAGATAGAGGAAATTACCGACCTCTCAAGTATTGGTTGCATAGACAGCTGAGCCCTCTCGATAGCTGGAAAGTAATAGTAAGCCTACCTATGTCCGGGTACCCCGAAAACCCGGCACATTCGCGTACCTATGGGGTTCTAGCAAATCCCTATGCCAGACTGAGATCTGAGTAGAACAATTGTCATTGCAAACTATACTTAAGTAAATCGGAAAATCCGTAATTAAAAATTAAAAGGCCTAAACCCCACTTATAATTATATCGTTGGCGAAGGCGCAGATATATATTCTTTAAAAAATTTCAAAATCGCCCCCTATCATCTAATTCCTCAACTAGGAGGAGTTATATTCGCGGATTATCAGTATTATAAACTGATCCTAAGTTTAAAGGCATGTTTGTGGTTGGTTTTTTTAATGTATATGTCTGTTGTACCTGAAAAAACACATAAACACATTGCACACCAAAGAGAAAGAAAGGAAGATAGAAAGAAATCCCTTCCCTAGTAGGTATTAGAGTAGTAATTTCTCTATACCTAATGGACACATACATTACTAAACATCGTTAGACCAACCATATACCTTTCTATTCGATTCATTCCTAATTTCTAAACAGTAAAAACCTTTTTGTTGAGCCTTTTTGATTATCATTTGGATAATCAAAAAGGACTGCGATGTCCCTCGGTGGTCGGGGTGTAATGGATGATGGATGGATGGTTACCTAAATGGAGGTAGAGAGAGAGAGACATCCTAATACCTAACTCGACGCGAGAAAACACGAGATCGAGTTTTACTTACACCAAAATATAATACCTATAACCACCCATCTACACCATCCATTTTACTCAGGACAGCCATCCTTCCTTCCTTCCTTCCTGTCTTAGAAGGTGTAGGCACGCCTCCATGCATGGATTGCATGGGCGTGCGTTTGGTAATCGAGGGTCACTGAAAATCCTACTTTTATTGTTGAGTTCAAAAATTAGTTTTAATTAATTATGTGTGATTTTAATAAAAATTTAACAATCAATTTCTTTAATGTGTAAATTAATTTTAAATTGAAAATTGAAAAAGAAATAATGAATTTAAAATGAAAAAATATGAATTGAATTTATTTAAATAAAATAAAAATTACATTTACTTTACTTTTAATTTAAGTTTTATTAAAATTTTTAAAATTACTATTTTTTTAATTCTACTTATAAGGGTTGTAAAGATGAGAACCTGTGTCTGAAAGAGAAAAAATTAAAGAAAAACACCCTACGTTCTATAAGAAGGCATTCAAATGCCTTTTAGTAATCAAACTAGCTAAGTACCTATAAAGATATAGGTATATTTAACTGAGAAAAAAGTTTTTTGTAAATTAATTTTTTTAAATTTAAGAAATATTCGATCGACCTAAATAAAACTAATTGAATTGATCTGCGCCCCGCTTGTTAATACATACATTCGTTGTATAATACTGGACGATCAGCAACCTTCCACTTCTCGAAGAACACCTATAAAGAATAAAAAAGGTATTTCATTATAAAAAACAAAAATAGATTCCACTTAAATTTTATCGTTAATGCCTAACCCTTTGACGTACACAAATTTATATAATGATATTTATTAAAGTACATTTAATTTCTAATAGAAAACTTTATATGAGTAAAATGTCTAAAATTAATAATTTACAAGTTATGGGAAAGTAAATATTTTTCAATATACAAATTGTCGGAGGGGCAAAGCAGAGGCGCATCCACGGGGGCGTTTTGGGGGTCAGAACACCCCCCCCCAAGGGCAACGACAAACAGTTTCTTATGGTAAACTAACCGTAATTAAATATGTTTCATATGTTTAATCAAGAATTATGTTTTTTTTTAATTTCATATTTGTTTTAATAAAAAAAAATCGCCACTAAATAGTTTACTTTGTGGATTGACCACCCACCCATGAAAATTTTCTGGCTACGCCACTGGGGCAAATAGGAACCGATTCGATACAAATTTTATTTCTAACAAGAAATTATTTAATACAGAAATTTAGTTTTAATCCAAAATATTGAATGGAACTTTTTCTATTTAAAAATATTACAATACTAATATTATTTTCAACAATTTTACTTTAACATACAGGGTATGGCCAAGTATTGTAATCGTGCATTTTTTCGAAATATCTAAAAAAAGGATGAACTATTTTGATTAAAAAATTGGACAAAACCATGGCATTTCGGTCTACAAAAGACCTAATAAGTGAACATCGAAAAAATTACATTTTTCAAGATAATAATTATTTTGTCAAAATGTCTGTTAGTATGTTGCCAAATTTTTGTGGGCGCACTAGCTCAAAAACTAGTGTGAATATCAAAACGAAATTTCACATATAGTTTTGGTGCATTGTGATTAAGAGATGATTAGATTTTGGTTGATATCAACCAAAAATTAAGGGGGGGATTAAAATTATAAGGTTTTCAAACTAAATTACACTACTTGACCATACCCTCCCTATATGGTAAAGTAAAAAACAAGAAAAATGAAATATATGTGGGATTTTATTAATTAAGCATTTAATTTAGTAATTCTTGATTTCTGTTTAAAATCATGTGTTCGACAGATGTTTGCGCTTTCTGCCCTTGCGAAGGCCGCATTCCTTCTTGGTAGCGAGCCTTTTGTGTTCAAGAGGATTGGCCGGCTGACACTCATATGCATGTGTCTATGTCTATGTGTTTGTGTGGCTGCCAAGGGTGAATTGTCAACAACTGGTAGTTAGTTGGAAACGAGCCCTGGTCGAAATGACATGCTTGTGTATGTGTTAGTTTGTCGAGTTTATAGTTTTAGTTGAAGACGAGCGATAGTTAAGAAGACGATGTATTGATTAACGACGTGTATTATGATGTTTAACGACGACCCCTAGACACGAATCTGTATATAACCCCTTTTTTGTAAATAAATATATATATAAAGAAGTGAATGTGTGTTATTCTTATTTTCACCCCTATGAGCGAAGAGGGTGAAACCCGCGCCTTCTACTAGTGGAGGCCTGTCAGAGATAAATCGTAGGGGGTGAAAACCCACCGCCTCCTACAAATGGGTGCTCGCGTCCGGGATGAATCATAAAAAGTTTATCTTACCGGAGACGATTTGATGACGAAATGACGGAACGTGACGTGGAATCTTGTTGATATTCTGGTGAAAAAATTGTGCCCTAGAAGAATGAAGAATCTTGGCCAGCATGTCAATATCGAGAGAAACTTGACAGACTTCGATTTTGAGGACGTCAAAAAGCTTTTTAAACTTATTTTTGACGAAGAAGGCAATCGACACACGAGGCGAAAATTGAAGCTTTTCGAAGGCTTTAATTTTGACTCTTTTAGTCGAGAGCGCAAAGCAAAAGCCGTTTGCAGTGACTTCTCTCAATCGGACCTGGTAATTATCTCTTCGATATTAGGCTTGCCCACAGACTCCGACAAGAAGTGTCTTGCCAGAAATCTCGTGGTAAGCTTGTCCGATTTTGGCCATCTGAAAAGGGTGCACGGGACTTCATCAAAAGACACGCGCGTGGACGACGGACAACCAGCTAAACAGCTGGGGGGAGATGAATTCTCTCGGAGCTTCTGCGAAGCCAGGAATTCGATTGAAAAGTTCGACGGAACGGGGAGCATTTCAATCGAACAGTGGATCAAAGAGATTCAGGATTTAGTTGAAGAATCCGGATGGGGTTCGACGGAACTATTTTTTCTGGTGAAGATGTCGCTAGCAGGCTATGCGAAAGATTATATTCAAAGCGAAAGAGGTTTGACTTCTTGGAATTTGCTCGAAACAGCTCTGAAAGAGGAATTCTCGCAAAAAGATGAAAAAGACGACGAGGACGACGACGAAGATGTTGAACAAAGCAAAGAGGATTGCTTTGTCCATAGCGAGGTTTACGAAGAAGATGTTTCATTTTGCGAGAAAGCCCCCTTTCAAGGCCGATTACAGCACGACGACGACGACGACGATGTTGAACAAAGCAAAGAGGATTGCTTTGTCCATAGCGAGGTCTACGAAGAAGATGTTTCATTTTGCGAGAAAGTTCCCTTTCACCGGCTGCAGCAGGACGCCAACGAGGACGACGCCGATGACGACGGCAACGAGGAGAGGTTCAAGGAAGAAATCGCCGATGTCGATTTGGATGAAGACGAGGATGCTGGCGAGGAGGACGTAGTTGATTTGGGTGAAAGTGGTGTGAAAGAAATTGCCTACTTGCCGGATGAGCTGAAAGAAGAATTTGAAGAATTAACGCTGAGGAAAATACTTGGAAAAGGTGAATTGCTTGAGGATGAGAGCCAAGACAGAGAAATAGGAAAAAACAATTCAATTATGGATTTGCGAGAAGAAAGAAGAGTCAACAAAGAGATGAAAGAGTGCTCTTTGTTAGAAACAAGAGATAAAGAAAAAGATACGCAACGAAGGATGAATAATAACCGCCCAGGTATAGCAACAAAAGGTGTGACCCAAAACGTGACTCATAGTGTATGTGATATTTCAAAAATCATTTATAATAAACGCTATTTTGTGAAAAATATTGGTGAATATATACGTTTGAGGTGTTCTGAAAATAATTTTATTTTTGATCGAGGAAAGATGTCACGTGATTTTTGCGCCAGGTGCGCGGTTCGTGGGTTCACGGGTGTGTGTTTGCGCGTATGTGTTTGTGAAAAAGTGTCTTTCAGTGAGTGCCAAAAGTTATTCGAGACCCGACTTGAAAATGAACACGTGTTTGAACAATACGAGACGTAGAAAAATGGATAAAGGTTTTCTTGAATAATTATTGTAGCTAGATTAAAATTTATAATTTAATTTAAATTATGAGGACGAAATTTTTGATTAAGATTGAAGTTTGAGCAATCAATCGTTCTTAAATTTTTTTGGTTTTTGTTTAAAAAATTAGTTTGTTTTTATGAAGTATAATTTTGTTTTGAACGTTGAATGATTAATTTTAGATTTCAAATTTTGAAAGAGAGAAATTAAGTTCAGAGCTTAATAGGTAGATTTTAATAAAAGAATTTAATTTGAAGACGAGATATTCAATTCAATTCAAAATTTAAATTCGAAGAAATTTTAAAATTAAAGATGGGAATCTTGAGAAATTTTATATTTGATTCGGGTTAAATTTTAATGAGATCATTTGAAAAGAGAATTTAAATTTAAATTTTTATGATTATTAATTAAATTTAAATTAAACGTTGAAGAATTTAATTTTTGAATTGAAGGAATGAAACAATTTTAGATATAAGAGGAAGTCTAATACTTTATTATTCTTATAGATGTGGAGATCATCATTTTTGTTAAAATGATCTTCTTTTAAAATTAAGTTACATATTATTTCTATATAATTATTATGTTTAAGACGTTGAAAATTGCTTTATGTGTTAAGAGTGATTTGATTTAGATTGTATCGAGTGATTTTTCATACGATTTTTGTGGACTTTTGTATAATTTGTTTTTCTATACAAGATTAAGATTATTTTGTTTTAATGGGGCTTTAAAACTATCAGGATAGCCGATTTGTGGGATTTTATTAATTAAGCATTTAATTTAGTAATTCTTGATTTCTGTTTAAAATCATGTGTTCGACAGATGTTTGGGCTTTCTGCCCTTGCGAAGGCCGCATTCCTTCTTGGTAGCGAGCCTTTTGTGTTCAAGAGGATTGGCCGGCTGACACTCATATGCATGTGTCTATGTCTATGTGTTTGTGTGGCTGCCAAGGGTGAATTGTCAACAACTGGTAGTTAGTTAGAAACGAGCCCTGGTCGAAATGACATGCTTGTGTATGTGTTAGTTTGTCGAGTTTATAGTTTTAGTTGAAGACGAGCGATAGTTAAGAAGACGATGTATTGATTAACGACGTGTATTATGATGTTTAACGACGACCCCTAGACACGAATCTGTATATAACCCCTTTTTTTGTAAATAAATATATATATAAAGAAGTGAATGTGTGTTATTGTTTATTTCACCCCTATGAGCGAAGAGGGTGAAACCCGCACGCCTTCTACAAGTGGAGGCCTGTCCAGGATGAATCGTAGGGGTGAAACCACCCCGCCCCCTACATATACTATAAAATAAACTTATAATTACTACATTATAATTCTGCTGAGTATGAAATACAATATATTATTGTTATTGCCACTGAAAGAGGAGACAGAGGGGAATGTCGCATTGGATTTCCTTCACTGACTTTTCAAAACCCTGAAGAAGGAGGGAATAGCCTCCGAAACGTCGGTTTTATGAATAAAAAGATAGTGTAAATTGTCTTCTTTTTTTGGACTTCCTCATCGATATCCACTTAATTCACTTATCAGTCCGTCTCCAAAAATTACTCCAATCTTACTTATAACTATTATATTTGTCTGGGGAGGGGGTTGTAGGGTCAAAAAATAAAAATCTATGCCCTTGGACCAAACTCAACCAAATTTTGTACATAATTTGGTTGAGTTTGGTCCAAGGAGCAATATTTTCATATTTTGAACCTCCCCCACCCCTAAATGATTATAAATTATTTTATTAATATTAAATATAAGAGAGGGGCCAGGCGTATGAAGAGGAGAATGGAGAGGGAATGATTGTTGCCTCGCCTATTCACTGATTGTACCGACACCCATAGAAAATTATTTGGATTACGAAAATAATAATAATCATATCAAATGCATTTTGAATCTAAAGGTTTATAATTAGAATCGCATCTTAATATCTAAATACTAGGGAATAATACTATATAAATAGTCATGAATAGATATTAACCCTAATAAATAAAAACACTTTAGGTTCACAGCAAATTAATAATAAATTAGACAAAATTGACAAATTAGATAAATCAGGGGTATATAAATTGACTTGTGATAATTGCGACGCAATCTACATAGGACAAACTGGACGCTCTTTTAGAACTCGCTACTCGGAACATGAAAGAGCCTTTAATAGTCTTAGCAGATCAGATGATATTAATATGGAATCAACTTCTACCTTCGCCAATCATCTACATCTGAATAAACACACCTCTTCTATTAGCCACCTAGTTCCGTTACATTTCGAAAGAAAGGGCTTACGTTTAGATTTTTTAGAGTCAACTGAAATAAAATTAGCTCTCTCAAATAAAACGAATATACTAAATAATCAATTAGAAGTTAAAAAAAGTACAATCATTGATTACATTCTTTAAATATTTGCAAATTTGTTTTGTGTGTAAATTCTCATTTCTCAGAAGACCATTCAAAATTAAACAAAATAGACTTCTCCCTCCACGAATTTTAAATATTTACTCTTTTGTTATCTTAAAAATTAATCTTACCATTGAGTTGTATTCAAATTCGAAATCCTCTTTTCTCAAAAGGCCATTCAAAATTAATCCAAAGTAGACCTCCTACCTTTTCTCCCTCCAGTAATTTTAAATATTTACCCTTTTGTTATCTTAAAAATAAATTTTACCATTGAGTTGTATTCAAATTCGAAATCCTCATTTCTCAGACCATTCAAAATTAAACAAAATAGACTTCTCCCTCCACTAATTTTAAATATTTACCCTTTTGTTATCTTAAAAATAAATTTTACCATTGAGTTGTATTCAAATTCGAAATCCTCATTTCTCAAAAGGCCATTCAAAATTAAACAAAAGTAGACTTCCTACCTTTTCTCCCTCCAATAATTTTAAATATTTACTCTTTTGTTATCTTAAAAAATAAATTTTACCATTGACTTGTATTCAATTTCGACTTATCCAGGTCAGTTACTTTCTGTTTCTTCTGAAGATGGGTTAGTCACCCGAAATATATATATCGAGATTAAAGATTCTCTAAAAATAAATTCGTTTTATTTTTTTATATCTTAATGTGAAAACCTACCAAGTATTTTTATCCAATTATTTTATCAAATGTTTCACCAAGTACCAACACCAAATTCCATAAAAACTAGATATTAACCCTTTGCACTCGTATGTCGCCGCTCCGGCGACCATGAAAATTCCGAGTTGGTTGGCATGGTAGCCTTCTCAAAAATAAATACGAGTGCAAATGGTTAAAATATTCTTATATTCACAATATACTCAAATTTACATTGAATAAGTAAACAACTAATAATCCAATTGCACTGTTTATAGAATTAGCTGGCAACCACACACACACATGCATATAGAGATGCAAGTCCATTTCATGGTAATAAATATTAAATAAATATAAATGAAATAAAATCTTACCAGTATATCAGTGACGAGCTAGGCTCACTCAAAGAATCACGAAGAAATTAGAGCCCTCGAGAGGCTCGATTCAACAAAGTCTGAAAATATCAAAAATTATTAATTTACCAAAATTTAAACTCAAATGTTGAAGAAGTTATAATCCTATCAATTGTATTTTGCATCTTACGATTTACAATTTCATCTTAATATATAAATGCTAGGGAATAATATTATATAAATAGACATGAATAGATATTAATAAAAATATTCTTAAATTCACAATATACTAGTATTTACATTGAATAAGTAACCAACTAATAAACCACAATAAAAGCTTCAACAGCTTCATTATTAACTAATAATGTACTGATTATAGAATTAGCCTGGCAATTTTAATAAAAGAACTACACAAACACACAGACTTCGATATAGAGATGCAAATCCACTTTATGCTAATAGAAATATTAAATAAATATAATATGAAATAAAAGATTACCAGTTGAGGTGAGGTGAGGTTCACTCAAAGAATCCATTAATGAAATCACAGCCCCCGAGAGACTCGAATCAACAAAGTCTGAAAATATCAAAAATTATCAATTAATTTACCAAAATTTCAACTCAAATGTTTAAGAATATATATATATTCTTTTTTTATATATAAATCCACTGTTTATATAAATTTAAACTGACAATTTTAATAGATGAACCACACATACAGATGTATATAGAGGTGCAAATCTATTTCAAGCTAATAGAAATATTTAAAGATAAATATAATATAAAATAAAAGCTTACCAGTAAATCAGTGACGAGCTGAGCACACTCGAAGAAACCATTAATGAATTCACAGCTCTTGAGAGACTCGAATCAACAAAGTCTGAAAATATAAAATATTATAATTGAATGTAATGGAAGGCAGCCCAGAGGTAGTGAGGAAAGAAAAAATTAAAATAAAGTGTAATTTATTGGAATCCTTCCTCCTTTCCTTTCAAACCGACGATTCGGAGAATTTTTCCCTCCTTCTTCAGGGAGGAAAAATCCTCCGAAACGTCGGTTTGAAAGGAAAGGAGGAAGGATTCCAATAAATTACACTTTATTTTATATGTGTTAATTTTTTCTTTCCTCACTACCTCTGGGCTGCCTTCCATTACATTCAATTAAAATTTCTACCAGTCCGTCTCTCTCCAGAGAAAATTTCGTTGCAATAAAATATTATTTATTAATATACCAAAATTTCAACTCAAATGTTTAAGAATATATGTGCCCATAATTATGAAAGTGGTCTAAGTCATTGATTGTTAGTTTCGAGATATTTAAAGTTTTATAAAATGAACAAGATTCGAATTCTAAATAATGAGACAACTAGAAATCCACTTAACGGTACAATTTTATGCGATTTTTCAAAACCGACAACTTATTAGTGTATTTTTTAAATGGATGGAATATAAAATATGAAAATACAAATTTTTTATTTTTTTGACTTAATCTACTTTCATAATTATGGGCACATAAGTATATAATAATCTTTTTACTTTACCATACAGGGTATGGTCAAGTATTGTAATCGTGTATAAAAAAAGTGGTTTTTTTTCCTTCTTTTTTTCGAAATACCTCAAAAACGGCTGAAACTATTTTGATTAAAAAAATTGAGGTAAACCATGGCATTTTCCTCTACAAAAAAGCTCTAATAAGTGAACATCGAAAAAATTATATTTTTCGAGATAATAATTGTTTTCTCAAAATGTCTGTTAGTTAGTTAGTTAATTAGTTAGTTAATTAGTTAGTTATGTAGTTAGTTAGCTAGTTAGTTAGTTGGTTAGCTAGTTAGTTAGTTAGTTGGTTGGTTGGTTGGTTAGTTAGTTAGTTAGTTAGTTAGTCTGTGCGTTACCAAATTTGTGGACGAGCTAGCTCAAAAACTAGTGTGAATATCGAAACCAAATTTCACACGTAGTTTTGGTCCATTGATTTTTCGTTTATTGGGCCACGCAGGTGAGGGCCTCCACTAACAAGAAATATTTACATAGTCGGGTGAATTTAATTATAGGAGTATTTACATAATTATAGGAACATTTACATATTATATTTACAAAAAATTTTTTTCTTTATACAATTTCTAGCGCATAGCGATTTCCCTAAAAGTTCTCCTCCTGTTGAAGCTATAAAAATTCATCAAAGAACCCCTCATCGCCCTGAAAGTCATATCGCATAAAAGTTCTCTGGATATATATATATATATATATATATATATATATATATATATGTACATAATAAACATATCTATTTATAAATAATAAGCTGACGTGTTCTGATGTGGCCATCCACTTGTCTTTACCATACAACCTGGCCCCTCACTTATATTTAATATTTAATAAAATTATTTATATTCATGTAGGGGAGGGGGCTAGTTTTTGCATTTTTATTCTTCTGGGGTCCCACTGATTATGTATACAAAATTTAGTAAAGTTTGCTCAAATGGCCTAGACTTTCATTTTTTGGCCCTACACCCCCCATTTTGGGCGGTTAGTTTTTGCATTTTTATTCTTCTGGGGTCCCACTGATTATGTATACAAAATTTGGTTGAGTTTGGTCAAATGGCCTAGATTTTTTATTTTTAACCACCACTCCACCCCCCCTTTAATTTTGGGTCAAAATGCACTAAAATCTAATCAGCTCTTAATCTCAATGGACCAAAACTACCTGTGAAATTTGGTTTCGATATTCAGACTAGTTTTTGAGCTAGCTCGTCCACAAAATTTGGTAACACACAGACTAACTAACAGATTAATAGACAGATTAACTAACTAACAGACATTTTGACAAAACAAAAATTATCTCGAAAAATATAATTTTTTCGAAGTTCACTTATTAGAGCTTTTTTGTATAGCGAAATGCCATAGTTTTTCTCAATTTTTTTAATCAAAATAGTTTCAGCGGTTTTTGAGATATTTCGCAAAAAGAAAGGAAAAAACCCACTTTTTTCATAAACGATTACAATACTTGACCATACCCTGTATGGTAAATTAAAAAAAAAACAATCTTCTAACGTTTATTATAATTCCAAACGTTTCGAGATAATTTTTCCCTTTATCACAAGAATTTAATTTTTTTTTAAATAAAAATAAACTGATGTGGCCATCCACATGACTTTACCATACACCTGGTCACTCTCTTATTATTAATATTGAATTAAAATAATTTATAATTATTTACAAATGAATTGCCCCTCTTAATTTTGGGCCCATTATTATTTAATAATATTTCCTTTTATTTATGAGATAATTTTATTAGAAATAGCTAACACCTTTCTTCCATTTTTGTTTGAGAATATTTTTGAGGGAATACTATAATACTATATGAATACACATGCATAGATATTAAAATATTCTTATATTCACAATATACTAGTACCTATTTACATTGAATAAGTAAACAACTAAAAATCCCAATTGCACTCTTTATAAATCCAACCTGGCAATTTTTAAAAAATGTTCTACGCACACACACGCACACACATCACACACATGCAAATAGAGATGCAAATCCATTTTTCATGCTAATATAAATATTAAATAAATATAATATGAAATAAAGGCTGGCTGAAGTGATGTTCACTAAAAGAATCCATTAATGAAATCACAGCCCTCGAAAGACTTGAATCAACAAAGCCTGAAAATATAAAAAATTATCCATTAATTTACCAAAATTTCAACTCAAATTATTAAGAAGATATAGTTAATCTTTTTTTTTTAATATTATAAATGCACTGCTTAAATAGAATTAACCTGGCAATTGTAATAGATGAATCACACATATACATACACATATATTTGAAGGTGCAAATCTATTTCATGCTAATAGTTAAAATAAATAAAGATAAATATAATATAAAATTAAAGCTTACCAGTATATCAGTAACGAGCTAAGGTTAGATTGACTCGAAGAAGCCATGAAATCACAGGACGCGAGAGACTCAAATTAACAAAGACTGAAAATATCAAAAAACATTAATTAATTTACCAAAATTTCAAATCAAATGTTTTAGAAGTTATAATCATATCAATTGCATTTTGTATCTAAAGATTTACAATTAGAATTCCACCTTAATATCTAAAACCTAGGGAATAATATTATATAAATACTCATGCATAGATATTAATTAAAATATTCTTACACAATATACTGGTATTTACATTGAAGAATTAAACAACTAAAAATACACAATAAAAGCTTCAACAGCTTCATTACTAACTAATAATCCAAATGAACTGTTATAGATTTAACCTGGCAATTTTAATAAATGATATACACGCACACACACATTACACACACACACATCGATATAGAGATGCAAATCCACTTTATGCTAATAGAAATATAATATTAAATAAAAGATTACCAGATGAGGGGAGGTTCACTCGAAGAATCTATTAATGAAATCACAGCCCTCGAGAGACTCGAATCAACAAAGACTGAAAATATCAAAAATTATTCATTAAAGTTTCAACTCAAATTATTAAGAAGATATAATTAATCTTTTTATTTTTTAATATTATAAATGGACTGCTTATATTAAATTGAAAGTTTTTGCCGAGAGTAGCAGAATTTTTATATATTGAAGGAGACAATAAAGAGTGTATCTTCTGCTGGAATTATAAATTTTATTTATTTATAACGAGACTATAGTTTCGAGGACTTTGCCCTCTTCATCAGTCTATTACAATGTATTCACAGGAATTAGTTTATGAATGAAAGGTTGAAATCTTTCGTGATTTTAACGTTTCATTCATGAACTAATTCCATGTGAATACATTGTAATAGACTGATGAATGAAGCAAAGCCCTCGAAAATATAGTCTCGTTATAAATAAATAAAATTTCACTAATTACCAAGAAGATATGGTTACACTCTTTTATTGTCTAACACTTCAAGGACTGCTTATAGATTTAACCTGACAATTTTAATAGATGAACAACACATACACATGTATAATGTATAATATATAGAGCTACAAATCTAATTCATGCTAATAGAAATATTTAAAGATAAATATAATATAAAATAAAAGCTTACAATTCAGACGAGCTCAGGTTAGTAGATTGACTCGAAGAAGCCATGAAATCACAGCCCTCGAGAGACTCGAATCAACAAAGTCTGAAAATATTAAAAATGATTAAATTAATTTATCAAAATTTCAACTCAAATGTTTAAGAAGTTACAATTCTATAAATTGCATTTTGCATCTAAAGATTTACAATTTAGAATTCCACCTTAATATCTATATGGTAGGAAATAATATTATATAAATACACATGCATAGATATTAAAATATTCTTATATTCACAATAAACTCGTATTTACATTGAATAATTAAATAACTAATAATTTCATAATAAAAGCTTCAACAGCTTCATTAGTAACTAATCATCCAATTGCACTGCTTATAGATTTAACCTGGCAATTACATATAAATGAACCACACACACACACACACACATCGATATAGAAATGCAAATCCACTTCATGCTAATAGAAATATTAGATAAATATAATATGAAATAAGAGATTACCAGTTGAGGTGAGGTGAGGTTCACTCAAAGAATCCATTAATGAATGCACAGCCCTCGAGAGACTCGAATCAACATACCTAGACTGAAAATATCAAAAATTATTAATTAATTTACCAAAATTTCAACTCAAATGTTTAAGAAGATATATATTCTTTTTTTATATATGAATGCACTGCTTTATATAGATTTAACCTGACAATTTTAATATATGAAGCACATACACATGTATATAGAGGTGCAAATCTATTTCATGCTAATAGAAATACTTAAAGATAAATATAATATAAAATTAAAGCTTACAATTGAACCATTGAACCATTGACGAATTGAACCATCGAAGAAGCCATGAAATCACAGCCCTCGAGAGACTCAAATCCACAAAGTATAAAAATATAAAAAATGATCCATTAATTTATAAAAATTTCAACTCAAATGTTTAAGAAGATACAGTTGATCTTTTTTTAATATTATAAATGCACTGCTTATATAGATTTAACCTGACAATTTTAATAGATGACACACATATACATGTATATATATAGAGGTGCAAATCTATTTAATGCTAATAGAAATATTTAAAGATAAATATAAGATAAAATAAAAGCTTTTACCAGTATATCAGTGACAAGCTGAGCACACTCGAAGAATCCATTAATGAATTCACAGCCCTTGAGAGACTCGAATCAACAAAGTCTGAAAAAATCAAAAATTATCCATTATTTATCAAAATTTCTACTCAAATGATTAAAAGATATATTAATCATTTTTTTTAATATTATAAAGATTATTTACCAGATATAAATAAAAAATTAGAGTAAATTGAATTGAGACAATGGAGGTTTTTATTTAATGGCATGGCATCCTTCTTTAGTTGGAAGTCAACGAGTACAGACAATCTCATACGCTCAAAGAGAATGTAATTGCTGTGACGTCACAACCAATGGTAAAAATTAATATTTTAATTCAAATATTCAAAGAGGACTTGCATTGAAACCTGACTTGTATTGAAATTTGTGACCCCACAGTTTCAGGATATATCATCATATAAATAAAGTTAAAAAATATTAAGAGAAAATCTTTTAAGGATATATAATATATAGTGGATTCCCGATTTATCTTCAGTGAATGGGGTTGAGTGGCTCGCAGAAAATGATGTTTATACAATATACATAATACACATATCTTTTATAAAAAAAACAATCTTCAAACGTTTATTAGAATTCCAAACGTTTCGAGACAATTTCTCCACCCAGAAATATGTGTTTTCAAAAGCATTTAGATTTTCTCAGTTAATAAAAATAGAAAATTTAAAATTTGGCATAGATTATTAGAGTTTAATGATTAGCAAAAAGTCTTTTTGTGGAAAAAAATTTGAGGCCCCTTCACGATCTGAAAATCATTTTGTGTGTATTTCAATCAATTTGTGTTTTTCGTTGAGTACCATTGAATTGGTCTTTATTTATTTTAATTTTATTCATTTATTTTTTTTGAAGCCTCTGTCGCTCGCTTTGAGTCTACAATGAGGTCTCCGGTCAATCAAACTTTTGATATGAAAATCTGTAAAAATTCAAAAAAAGTACTTAAATACAAGAATAAAATAAGAAAATTATTTCGGATAATTTGAATTATGAAATAATTTATATTGATAAAATTACAAGCTCTGTACTGTTGAAAAAAAATCGAGTGAGGTATTCGTGAATATTTAAAATTTTTAAGAAAAAGACTAATGATGAATAAGGTCAAAACTTCGAAACTATAGTCTCTTACAAGTAAATTATATATATATAAACATATTTATATTCGTGTATATGGTTATTTGCATCAAGCAGAGAACAATTTCATTGATTTATCTTTATTATCCATAGTATTAAAAATATTGATAATTATTGAACCATGTCAAATTAAAAATGAGATTTTATCTGTTATTCACACGCAGTTTGTTGGTTTTCATTTTATTCACCTATTAATTAACTTCATGAGAATATAAACATATTTTTAACTATATTTATCTCTCATCTAATTTTAGATAACATTACTTATATATACATATATCATGGGTCATTTATTCCATGTAAACTCTAGGCGTAATTTTTTTAGTCTTCATCAGATATACACATTTTTCTGTTAAGGGAGAATGATGTGGGTTCTTGGTCCAACATCTCTCTATAAATAAAATTAAGGTTTTGTCTGTACATTGGTCCAAATCACGCCCAAATTTTGGTTGCACACGTTTCAAGCAAAGTTATGGACGAAAACACCCTCAACAAAATTCTTGTCTTATGTTTCTGTACGTAGTGGTTTCCGCGAAAAGTTGCTCACGATTCACGTGAAAAACGGCTGAAGGGATTATTATGACATTTCATATTTGGATCAGATGTCTTCTAACTTACGTTTATAACGTTTTGATATTTTGGAATTTTGTTCTCAAAAGTGGTGTGTGTGGGGGGGGGGGGCGCACGAATGGAGATGATCAAATAACTCCTAAAGTATTAACTCTACAGCAAATTTTCTAATGAGCAAAGTTGTACGGGATGTGATTTCTGGCAACTTTTGTTTAAAAAAATTCCCCCAAAAATCCACCCAAAAAGAGGGGAGGGTGAAAAAATGTAAATTCTTGCCCTTGGAGCAAACTCAACAATATTTTGTACACATAATCTGTAGACAACTAGATGGATAAAAATGCAAAAACTAGGTGTGGGGTGGGTGGGGTGCAGTGGTGACGTGCGGGGTTGGTGGAGTGGGGGGCCCAAAGGGCGTGGTGGTGGGGGGGGGTGCAGTGTCGGGGTGGTGGTGTAGGGCGTGGGTGCGGGGTGCTGGGTGTGTTTCGGGTGGTGGGGGTCCAGGGGGTGTGGCAGGGATGGGGGGTGCAGTGTCGGGGTGGTGATGTGGGGCTCGAGTTCATGGTGTGGGGGTGGGGATCCAGGGGACGTAGCTCCCTGGGTAGAAAGAGGGCCGCTTTCTGCGGCCCTTGCAGCTGAGTGTTCTTATATGTTATATGTAGAAAGAAGTATCCACGTTAATTTTTAGCTTTCTATCTTAACCCATAACGAAGTTTCGATTTTTGAATTAAAACATTCATAACTTTGTCAAGAATAAAGATATAGTAATCTAATAAGGGGTCATTTTATGTTTACGGAGGGAGAAACAGTTATTTGGAGAATTTGTCATAGCAAACATGGAGAAAAGGAATAACTCGATGCTACTGGTTTCGAAATAAAGAAGAAGGGACACGCAACCGAGAATATATACACTGAACATCGAGAACGGAGGAGCACTTTTCTATTCAATATTCTATTCTCTCTAATCATTCTATTCGATATCCTGATCACTTTTCTATTCTCTATTCTCTCTATTCTATATCCTATACATTCTCAAGACTTTCAATAATTATTCATTCTCTATATACATTTCTATTAACAATCCATTCTATACTCAGTTCTATATTATACATATTCTCATTCAAACCAGCTCCAAGCCCCTATTTTCATATTCTATACCAGGGGTGGCCAGTAACCTTAACTTTGGGAGCCGTAAATTTATAAAACTGTTTCAAAGCGAGCCACATTGTTTGGCGATGAATTAATGGTTTATTAAAAAAAGACATATTTATTATTTTATAAAATATAAATGAATTAACATTTATTTATTGCTCTACTTACTTATACCATTAGTGTTCAATTACAAAAAAAAAAAGAAATAACATTTTACTTTTGAGAAGTGCTTTTACAAGTGTTCATGTTGGCTGTAGTTGTTTGAAATCTGGCTGATAATTGGTAAGCGCAGTTCGCACGAGTTCACTTAAATGTTCATCAGTTAGTTCGGATCGATATTTAGATATAATGAACTTAAGTGTTGAGTACAGTGATTCACACACATAAGTAGTTCCAAATATTGAGATTATTCTCTTAGCATATTCTTTTGTTAGTGGGTATTTTTCTTAAGGGACCTTCTTCCAAAACTCTATGGCCCAAAGACCACTTCGTTTGAATCCTTTTAGTCCTTCATCCTCTTGCAATTCTAGTTTCTCTCTTAATTTAATATTTGTTTTATTATTTTTTTAATTTAATTATTATACTTTCTAAATTCAGTATTATTCAAGAGCCGCACGAGATTAACTGAAGAGCCGCATGCGGCTCGCGAGCCATGTTGTGGCCACCCCTGTTCTATACTATTCACATTCTTTCTTTAAAAATCCAGCTTGCTCCGTGACGAAAGTTGAACAGAGGTCCGTGGAATTCTTTTGAGCACCTCTTTGTCTACTCTTACCATACGCCGAAAATTCCTTTTTGGGCGCTCGTCGACATTAAATAATTGACGCCTAAAATATAAATCGGAAGCTAGGGCGACGGAAGGAATCAAGGACCATTCCTTGAAGAAGGAGTTCACGAAAAGGAAGAAATAGCTGGAGAGAGAGAACCGAGACGCTATCTTGATAATCTTGATCTTGATCAATCCGGCCGAACAAAGGCATGTAAATTATCTTCAAATACAATTTCTCTAATTTTCACTTCATTCCATTCTGCTCTGTTAAATTCAAATTAATGATTCAATAAATTCACATTGGGAGGGTCAGATAGGCTAGGCGGTAGCGTATCATCCTGCTAACCAAGTGGACCCGGGTTCGAATCCGACTCGAGGATTCGGCTAAAATCTGACCCCGGGGTAGAGACAAAAATTTAAAAAATATATAGTATCGTAAATTGGCTTATGGTTAGAAAGGCCGAAAAGCCAAAAAAAATTCACATTGTTAAAATATAAACAATTCTACCAAAAATCATTACTAGTATTTATACCCTTAATCCGTCCTTTTGTTTTTATTTTTATTTGTATTTTTTTATAAGATCAAGGAACGAGCCTTAATGAATCCGGTGGAAGATGGAATCCTTTGAGAATGATGGTTATTTTTCAAAATAAAAAAATCTTCATCATGGTTGTTAATTTATTTTGATCATGAAACGTTTCGGCTTCAACTCGACGCCGTCTTCAGTCTTCAATTACATTCAACATTACCTTACATTAAATTTGATAATTTATATCTTATGATTCACAAACATTATAAATATCATGACATTCATGATATAAATTATCAAATTTAATGTAAGGTAATGTTGAATGTAATTGCAGACTGAATACGGCGTCGAGTTGAAGCCGAAACGTTTCATGATCAAATATAAATTAACAACCATGATGAAGATTTTTTTATTTTGAAAAATAACCATCATTCTCAAAGGATTCCATCTTCCATCGGATTCATTAAGCCTCGTTCCTGATCTTATAAAATTATATAGAAATCAATTAAGTACTTGCATTTTTTTATATATTATTTTTATTTTTTTGTAAATTCATTTTATACAATTAACTTCGGTAAAGTAAATAATATTAAAATCAGTAAATTTCAGAGTCTAGGCAATAATATAGGAATCAATTAAGTACTTGCATTTTTTATATATTATTTTTATTTTTTTTTGTAAATTCATTTTATACAATTAACTTCAGTAAAGTAAATAATATTAAAATCAGTAAATTTCAGGTCTAGGCAATAATATAGGAATCAATTAAGTACTTGCATTTTTATATATTATTTTTATTTTTTGTAAATTCATTTTATACAATTAACTTCGGTAAAGTAAATAATATTAAAATCAGTAAATTTCAGGTCTAGGCATTGAGAGAGAACCACGAGACACACCCACCACTCCAGATCAAATATTTAAGAAAACAATTGCTATAAGAGCAACCCACGTCACCTCATACCTAAGTCTCATTTCCATAACCAATTATCACACGCCATTTTCACTATACCCACAGCAAGTGCATTAAAAAACAAAAAAATGAAATACTTCTTTCTACATATATAAGAACATATGAGAAAATCAAAAAAATCGAAGTGGGTCACCGACAAAACGTCGTAGAATTGACATGGAATGGCGCATAAAATATTAAATGATCATTAATAAATAATCGTAAAAACACTTTAGATATAGTTTGATAAAATAAACTATCTGCACGCAAAATATCGTTTAATAATTAAAAAATACAAATAGAGGCAACAGTTATTTTAGAAAATTTTCCACAAAAATAGCACATTTGGTAACGAAATGCTCGCCTATAATACACTCTGGCTAATTTTCTTTTTGGATATTGCAGTGTCTCATAAATGTACGTTTATATCTGAATTTAGAAGACATTATCATTTCAATACATTACTTTTCATTAAAGAATATCAAGATAAATTAAGTAAGCATATTTTTTAATTATTTCAAATTATGTTAAATGTGTTTTTATGCTATTTTTCAAGAATTGTACAAAATTCTTTTTCACAAGCAGAGATTAGCTGAGGTAGAGAGAGGTCATGCCATCCATGTTAAGGTTTTGACCAGGTTTCCTTAACAACTTATGGCAAATGCCGGATGGCTAATGAGTCGCTTGCTCCTGGTATCGGGTTTTTGCGCGGAATTTGTAAATTACTTTTTGTCTTTTGATGGAAATATATAGTCATGTTATTTGTTAATGAGCATACATTTCTATTTTTTTTGTACTTGTTTATTTAGTATTTGTTAAATTGTTTTAGTTAATTTGTATTGATGTTTGTTAATGTATTGTAGCTAGATTGCATTGATGTTTGGAGGACCTAGCCACCGAGGACTTGTGGCTCTAAGCAGGTCGAGGAATAAATATTTATTAAAAATGCCTGTCTGTGCATCCACACATTTTATTATTTTTTAGTTTTATAGTGATCATTTATTAGTAGTACTTGGTAGAGCAACCATTTCTCGGTAACTTTTAACTCGATTTTTATT
Organism: Forficula auricularia; assembly: GCA_024734495.1. Taxonomy (NCBI): domain Eukaryota; kingdom Metazoa; phylum Arthropoda; class Insecta; order Dermaptera; family Forficulidae; genus Forficula; species Forficula auricularia. The sequence goes on from JALMQS010000127.1 coordinate 4,131,476, forward strand.
TGCTGCTAGAATTAAATAAAATTGAAATAAAATTTAACTAATTTTTTTGCCAACGTTTTGGACTGATCTGACAATCATCAAGACATCGCTCTGCACAAAGCTTTGAACTTAATTAAATTAAAAATAATATTAATATAAACGAAGGTTCCTTGGTTAATCGTTTTAAACTGTGAAGAAGGAGGGACTATTTTCTGAATCGTCTGGTTTTTAAGAGGACAAAAATGTCGTTCTAATAAATTATTTTATTCGAAATTTGCGGTTTTAATTAAGTATTCTTGGACTGTCTTTGCATCAATTAAGCATTGAGTTAGTCTATCACCAGGGCCGGATTTAGACTTGATAAGGCCCTAAGCTATTTGAGATATGGGGCTCTTTATAAGTCCAGATATTATATGTCAGTGTCAAATATGATTTTCGGATACCTAGAGGATTAAACTGAAATACAATTAACAAGTATATAGATAGTGAAATAATAAATCTTTAACTTAAAATCATTTTTATTCATAACAAATTTAAAAATGCAAACTCTGGTAAAAAGAAACAAAAGTTCTTTTAAAAGGCACAATTTACAAAGGTTTATTATCTAAATTGAGTAAAGAGTATGGGACATTCCGGACGTGCGGCATTGGGACAAATAATGCTGCATTACATTTAAGTATATATGACAATTGCTCACTCGAACAATTTTATGGAGGCCCCCAAGAAAGCGGGGGCCTGATATCATCTTTAAAACTATGTAAACATACAATTTAAACGATGTACTTGATGGTGTTCAAAGAATTAAATTTATATTTGTTTAACTTTTTTCTTAATTGAATTTCTAAATAAGTAAAGTGTTCTGCCCCAAAATTATTGGATGAAAAACACTTGGTAGGTTTCACATTAAGATATAGTCCAAGAGCTGGTGACACATTTTTGAGTACGGATTTGACCCAACTAGAAATAATGCGTAATAGTACCGTCTATGATAGTTGTACAAGGAATGGCCAGTCTGGCTGGTCTAAGCAGGTAGACTAAGCAGGATTTTATTAATCGAACTTGGCCTTTTTTTTACACAAGTGTTTTTGTTAAGATTTCACTACTTTTTGTAAGTTGGATTTATCCTATAAATTTAACCCCTTCATTTCGGGCCCTGAAGAAGGAAAAGTTTGGATTTTTCAATTTCGTCCTTTATTAATGTGTCAAGCTTTACCAGTATGCCAAATTTCAGCATTCTAGGTTCATTGAATTTTTAGTTTATGTTAATTAAGCCTATAACTTTCACCCCTTCATTTTAGGTACTGAAGAAGGGAAAGTTTCGATTTTTGGATTTTTCCCATTAATTGTACCCCAAACTCTACCTACCTGCCAAATTTCAGCATTCTAGGTTCATTGAATTTTTAGTATATGTTAATTAAGTCTATAAATTTCACCCCTTCATTTTAGGTCCTGAAGAAAGAAAAGTTTCGATTTTTGGATTTTTCCCATTAATTGTACCCCAAACTCTACCTGCCTGCCAAATTTCAGCATTCTAGGGTTAGCGGAAGTACTCTAGATTTTTGATGAGTGAGTGTGTCAGTCAGTCAGTCAGTCTTTCCTAACCTATCTTTGGCTTCTTGTAACTTGGATGGTATAAACAGTAGAAATATGAAATTTTGTAATTTAGTTAAGCTTATGGACCAGTATTATGGAAAAAAATTTCAGCCATGTAGAGGTTTCCATTACGAAGTTACAGAGGCGTCAAAATGGCCTGAGTTGTTTCCTGTAAATGGTAGTCTGGCAGTGCACACATCCCCGCTCGAATCGAACTTGGCTGGGGCACTGCCGTGCCTCAGATATCGAGATTAAAGATTCTCCAAAAATAAATTCATTTTATTTTTTTGTATCTTAATGTGAAACCTACCAAGTGTTTTTTGTCCAATAATTTTGAAAAATGTTTCACCAACACCAAATTCCTTAAAAACTATTGTTCTGCCCCACCCTATACAAGAATCGTTAATTAAATAAATAAATCTTTATTACTCGACCTGCTTAGAGGCACAAGTCCTCGATGGCTAGGTTAACAAAACATCAATAGAAATTAACTACATAAATTTTTATAATTTTTCTAACTGATATAACAAAGAATAATTGACCTATCAATGAGAAGTGTTTTGACCGCGCTTTATTTGAAAAAGATATTTTATCACGAGACTATTGCGGATTATGCTATTAAAGTCTGTGGAGTCTTAAATCTGAACTAAGAGAGAAAAAAAGATGTGATCCACTTAGCTACAATCCAACATCATTTTGCGTATAGCCCGCTAGACATTCGGATGGAACATCTAAAAAGATGTGATCCACTTAGCTACAATCCAACGTTATTTTGCGTATGGCCCGCTAGACATTCGGATGGATTGTAGCTAAGTGGATCACATCTTTTATTGGATTGTAGCTAAGTGGATTAAATTAACTACAGAAATTAATAAAACATCAATACAATACAAATAAATTACAAGAAATTAACAATTAACAATGTTTGCTCATTAACAAATATTATGATTATAGATTATTAGATTTCCATCAAATGTAAAATTAGGTAAATGATGCAAAATTATCACCATCTAGGAAGAGTAATCAGTTCTAAAATTGGAAAGATGCTGAGACAACTACCATACTTGACTCTACAATTTCTCCATTATAAGAAAATATTGATATTCTTATCTTAAAACTGCAGATAAATTAATTAACATTTACTACTATACCTGAGGATTATGCAAAATGCCCAAATTAACCACATTTTTAATAAAATATTTAATAAGAAAATTCTGTTTTATTTAAGACTGAGCTTCAAGGCCCGCCTTCGGCGGGCGCTTTTTGCCAGCTGACCTGGACCCCCGCGTGGCTGTTTTATTGATGTTTTATATCACGTGTAATGAGCACTTTCATATATCAACTCTTGTGAAGTAATTGTAATAGATTGATGAAGAGGACAAAGTATATCTCTTAATGAATTAATTAAAAAAAAAAATATTTCCAGCAGAAGACAATATTTTATTGTCCCCTTCTGCTACTCAATTATTCGGCAAAAAGAACCTTTCAACTTAAATTAAAATAAAGTTTTTGTCTTGTAAAAATTCAATAAATAAGGTAAAAATCGTCATTTGGGGAGAATTATCCTATTCAAAAATTAAAAATAATAAACTTTTAAAGTTTATTATTAGATTATAGAAAATTCAGGTTTAATTAGGCTCAAAATAGGTTTTTAATAATTTCAATAAGCTGAAATTTCCTAGATTTCAAAACAATATAAAAATGGGTTTTCAAATGATTTTGTTTTCTTTAAAGAATTCTATGGACTAATTGAATTTTTGGTTTTAATCATTAAAATATATTTTTATAGAAATTCCAAATGATAATGAATTCCTTTCAGTTACTTTAGTTAGTATAGTTTCAATAATCTTTTATAATTAACTTTGAAATAAATAAATAATATTGAAATGAATGAATGAGCTCGAATACAAAAGCCAAAAGGCTTAGTTCTTTTGAAATGGCTGAGAGTCTTAAATACAATAGAAAAAGGATGAGGTGAGATTCCCAAAGGGTATTTTTAAGAAAAATTATTTTAAAATAACATATTTTATTTTAAATTAAATATTTTTCATCTATATATATAATCAAAAGCTTGCCTCGAACTTTTTATTTTTAACCGACTTCAAAAAAGGAAGAGGTTCTCTATTCGACTGAATTTTTTTTTTGTGTCTATGTTACCTCATATCTCCGCCAATTGTGAACCGATTTTGAAAAAAAATTTCGCATTGGGTTCAGTCTACCTTTCGATTGGTCCCATTTTTTTCATAGGTATTAGACCTTTTTTGTTAGGTTTGTTTAGGCCTAACTTCTTTGTTTATGAACCGATTTCGATGATCCTTTTTTTATTGGAAAGGGGGTATCTTAGGGATGGTGTCATATTAATTTGGTCAAGTTCTGAAGATATGATCACTATTAATAACATCACTAAAAAGAGGAAAATAAAAATAATTTTTAAGAAAAAATAGGACCAACTTCAAAAAATTAAATGCAACAAATAAAATACACTAAAAGGTATAAAATAATTATTATCTTATTTAGTTACAACTAAACGACGAAATATTAACATGAAATTACTTTTTGAAGTCGGTGACAAACATATACCTTTCATGAATCGCACTCGACGGATCTTACTTAGTACGTTTGGAGGATATGCTTGCTTATAGGTACAGTTTGTTTGGTACCGACTTCAAAAAGTAATTTCATGTTAATATTTCGTCGTTTAGTTGTAACTAAATAAGATAATAATTATTTTATACCTTTTAGTGTATTTTATTTGTTGCATTTAATTTTTTGAAGTCGGTTTTATTTTTTTCTTAAAAATTATTTTTATTTTTCTCTTTTTAGTGATGTTATTAATAGTGATCATATCATCAGAACTTGACCAAATTAATATGGCACCATCCCTAAAATACACCCTTTCCAATAAAAAAAGAATCATCGAAATCGGTTCATAAACAAAGAAGTTAGGCCTGAACAAACCTAACAAAAAAGGTCTAATACATATGAAAAAAAATATGACCAATCGGAAGCTAGACTGGACCCAATGCAAGAAAAATTTTCAAAATCGGTTCACAATTGGCTGAGATATGAGGTAACATAGGCACAAAAAAAAAAAAAAAATTCAGTCAAATAGAGAACCTCCTCCTTTTTTGAAGTCGGTTAAAAAATAGATAGTTTTTTAAATCTTTGTTGCAGTTTTTTTTTTGCTAGTTTAGTTCTTTTATTGTTTGGTAAGCTATGTTGGCTAACCTGAACTCTTTTTAGTTTTTCCTGAATTTTCCAATTTTCCGGGCAACTTTTCCAATTTTTTTTACGTATTAACCTGAATTGGACTATTACGAACATTTAAAAAAAAAACATTAGCCAAATCGGTCCAGGCATTTGAGAGATCTGCGCTTACAAAGAAAAAGAAATTCATTTTTATTATATAGATATAAAAATCTACATTTCTATTTATGAAAGAGAAGGTAAGTGAAAGTCAAGCGGTGCAGAAACTAGATTATTTTTGGTTGGATTTGTAGATGTTTTATGGAAATGTACGGACGAAATCTCAGGATGGATATCCATTGAAGAAGATTTGTGTTTAAATATCCGAAAGAAATATCCACGAGGACCTCGACTGATAATCATGCCTACGTCATCAATTCTTCTTAAACAAGTATTTAGATTATGAAAAAATTATAATTACTTGAATATGTTACCTAAAAATAAATATTTTTCTTTAGATAATATATCGGAAATGCAATCTCGATAATGTCTTTCTTCTCTTATTCGAGAACGAATCAGATTCAATTGAAGACCTTTTCTCCGGTGTATATATTAGCATGAATTGTAGATTTATTGTTGCTAAATCATTATTTAATCCAGTGGGAGGCTATTCTTGGATGGACGTGTACAGATTGACACCGGAATCTCAATTAACTGTGAAACCCAATGGGATTTGGAATGTCACAGAGGGATTCGAATCCGAATCTCACATCTTGCCGAGTATTTATTTACAAAGAAATAATCTTGAAGGAGTACAGCTGACCATGGGCCTGATAAATGTTAGTCAATAAATGGAATTTTTTACCAAAATCCCAGGTTGTTTTTTTAGACTTTAGTATTATTGTCGAGTTGATGGGGTAAATGAAACGTTCGTCTGAAGTCTAAGGGCCAGTTGTATGTCGGTTGGTAAAGTCTTTGTAAAAGTTGACAAATGGTGAAAACTTAGAATTCACCTTGTGCCTGGCGGGATGACCAATCAGATGAAAGTGCGTGTCATCTGATTGGCCATCCCGCCGGCACAAGGTGAATTCTAATGTTTTACCATTTGTCAACTTTACAAAGACTTTAACTAGACATACAACTGTCCCTAAGGGTCTAGATTATATTACTCCGATGTGATAGTAGGATGATTAATTGAGGTACCGGGGGAGCCAATAAAACTAAAGACAACACAAACACTCAGACGGTTGTGAACATAGGGACGATTATTCACCGAAAATCCCTGAACTTGAATTCAGAATTTGGGTCAAAATTTAATGTCAAGATTCTACCCATGCAGATAGAAAAAAGAAATTAAATGAAAATACTTCTTTATGAAATATCAAGGTTCAAATTAATATATTTTAATTTTATTAATGCTTACACATAGAAATATTTTTTTCATTAAATTAGAGAATAAAGAAACAAGAGACCAAAGGATCTACCGGGAAATGAACCTGGGGCTCTTTGCTTGACTAGTGCATTCCTCTAGATCTAGACTGTAAGCCAGTGGTTCTCAAAGGATGTGCCCGCTGACATTCCTAGATCCGACCGAGGAAATCCCAGATAGATATGTGTGGGGTTATGATTAAAATTATTTTTTAGTTTATGTTTATTATCATTTTGTATATAGTGCGCCTACAATTGTTTGAAGAACTTCAAGTGTACACAACTTAAAGAGTTTGAGAGCCACTGCTCTAGACCACAGAGCTACAGATCCCAGAATCATATCCATGTCTAATATCTATATCAGGGGTGGCCACTAACCTTAACTTTCGGGGTCGCAAATTTATAAAACTGTTTCAAAGCGAGCCACATTGTTTGGAGATTAATTAATTGTTTATTATGAAGTAACATTTATTTTTGCCCTACTTACTTATAACATTAGTGTTCAATTACAATAAAAAATAGAAATAACATTTTACTTTTGAGAAGTGCTATTAGGAGAATTAATTTTTGTATTATTATTTTTTACTTTAACATAGAGGGTATGGTCAAGTATTGTAATCGTGCATGAAAAAAGTGTTTTTTTTGCTTCTTTTTTTCGAAATATCTCAAAAACGGCTGAAACTATTTTGATTAAAAAAATTGGACGAAACCATGGCATTTCGGTCTACAAAAAAGCCCAATAAGTGAATATCGAAAAAATTATATTTTTCGAGATAATAATTGTTTTGTCAAAATGTCTGTTAGTTAGTCAGTCTGTTAGTCTGTGAGTTACCAAATTTTTGTGGACGAGCTAGCTCAAAAACTAGTGTGAATATCAAAACCAAATTTCATACGTAGTTTTGGTCCATTGATTTTTCGTTTACTGGGCCACGCAGGTGGGGGCCTCCACTAACAAGAAATATTTACATAGTCGGGTGGATTTAATTATAGGAGTATTTACATAATTATAGGAACATTTACGTAATATATTTACAATTTTTTTTTCTTTATACAATTTCTAGCGCATGGTGATTTCCCTATAAGTTCTCCTGTTGAAGCTATAAAAATTCATCAAAGAACCCCTCATCGCCCTGAAGGTCATATCGCATAAAGTTCTCTGTGAAATTCCCAGGGCGACAAGGGGAGGCACCGCTTTATGCCACCACACTCCCTTCCACGAGCGTGTGATGGCTTCAACTCTCACAGAACCAGAGTCCACCCCAAACCTTGCTGGAATATTGCTCACCAGACTGGAGTTGCCCTTATAATAATTGATTTTGTTTCTGTGGGCAACCCCCAGTCCGAGGAGCGCTGACACTATCTGCACATCCAGAACCCACACCGTCCCCGACCCGTCCTTCGCCACGATGTCTGGCTTCCTGTTCCCGGCCGAGCTCTGATATAAATATTCGAGCTCGACCCTCATTCCCTTTTTTATTATTAATAGCTGATTAGATTTTAGTGCATATAGACCTAAAAAGGGGGGTGAAGGGGGGTTAAAAATTAAAAATCTAGGCCATTTGAGCAAACTCAACCAAATTTTGTATACATAATCAGTGGACCCCCAGAAGTCTAAAAATGCAAAAACTAAAAGAGAAGGGGGGTGTAGGGTCAAAAAATGAAAATATAGGCCCTTGTACCAAACTCAACAAAAATTTGAATACATAATCAGTGGGACCCCAGAAGAATAAAAATTCAAAAACTAGCCCCTCCCCCTACATGATTATAAATAATTTTAGGGGCCGGTTTGTATGGTAAAGTCAAGTGGATGGCCACATCAGAACACGTCAGCTTATTTAATTTATTTATAACTTGACTATAGTTACGAGGGCTTTGCCATTCAATTGTAATAGACTGATGAAGAGGGCAAAGCCCTCGAAACTATAGTCTCACTATAAATAAATTAAAAATTTATTTTTCCAGCAGAAGACATTTTAATTGTTTTCTTTAATTATAAAAATTATCCATAACAACCCGAATTGAGTAGAAAGACATCTCAAATAAATCTAATTTGTCGTATAAGATTAAAAACATATCAAAAGAATACAATAAAAACTAAATCTTATATATAAAATAAAATTGAAAAGATTTTGTTTTTGCCGAGAGTAGCAGCGAGTTGTCAATTCGTAAAGAGAAATCAATGAGGTTGTCATCTGATGCTCTGTTTATTACAAATCATTTGTTCAATACAAATTTGTTTAATACAAAATTTTGTTTAATACAAAATTGTGTTTAATACAAATAGAGTGCAATTATGTTGACAGGGTTGACACGATAGCAAAAGTATGGAAATTCTTAGTTCTTGACTATTAAAAAGAGACCTTATATTTTTGATTTAAATAAATAGTAATTTTATAAAAACAATCTCAAAAAGTTTTTGAAATGATTTATTGATTTGTTTTTTATTTTTTTCTAGGAGTACCTCTACTAAAATAAAATATTACTCGAAATAAGCAAAGCATTTAACAATTCCGTTTCAATTCTAGGGGGGATGGGGGAATTTTAAAAAATCCATAATAATTTTTGAAACAATAAAAATAATAAAATTAGAAACAATAAACATAAAATTTCTTTATATATAGTGATATATTTATTTGCATCAATCAGAGGAAATCCTCTTTGATATACTTTTAAAAATAGTTTTCACAGTGAAAATTTTAATAGCTAATAAATAATCACTCAACATTCTCAACATTTATGTAGCACCCTAGAAACAATGGAGATCTGGTTTCTTGCACCCATAGATAGGAACGGCCCTGTGTCATGGACTATATAAATATCCGAGGGGTGCACAGCGACCTAAAATCGTGTACACCTACTTCCACTTTCACTTTCATTTCCAAGTAGAAGACAATAGATTATCTAATGAATTCCAAAGTAATTCCAAATAATTCCAAAGACGGTGTACACCTAATTCCAATCGCGGTTCACCCCTCGTAAATATCTAAAGATTACTTTTAAATGCTATTTTGATTTAATTGATTTTATATTTACATAAATAGAATTGAGAAATTTAATAATATTGAAATTGGTCCATTAATGTAGTACTACTAATAATTAAAATTCCATCTTATTTGAAATATTATTTTTTGGAAATTGGTAAGAAATTTTTTTTTACAAATACTTATAACACGTTTAGCATTGTCTAGTTTAGAGCCTGGGGAAGCCTCGATTAGAGGCAAAACGTCACATAATAAACGATTTATACAGTGGAATAGCTATAAATTTTAGGCCTTGAATCGAAAATATCAAAATGGCTCTTTTGTTAAATTAATTGAAATGAAAAAAATTTAAATAAAAACATTTTTTCAATATCGTATTGAACAATTATATTTTCATAAAATAAAAAAGAAAAAAAAAGATCTATTAGACGATAAACAAAATTTAATATAAGTTGATTTAAATGTGACCTTTCTGGCTTTTTCATTTGGAAAATTATCAATTAAATCTGCACGATTTATTTTGGCAGCAAGTTCATTCCGAAAATATGAAATTTTTTTTTCTAAATCCCATTCGTAAAATAATTAGTTTAGTTTAATCAATTATTCAAAAAAACAAAAACAAAAAAAAAAACTTAAATATTGATTTGTTATTTCGAAAAGCATTTTTAAAAAAACTCGCTTTTTTGTCAAAACTAAAATAAAAAGCAGAAAATTAATTTTTATTTATTACCTATACCAAATATTTGCTTAATCACATGAACAAAATTAAAAGCGTAAGTGCCTATTTTAAAATAAAACCGTGTATTTTGTTTTTAAATTGTATTCTATTTTATTTCACGTTGAAATAAATTAATTAAAAAATTGAGTAAATTATGTGCATTTTTACGATTTAAGGAGGTTCTTTCGCGACAATCCACACAAAGAGTTTTAGCCTCGTATCCACTCTATAAATACTAACGGAACTAAAATTTTAGGTTATGTTTTTTTAACGTGACTGTCCACTCACACTACGAAATCTCTATATAGATACACACATACTTGTCGGTCGTTTCCAAGCCATTGTGCTTATATCCCCTCCACTAAAATTAATCGCCCAAATAGGTTTTTTTTTTGTTTTTTATCAAAACTACGTGGTAAATAATTTCAATTTTTTTTTAAGTTACTCCGAATATATTATTCTAACAAATATTAGTTTCTAATCAAGATGGTGAAAGTCCTTCAATGAAAAAAAAATAAACTAATGATCATATCCCCACCATTTCCCTATCTACCCTATGTTAAAAATGTCATTTTTAATTGCAATTATTTCATGTTTGGTTTGGTAAATCGTCTTCAAATTTTAACAGTATGTGTATTATGCTTTTAATGACTTATATTCCAAGTTTCAAAAACTTCTTGAATTTTTGCATTTGTGAAAGAACTACCTTAAACGGGGTTTCAGACAAAAAGCCAAGATTTCGAGGAACCGATCTTCCGATAGGAGGAGAAAAATAATGTGATTTTATTTGAAGACTTGTTAAAATCTAACTATATTTTTAATCAAATAATTTAGACCCGTCATGACTAGAGTAGAGAAGACAATTCCCGTATAAAAAATGTAAAAAAATAATGTTTTGTTTTGCCTTACTTGGAGGGGGCCCGGGACACTGGCGGGTTAGCCTACTGGTTGTTAAGGACTTGTTGGGGCCCCACAGAACCACAGGCTCCGCATTTGCTTATTCTTAGTATGAAGTAGCTACCTCCCTGATTTATAAGTATCCATAGTTTAAAATAAATTCTTGATCGATTTATTGTTTAGTATAGAATAGACAGGGGTCGGCAACCTGCGGCTCTTTCGATGTCAAGATGCGGCTCTTCAGTTCCATGCACTTAATAATTATATTATTTTAGGCTAAAACGAAGATCAGCTGCCCACTGTCAAAAAAACAACTTGAACGGGTTCGGTTTATGATCTCGGTTCGATTAGATAAAAAATAGGTTTCCAAACAAACCTTGTAAGGTTCGGTTAAGATATATTCAGTTCGGTTCGTATACCTTCAGTTCGGGATGGCATTTAGGCGGTTAGTTGACTTTAATTATAGTTATATTATTTGATTACTAATTTTATTATTCTAGCAGAGCTAGCTAAAATACTTTAATATGTTTTGTGCGAAACATTTGTATGTTTTTATATGAATAAATATTATTTCATATTTAAAGCTATTTATTTTAAATCAAAAATCAAATTTATATACCTAAACCTAATCAAATATCATAATATGGCTCTTTAAAAACTAGGAAATTTTATAAATTGTAACTTTTGGCTCTTCCGTCTCAAAAGGATGCCGACCCCTGGAATAGACCAATGATACAATTCTTTAAATACTAGTACAATCAAAAGAAAAGTTTATCAATGTCTCAAACGTTTCGAGAGAAATTCTCACTTTATCAATGAAAAAAATTAGAAAGTTATTTGCTTCATGAAAGAATAATAAAACAACTAATAGTTGCTTTCTAATTTTTTTCTTTAATAAACAGAGAATTTCTCCCGAAACGTTTGAGACATTAATAAAGTTTCTTAGAAAATTATAAGATGGTGTCATCTATTAAATCCGATGGAATGGAATATTTTTAATTATATGTCAGAGGGGTTGTTTTTCACCCCCTCGGGAATTGAACCCGAGTGCCAGTAACAGCAATCCGGGCCATCTGGATCACCTGCGAGATGCGAACCTCTCTGACATATGTAAACGCGTTAAATAATTTACTGAAAGATTGTTATCTTAATTTGTAAAATTTCGCGATCTAGAGATTCTAAATTTAAACATATAGCCATGCCATATAATTTAAATAAAGGTCGTTGAGTGTTTCGAATTTTGAAGAGATTCAACATTCGAAGGGCAATGGAATGACTTTTCCTAATTGAATATGAAAGATTTCAATTTGCTGATGGTAATAGATTCAAATTTTCTTAGAAAATCATAAGATGGTGTCATCTATAAAATCCGATGGAATAGAATATTTTTAATTATATGTCAGGGGGGTTGTTTTTCACCCCCTCGGGAATGCCAGAGAAGTTCGCATCCCGCAGGTGAGCCAGTTGGCCCGGATTGCTGTTACTGGCACTCGGGTTCAATTCCCGAAAGGGTGAAAAACAACCCCTCTGACATATAGGTAATTAAAAATATTCCATTCCATCGGATTTAATAGATGACACCATCTTATGATTTTCTAAGAAAATTTGAATCTATTACCTTCGGCAAATTGAAATCTTTCACATTAATAAACGTTTCTTCTAATTGAATTTAAAGAATTGCATAATTTAAATATCTAAGTATTTGTAAAAAATAAATAATTTTTATAAAAAAAAAAATAAAACCGACTTCAAAATTATATAAACAAAACAAATAAACATAAACAAAGAAATAAACAGATTCATAAACAAAGAAGTTATGGGTGAACATACATAACAAAAAAGGTCTAATACCAATGAAATTTAGTTTTTTACCAATCGGAAACTATACTGAACATAATGCAAAAAAATCATCAAAATCGGTTCACAATTGGCGAAGAAATTTAGTAACATAGACACAAAAAAAAAAAAAAATTCAGTCGAATTGAGAACCTCTTCAATTTTTGAAGTCGGTTAAAAATTCTTCCTGATTCGCAAGAAATAATATTTCAATTACACATCATGGAACCCAATACAAAAATTAATTTCAATGGATTTTCGTTGTTTTTTACATAAGTCCAACGATTAATCGAGCAAACGCAAGTAAAAAGGCTGTGATTGTCGTTTCTGCTGCTTCGAAAAGCAATTTGGGGGCAAAAACACTCCAGATAAAAAGATGTTCTCGATGTAGAAGTACGTAGCTGACATAAAGAGCTAAAGTGGAAATCCGTACTAAACTATAAGTATGAAGTGAAGTTCGGATTCGCTCAAAGAAAAGAGTTTTGCCGCCTTCGGGAGCGTGAGAAGCCAGCTGGACAAGCAGAAGCAGAAGAGCCAGGATCTGCAAAAACAATTTCGTCATTTAGAAAAAATATCTAATATAGTATTTCATCATTCGTGTCCATATTTTATTAAATATTTTAAAATGGCAGGGAAGTGGACAAAAAATTAAACAACAGTGTGAGTTATTCAATTTACCAGACGTTTCGTCACTTTATTGAAACTTCATCAGTGGCTCATTCAATTTAACTCTTTGTCAAAAATCTCTCAACTATAAGACAGCCAGCAACGAACATTTTCCATTAAAAGACAATTAAAACATTTTAAAAACAATATTAGATTGTTTTGTCCTCACATAAATCTCTTTTATTTTATTTTATGTGAGGACAGGAAAATCTAATATTGTTGAAGTTATACTTCTTTTGGCGCGTTTGGATGAGAGTGAATTTGTGACCTGCGCGCGCAGATGTCGCAAAAATTAACATGATGAAGTTGGCTACAGAATAGAATAAATAATATATTCCTTTAAATCAGGGGTCTTCAACGTTTTACAAATCAAGGGCCAAAATTTTTTTTTTTTTCTGAACAGCGGGCCGGATCCAGACCTCTGATTTGGGGGGGGGTGGTCGCCGGTATATAAGATATACTTTTGATCTCGGAAGTGTTTCGCGATCGAATTGTCCAATCAGGGGGGTCAAAGACGCCCCCCCACATAGAACTTTATTTTCTTCAATTTTAAAATTTAATGTTATAAAAATAAAAATAAAATAAAAAGATTCTCTAAAAATTATTTTTTTGTAGTCGTTATTGAGAGTGCTGTTGGCGAGGCTACAAGCGGCTCTGGGGCCGCGGTTTGAAGAACCCTTGCTTTAAATGACTGCAAGGAATCTAACAAAACGTGTTGTTATTTTCAAATTCAATAACCCATTTGATGTGGATGTGAAATATATTATTTATATTAATAATCAATTCTTAATAATTATATATTATATTTTTGAATAATATATATATTTATTATATAAATTTGTCAGTTACAAAAACTGTGTAAAAACTTTGAGAGTGTTTTCAAATATTAGAGGTTAATTCTGTAAGTATTATATCTAGAATTATTACTGGAGAGTTAATTATTTTTTAATAAATATTTAATCATTTTGTTTGTCAAATCTAATTCTAAACATATCTTTATATTTTATATTATAGATTACCTTGATAATTTTCCGGAATTTAAGTGAAAATAACATCTAGCATTGTACTGCAATACTGTTAAGTATTTTAATATATGTGATTATTATTAATTTTGAAAAAATATTGATTAAAAAGAAATGATCATCAAGATAAGTAATAAATGAAAAACTATTTAATAAGAAATATCTATTTTAAATAAATTGAAATATTTTACAATTATTAATTGTAAACTACCAGAAGAACCTGGATATAGCTTAGAATATTTTAAATATTTAAAAAATATATTTGACTGGTTCACATGATAATTAATGAATGTTTATTTTGACTGTATAGCTATTTTTACTGAAATAAAACCTTTTTGATTAATTTTGATATTTTTCTTCGATCTTTACTGCAGTTTTGTTTTTTGAAATTTTTTTCAGACGCCAAAGAAGTATAACTTCTAACGCGTGTACATAAGTACACACACACTTTTTTTTAAAATGTTTTAATTGTGTTTTAATGGAAAATGTTCGTTGCTGGCTGTCTTATAGTTGAGAGATTTTTGACAAAGAGTTATATTGAATGAGCCACTGATGAAGTCTCAATAAAGTGACGAAACGAGTGGTAAATTGAATAACTCTGTTGTTTAATTTTTTATCCACTTCCCTGCGATTTTAAAATATTTAATATCTAATATAATTATATTTAAACACCTCCCAATTAATTAAATCAGCCAAAGTTGGAAAATTATATACATAGCCGGGCGTCGCCCGTTTTTCCGAACTTGGCTGCCAGTTCCGAGAGTTTAGCCGTGAACCAGGGTTACATCTTAGCCCCTCCCTTTTAAATATTTGTTAAAATATATACTTTTTAAATAAATATAGAAAAAATATAAGTTCTTTTTATAAAAAAATAAACTCAAAAACGTTTATTAAACATCAAAACGGGAAAAAATTTCCTTTTATAAAGCAACTAGATAAATAAATATATATTTAGTTAAATTTAATGTCCTCGGCTTATTACCATTTGGCCAGTAACAAAATTCTATACAGAGTATCAAGAATAAAAACTTAACAATAAACAAAACAAACGAAATACATCGGATCAAATACAATGTTTTTAACAAAATAAAATAAAAATAAATAAATAGTGAAAAATCAGAAGAACAGCAGTGTTGATATTAAAAATTTGGTAATGCACTTTTGTATCCGGAAATAATAACAATTAAAATTAAAATATTCTGGTAAATGTTCCATTTTTGTGGGAAGCTGGATTTGGTTTCCAATTGTTGAATAGGGTGTCGATTGACTTATAGTTAGTTTTTCTGGCAGCCAAAAAAGGAGTGATTAATTGATATCTCCTTGGTAATAGATATTTTTACATTGTAAAAAAAATGTTATTAATTTTTTTAGGCCTCAAGCCTCATTCAGAGGCCGGGTCGCGTATTTCCAAACCCCTGTGCAGTACTGAGCAGACGGACGTCACGATGCTCTGAATCACTCTGGGGTTTGGATTTCGTTTCGCTCCGTGGCGTCTATCCAAACCCATGTACAGTACAGAGAGCGCTCTGAATCACTCGGGGGTTTGTATATGGTTACGCTGCGTTGCGTCGGACAAATGCCAGTCTGATACAGAGCAACCTTTAATTCTTTGAAGTTTTGACGCTGTTACATCTTGTAGAAAATTTAGTTTTATGGAAAATGGAATAACCATTGGAATAATGTAAGTATAATTGTTCTAATTTTAATTTTGTTTCATAGATGATCTTCTGTATGTATTCAGCTGAAAAATAAGTTGTGTTTATAGGAAGTAATATGCAGTAGCTTAATCTATTTTGGACCACTGTTCCCATATGGAAACTATTTTTTGAATCATTTTCAATTTCAATTAATTTAATACGATTTAGCGATTTTTACTTTTCTTATTTGCTGTTAAAGTTGACTATTCTGTAATAGCTCATGAATAAGTTAATTTAGAATGTTCCCATATTAGCAAAGGTTAAAGAATTATTAGATATTTAATAATCGGAAATCAATGTCTTAAAACGTGTAAAACAACAAGTGTCTTTCAAAAAACATTTTTAACCCCTAAAAACCCTGTTCAATTTTTTTACTCCTAAATCTGGGGGGGGGGGCTAAGTTGGTGACTCTGACTCTGCTGCACACCGACGAGTCATTCAAATATCAGAATTTAAAATGTGGCGTGAAATTTAAAATTTATTTATAATGAAAACTCAAAGTTCTTTATATGAAAAATATTTGTACTATTTCATAGCGTACCTACTTCTAAACTGAGATTAAGGTATAAAATGTTAGACTGAAGTATTTTTAATTTAAAGATATTTGGGTTTTCAATATTAAAAATAAGCCTCAGCACAATTTTTTTAACATAGTAAAATTTTTAATTTCAAAAATATATGTATATATAAACCGTGTAAAGAAATCTGTAAGTAATCAATAATATTTTTCATCCAATGTATTAGAAACTTCAAAGAATTAATGGTTGCTCTGTATCAGGCTGGCATTTGTCCGACGCAACGCAGCGTAACCATATACAAACCCCCGAGTGATTCAGAGCTCGTGCTCTGTACTGTACAGGGGTTTGGATAGACGCCACGGAGCGAAACGATATCCGAACCCCAGAGTGATTCAGAGCATCGTGACGTCCGTCTGCTCTGTACTGCACAGGGGTTTGGAAATACGCGGCCGGGTCCCGGAGCCGTAGAACCCCCTCGGGGCCTCTGGAAATGGAATGGCTAATACATGAATTATACAGGATGGGGCATAAAGATCTACCACATTTTGAAGTGGTATAAAAAATGAAAAAATTTAACTAGAAAAAACTGAATATATTTTTGAAAAGAACATAAAATAATGTTTTTTTTAAATGTGTTTTAAACATAATCAAACAAAAAAAGGAGGGGGGGTCAAAAATGAAAATTCTAGCTCTTTCGACCAAACTCAACCAAATTTTGTATACATATTCTGTGGGCCCCAAAAAGACTAGAAATGCAAAAACTAACCACCTAAAATGGGAGGGGGGGTCAAAAATGAGAATTCTAACCCTTTTGACCAAACTCAACCAAATTTTATATACATATTCTGTGGACCCCCAGAAGGCTAGAAATGGAAAAACTAACTAAATTTTGTATACATAGTTTGGTCGAAATGGCTAGAATTTTCATTTTTGATTCCCCCCCCCTATTTTGGGTGGTTAGTTTTTGTATTTATAGTCTTTTTGGGGCCGACAGAATATGTATACAAAATTTGGTTGAGTTTGGTCGAAAGGGCTAGAATTTCATTTTTGACCTCCCTCTCTCCCATTTTTTTGTCTGATAATATTTAAAACACATTAAAAAAAATTTATTTTATGTTCTTTTCAAAAATATATTCAGTTTTTTCTAGTTAAATTTTTTCATTTTTTATATCTCTTCAAAATGTGGTAGATCTTTATGCCCCATCCTGTATTTAAAATTATTCATATCCCCTCGGATTCAGTAGTTGACAATTTCTCGTGATTTTCTTTAGAAATTTCAACTCTTCTATTATCGACAAATTGAACTTATATAAAGAAAGTTATATATTGAAAGTTAATTTTTACCGAGGGTAGCAGAATTTTTATAAATTGAAGGAGACAATAAAAGAGTGTGTCTTCTGCTGGAAAAATACATTAATTCCTGTGAATCATTTGTAATAGACTGATGAAGGACTAGTCTCATTATAAATAAATTAAAAATTTATTTGTCCAGCAGAAGACACACTCTTTTATTGTCTCTTTCAATGAACTTATATATTCAAGCGATTTTTTGTTTGCACATTAGATTGAGCAGAAGAAGCAGTCAGTGTTTGATTTATTGTTTATAGATTAAATAAACTTTGCTTTATTCAAAAATATTTTTCAATTTAAAAAATAGCTCTTACTTGTCCTGAAAATGTATAGAGGAGAAGCTGCGCTCCTACAAGAGGAGCTGAATAGGAATCCAAGCCTACATATCCGGCAGCAATATCAATGGAGGCGATACTATGTCCGTGTCCCTGTTCGAAATGGATGACTTTGCCCAGGCAGATGTGAGCAAGGGCCAGCCAAGTTACACCTCTACCTCCGGCAGCTCGATTAGGGTCACTACGATGAGTGCGATATAAAGCCACCGAGCTGAGAACCAACGCGGGAACCTAGAAAAATATTAATACCATTTTAGTTACAATTGAAACTTATTAATGAATAGAAATCAATGAGGGTGTCCTCTACTCGATGCAATTAAACATACTATGTATATGATGGTGTCAGGGAAAAGGGCCCTTATCTTCCCCTACCAATTTTTTCAGAAATGGCAAAAATGTGAGTTAAATGTGGATATAATTTTTGATTACATATTTGAATTCAGAAGCAAATTTTCATTTACAATTGAAACTTATTAATGAAGAGAAATCAATGAGGGTGTCCTCTACTCGATGCAATTATACATATGTGATGGTGTCAGGGAAAAGGGCCCTTATCTTCCCTTACCAGTTTTTTTCAGAAATGGCAAAAATGTGAGTTAAATGTGAGTATAATTTTTTATTACATATTTGAATTCAGAAGCAAATTTTCATTTACAATTGAAACTTATTAATGAAGAGAAATCAATGAGGGTGTCCTCTACTCGATGCAATTATACATATGTGATGGTGTCAGGGAAAAGGGCCCTTATCTTCCCCTACCAGTTTTTTCAGAAATGGCAAAAATGTGAGTTAAATGTGGGTATAATTTTTTAATACATATTTGAATTCAGCAGCAAATTTTCATTCGGTGTAGAATAATAGCGAGGGTAAAAATGGAAGAAATTTCCTATTTTTGTCTGCTTACAAATTGTCAAAATTTAAAGGCTAAACTCAAAACTACGTTTTTTACTTTTAAATATTCAAAAATTCATAACTGAGTCAATTTTTGGGCGGGACAAAAGCTATTTTGTTCAGTTGTTTCTCCAGAAACAGGAGATGCCATTAGCTCGATATTAACCAGATGAAGATAAGGGTCCATTTATCTGACACCATAACATAATATATGTTGAAAATATGTTATGTATTAATATAAATAAATTCAAATCTTTTATAAAAAAAAAAAAAAAAAACAATCTCAATACGTTTATTATAACTCCAAACGTTTCGGAAGAATTTCTCCTTTGTCAATGGAACTTAATGAATTGAAAAAAAAAGTTGCTTTTTCTTAGCAATAAAATAAGCAACACTTATTATTATTAATTATTTATTTTATTATTATTTTTATTCTTTAGAAAAAGCAACTTTTTTTTCTTTTTTCATTGCATTAAATTCCATTGACATGGGAGAAATTATCCCGAAACGTTTAGAATTATAATAAAAGTTTTAAGTTTGTTTTTTTATAAAATATTTGTATTTTAATAACAATCTTCAAAAATTTGAATATTTTCAACACTCGGTTTCCGTGTGTCTGCCATAAGATTAAAACGAGGAGTGAATCGAGACCTAATATCGTGTACACCTACTTTCACTTTCATTTCCAAGTAGAAGACAATAGATTTTGGGGCTTTATCTAACGAATTCCAAAATAATTCCACATAATTCCAAAGACAGTGTACACCTAATTCTAATCGTGGTTCACCCCTCGGATTAAAATATACATTCTATCTCTGATCTAGATAAGAACCTCTTGCGATTTTCTTAGAAATTTAAGTCTACTATAGACTACTATCAGTAAGTCGAACTCATATATGTCCCCATAATTATGAAAATGGTCTAAGTCAGTGTTTCTCAAACTTTTTCGAATGTGGAACCCTTTTCTGTTTGGAAGGTAAGCGTGGAACCCGATAATCTTGTGATGCGCGTTAAAGCGTTGTTATAGGGAACTTTTTTTTTACTTTGAAATATAGTTATATGGAGAGAATTAGTTAAGAAAAAACACTTTTTATTGCCTTATATTTTTTTATTTATATAATCACCCACTATATATATCTATATTAAACAGTAACTAAATCAAAACATCCGTAAGTATAAGAAAAAAACATTTTCGAATACATCAACTTATCTTAGGTATTGCCATCAATGCGTCGAATGATACTGTTTTTTGTGTTTACAGAAATAAAGATAAGAGTAAATAAATATTATATTTAATATTGATTTACTATGAGTTAAGGATACTAGGTCACTTATTTCACATTAAAATTAAAAAATTAAAAGATATAAATAAAAATTTCTTTTTCAATATATATATTTCGGGCTATCAACCCATCTTCAGGAAGTACAGAAAGTAACTAATTCAACTTATTGAATAACAGGTTATATATATGTTTATTGAACGGAGGGAAAGAATGTTTAAATTATTTTAAAAGGACACTTTCTCTTAAGCTATTGTTAAGTGAGAATATAAGGTTGGCGTTTGTTGACATAGGTATGTATATATATTGAAAAAGAAAAATTTTTTATATCTTTTAATTTTTTTAATTTTAATGTGAAATAAGTGACCTAGTATCCTTAACTCATAGTAAATCAATATTAAATATAATATTTATTTACTCTTATCTTTATTAAAGATGGTTCACCTTGCACCAACACCACAATCTCTACTAATTATTTTTACAGAAATACTTTATATCAGATCTTATTGATGAAAGTTATAATCTTATATCCGACTCTGTATCCAGCTTATTGCGCTACTTATATTTTTTTGTTAATAAGTAAATTAAGAATTCAGCAAGCAGTTGTAGCAAATTGTAAAAGAGAATTAAAACAGCTTTATGGGTCAGCTGTGAATAAAACTACACCAAAATTTTGCCAAAGCCATCATTTTATAGGCTCTCTGCAGTGAAGAATCTGAAGTTCTTTCGATAAAATTTTCATAATCCTGGTGTAAAAAAGGAGGCTAGCTTTTCACTAACAACAAAAGGATTTTTCACACACGAATTATTTTCCAGTTTTTTAAATTATCATCAGTGAAATATTGTTCGATTGATTTATTCAGACATTCCAAGTGATAAGCGATTTTGGTATTTTGGCTGGTATTTAGATCTATACCCTCTTCTTCCAAAATGTCCTTCATAGCTGGAAAACACTCGAGATCTCTGCGATTCTCACAAATAATCCAAAACTGCACCTTCCCTTTGAACGCTAGAATTTTTTCACCTTCCGTGAATTTTTTGCGGAACCCTTGGCGAGTTTTCGTGGCACCCCAGGGTTCCGCGGAACACACTTTGAGAAACACTGGTCTAAGTCATTGATTGTTAGTTTGTCTATTGATTTCTTCAGAAAGGATGAGGTTTCGATTTTGAGAGGTTGGAATTATCGTGGTTCGCCTGAATAAGGATTTGAAATAATAAATACCAAGATGACATTGTGTGGGCGCGATAGGAGAGCGACTGCAAGACAGATGGCAGTTGTCAGAGCAGATAAAACGTGAGCCAATGCACTCAAGCCTCGTCGTTGCCGAATAAATATTGCTTCTATTAGTCCATAATTGCAGAGAATGAAGAGAGTAAGCCAGGCAGCTCGGGCTTCCCATAAGCCACTCGTCAATGGGTAAGGTAGAGGAAGAGCGACTAAGCCTTGTCCAGCCTAAAAATATTCATAAATTAATTAATTTAAAATAATACAAAAATGAAAATAATATATACAAATAATTATGAACCGTTTCAAAAACGTATGATTCAATAATTAATGGAAATGTGCTTCGGGGTAAATAAAAAATAATCCCCCCCCCCCCCCCCTGTGAAAAAAACAGGCCAAGTTCGAAAAAGTATTGAATCATTCACAAAGACAAATTTCCAGGAGAATTTGGGAAACGATTTTATGGATGTAAATAATGTAATAAACAACAAATTATCAATTGTCCACCTATGAATTGTAAACATCTGAATTCGTCCGCCTGTCTGGTGTAATGGTCAGCATCTCTGACTGGCAACCCGGAGGTCTCGGGTTCGATTCCCGGCTATACCCAGACATTTTTTCTGTAAGTATAGGGTCTGGGAATAAAAATTAAGTGGGAGATAAATTTAACCTAATTTATCGCGCGGAGAATTTACCACTGCTCTAAGCCCTTAAAAAACTTAGTAAATTGGATTGTATCTAACTTTCTGAGATTTGGCTCGTGATTCCGGCTTCTTTCCTTCTACTCTGTTCTTTTCACGATGGAGGGGCCATCCCATACAGGGCTTTAGGGGATGCACCTTCTGGTGTATCTCCTTCTCATATCAATATCATTATTAAAAAAAAAAAAAAAAAAAAACAGCGAAAAAAATACTAATTTAATATTGGGGTTTTATTATATTACTTTCATCAATAAATAAAATCGTTTCCCTAAGCCCCCAAATTTCACCACCATAATATTCTAGAAAGAATTAATTAAGGAAACGAACAAATCCTCAGTTTTGTATATAAGTTCACTTCTCCGATTATGTGCTTTAATGTTAAATGAAAAAAAAAAAAAATTTGGATATCTTTTTGGATTATTTATAATCATGTAGGGGAGGGGTTGGTTTTTGCATTTTTAGACTCCTAGGGGCACATTGATTATGTATACAAAATTTGGTTGAGTTTGGTAAGTGGCCAAGATTTTCATTTTTTGACCCTCCACCCCCTCCTCCCCCATGTTGGGTAGTTAGTTTTTGCATTTTTAGACTTCTGGGGTCTAGTGATTATGTATACAAAATTTGGTTGAGTTTGGTAAATGGGCAAGATATTCATTTTTTGACCCCCCTCCCATTTTGGGCGGTCAGTTTTTGCATTTTTAGTCTTCTGGGGACCCACTGATTATGCATACAAAATTTGGTTGAGTTTGGTAAATGGCCAAGATTTTCATTTTTTGACCCTCCACCCCCTCCTCCCCCATGTTGGGTAGTTAGTTTTTGCATTTTTAGACTTCTGTGGGTCTACTGATTATGTATACAAAATTTGGTTGAGTTTGGTAAATGGCCAAGATTTTCATTTTTTGACCCCCCCCCCCATTTTGGGCTGTTAGTTTTTGCATTTTTAGACTTCTGGGGACCCACTGATTATGTATACAAAATTTGGTTGAGTTTGGTAAATGGCCAAGATTTTCATTTTTTGACACTCCCCCATTTTGGGCGGTCAGTTTTTGCATTTTTAGACTTCTGGGGACCCACTGATTATGTATACAAAATTTGGTTGAGTTTGGTAAATGGGCAAGTTTTTCATTTTTTGACTTCCACCCCCACCTCCCACCCCCATTTTGGGCGGTTAGATACCATACCCTGTATGGTAAAGTAAAAAGATATTTCCATATTTTGACTAGATAGGTAATTACAATAAAAAAATTATTTCTAAAGCTAAAATGGCATTTTTATTTTTTCTGGCTTAATAAATATGATTAAAAAAAAATTGTAACAGATATCTTTTAAAATAAAAAAAAAAAACATGATTAATTAAAAAAATGTATCTTTATGTCTCTTATAAGAGCTTTTTACGATGGACATATCAATAGTTTCGAAGACAAAGAATAAATGATTGATTTTCATTAAATTGATTTTTTTTTATTTTAGATATAATATTAAGTTACCATGAATTAATCGAAAGTGTTAACATTTTAAATTATTAAATGAATTTAACTTTAAAGGACATCATAGATATTAGAGAAATATTTTTACATTGCATATCAGAGAGGTTCGTCCCCTTAGGAATCGAACCCAAGCGCTAACTAAGCTTGCCGGGCCAGTAGCCAAACCCTTAAGACCATTATTTTGGCTACTGGCCCGGCAAGCTTAGTTAGCGCTTGGGTTCGATTCCTAAGGAGACGAACTCTCTGATATGCAATGTAAAAATATTTCTCTAATATCTATGAAGTCCTTTAAAGTTAAATTCATTTAATAATATTATATACTGGGTTGATTTTTGAAATAATTTCCATCTTTTTCAAAAAAAGACACCCAAAAAGATACTTAAATCTTTGTTTTCATTTTAAATTATGTCTATTATTATTCAATATATTTTGGTTTGGTTATTTTATGAGAAAATTTATTTTAATTCATTTAATCAAGAAAGAAAAAAAATATTAAGTGGCCGGTTTTTTTGCTGTTGAGTGTATATTAAAATAATAATGATTAATGTAAAGATTTAAGCATCTTTTTTGAGTTTTCTTTTGAAAAAAAAAAGATTGAATTCTTTCAAAAATCAACCCAATTATATAATATTGAAAAGTGAATTTATTTTTATTTAGGAAACAAATCAAAGATTTTAGTAGAAATATTTTTACATTGCATATCAGAGGGTTTCTGTCCCCTTGGGAATCGTACCCAAGCGCTAACTAAGCTTGCCAGGCTGTTAGCCAAACCCTTAAGATGAGATTAATTGGGAGTGTTTGAATATTATATTATTTAAGGTAGTTGTTTCGCGACAATACTAGCAATAAGTTAATGCTAGAGTATATAGAACAGACAATAAGGATTCATAATTTATAAGCTCAAAAGTTTTTGCTGTTTATGTACACTGCCAATCCCGTGCTCGTTTGACAAATCTGGCAACAGTGTCCGAGCTTGAATATTTTTATCATAGAAATGACAGATAAAATACATTATAAAGGTCGATTTATAAAACAAAAGTTCTTAATAAGCGATTGAAAGCTGTTGCGACAATGGCTGAAGCGAAAAAACGTCAAAAAAGTACTAAAGTTTACACACTTTTTAGGTTAAATACATGCGTTGTTGCCAGCTTGTTTTTAGTGTAAATTTTTCATTATTCATTTTTCATTATTTATTCATTATTATCTCAGAAACTGTGTTGTAACTACTGAATTAAAATTTTCTTAAAAAATGTATTAGTTATTGTTTAATGTTGGTTTAGGTTTTTATAACAATGGTAAGAACAGTTTCTTAATTATAATTTAAAATGTATGTAAACTTTCCGATATCCCGTATAGTGCAATGTATAAGAATCTGAAAAACTCTATCTTTGGAATTTAATATCTCCTGAACTATATTGTTCATCAATTTCGTTTTGCCACCAATCGGTGCAGAACTATTTAAATAATAATCTGTCTAAATTTCAAAAACATCCTAAGAAAACCCATATGGTGAAACAACTACCTTAAAGAATAATTCGATTTATAATAAAAACTATATAATATACGAGTATACATTTCTATTAAATAATAAGACAAAATACACGATCAAACACCTTGTATTTTACCTTATTTAGAAAAATACAATTAACAGCAGTGACACAGAGGATGGCATGTGCGTGACGGCTTCTTCGTCCTCCAGCTCCATGACGATTTCGGAGATAAATTCCAGAAAGGCATGTTCCAGCGAGGCCGATAAAAAGCACAATGGAAAGCAGAGGGCGGCATTCAGGCCGGGCTAAATAATCTCCCAAATCAGCCAATGAAGCCCATTTATCACCGGTTTGATTCAATCGACGTAATACTCTAAAAAAAATAAAAATAATTAATTTAAAAATAAATATGACCGAGTGGATGGTGAGGTGAAAGGTATGAAATTTAACATATAAGTTTGTATTAATAAACTCCACCAGCGTGCCATCTCTTTAGCTCAAACAGTTCGGTGACAAAAGATTGATAGAACTCTTATATTTCCAGGAGGCGTACAAGAGTTAAAAAAGTTAAAAATCAAAATGTTTACTATTGATTAATGTGATCATTCCTTCACCCTTAAACAAGAGTGACTAAACTCTTATTTATTACTTAAAAAAAGGATGGTTTCTCAAAGTTTCTAGGCGATCTCGAACTACTATACTAAGCACAAATACACAGGGTTGTTAAAAAAAAAACTTTTTAAGATTTTGACCAGGGCACTGGTTAAAAGTGGTTAAAACCGTCTAAAATTGGTTTTATTCTCAAATTCTATATAGGGACAATATAGTTACTATATAGTTTGAAACATTGTGCTACTAGGGTAACCACAATTTTTTTGTAGTATTTTACTATATATTTTATATGTTCCTTTCATTTTATACTTTTATTCAGTCATAGAATATAGAATAATAATAATTATTATGTGTGTATAAAAAGTGAAGAAAGTGATAGTTTTATTTCATCGGGTGTAGTTTTATAAATAATACACCCAAGGGAATTTTCTTAACACCCAAAATATGAAACTAAATAAATTTATTTTTGACAGCTCAATTAAATTTACAAGTTACAAGATGATAATGCATTTTTATGCAGATGTAGTCCCAGAATATATTGCATTAGAAAATAATGAAGGCTTAAAATCACATAAAAAATTATTTCGCACAAAGAAAAACAAATTGGATTACTCCCGATGGGTAAAGATTTAAAGCCAGAAGAGGAAGAAGTAACACGTCAATGGCTAGTGAATGATGTAAATGAAAATTTTCTGGTTTTAATGATAAATTTTAAGGGTCAAGTCCATTCCCAAAATCGTATTTTTTTACTTATAATGTGAGAAATGTTGAACCTCATGTATGCTGGTCATCTCTAACAGAAGTAGATAAAAAATTTACAACTTTTGTTAACCATTTACAATCATGTGCAGGCCCGGGCTGGCCAGGGGGATAGGGGAGTTGTCCCCCTGCGCCCTTTGCCTAAATGGCTTTTTGCGCCCCTGTCCTAAAATTGTGAAAAAATCTAACAAAAACAACTAAAATTTGTTTTAATGTAGTCAACAAAATCAAAATTAAATTATTTACTCTCGGAATGAATAATATCTACTCTTATTAAAAGAGCAAAAATTGTATATTTATTTATAATATATATATTTATATATATATATTATTATATATCCTTTTTATCAATTTTTTCCTTACCAAAATAAGGAGTGAGAGAAATATGTTAAAAATTAGAAAAAAATGGACATTCGATGGTCGGTTTTTGGGCCTCGAGGTCGAAGTTTTTTTTTTGTATTTGTAAAACATTTGTATTTTTTTGTATTGGATAATAAAGGTCATTATTTATTTATATATACCTATATATATATTTGTATCTTGGTTCTATTTTGAAAACGACTCTACCGATTTTGATGAAATTAGTGGGTTTTTGGGTTGGCAATTCGATCTGTCACAGTCTCATCTTTGACAAAATTGTTTTTGATGGTTTTTTTCGTAATCAAATTAATTATTCTCAGGTAGACAAATCCCAATCTTGGAGTTTAAAAAAGGTTTCTCTTTTGTTTACTTTTGTACCCAGACAGACAATGGGTTGGGTTATTCCTTTATTCTCAAAGGCCTTGAAGAAGTATTGTGATTGTGGATTTTAACATATTTTATTCTCCCTAAACGTTACGGGTACTTTTTTGACACCTGTAATTATAATAACTCACTGACTTGCCTATTGTGTGGTCCCACAGTTTCCACTGAGGAAGAGATGCTGAGAACGCTCTCGAAATATTTGGAATAACCATTTGAAAAACAAAATAAATTACTGGAAAGAAGCAAATTCAATTTATTTATCCGTAACAATAAAAAATTAATATATCCAGTACACACCAAGCCAGCAAAATTCTTATAAATAGTTTTTTTATTTTATCAATTGCTATTTTCTGAGATTACCTATGAATAATGAGCAAGATAAGCCATCTGGCTAGAAGAGGAGCATCCCTACGGCGTCCACCAGCTGCAAGTTCCCAGACAAGAAGAACCCCAAGGGTTGTCCAAAGAAAATACCAAGTTTGGTGTTCTTCTTCTACCAAACTACTTGAAGAGAGTGAAAAAGCATGGAATACAATGCCTAGGATTAAAAGACGACTTCGCCTACGTTGAGGTAGAGTGAAAGACTAGAACAAAACACCAAAAACTTTTTATTTGGGAAATTATAAATAAATGCTTGTTTTAATCTAATATCTTTTAAATTTTAAAATAACAAAAATAATATAAATAAGAGATATATCGAATATTTATGGAAAATTACTTGGGGACAAACAAATCTAGCCATCTACTTACTCTCTTTTTTCTAAAATTTGACTTATTTGGTGTTCTAGGCATCGGATTATTAAATTAAATTAAATTAGGAAACGAAAAAAAGATTTTTATATTATAGACAAAAGGATCAGCCTTGACTCTTCGCGAAGATCCCGGTTCGAATCCCAGCTGATCCTTTTGTCCATAATATAAAAATCTTTCCTTCGTTCCCTAATTTAATCTAATTAATTATTATTGGAATGTATTTAAAATCACAATATATCACAATACGTTTTCATATTCATCTCCTAATTTATTTAAATTGCGATGAACACGAACTAGATTTCAGGCTTTTTTCCAATTCTTAATTTAGATACTGAGAAATTTGCAAATGCATTGATTTCTTACAATAATATTGAATCTTAAAATAAATAAATAAAAGCCAAATTAACCAATATCAGGAAAATGTGTATAATTTCATGTGGGAGGGCGTTTGCCCTCCTAGTACTTTTAAAATAAACTAAAGTTTGTGTGATCTTTAGTTTACGAGATATGTACAATGCTATAAGAGACAGCCACACACTGAAGAGACCACTTGACAATATGAATTGCTATTATAATCATTAAACGAATTTATTTATTTATTTATTTATAGATGAAAGAAGAAATCAAGTAGAAAACCGAGGAGATAAAACTTTTAAATAGACAATTGGAAAGGATATATAAAAATTTAATATAACTAGCTGCAAGGCCCGCCTTCGGCGGCCCTCTTGCTAGCCAGAGGACACGCCCCCCGGACCCCCCCCCCCCCCAAAAAAAAAAAAAAAAAAAAACACCCAGCACCCCCAACCACCGTGCCATGCCCAACCCCCACCCCCACACTCCATCCGCACCCTAACCCACGAACCCCACCCAAACCCCTCCAGCACCCCCCGCACCATGCAACTGTGCCCAACCCCCGCCCCCACACCACCACTCGCACCCCGGACCCCACCCCATGCCCTCCAACCCTGCGCACCCGACCCCGGCTACGCCCCCTGGACTCCACCCCGCACCACCCCCTGCACCCCCACCCTACTTCGCCTCACTCCCTCACCCCCATTCCACCCCGCGCACCCCATGCCCTAACCCATCCCCACTCCATTCCACCCCCGCACCCACCCTCAGCACCCAGTTTTTGCATTTCTAGCCTTCTAGTGACCCACAGATTATGTATACAAAATTTGGTTGAGTTTGGTCCAAGAGAAAGAATTTTCATTTTTTGACCCTCCCCCCATTTTGGGTGGTTAGTTTTTCTAGCTCTCTAGAGGCCCAGAGATTATGTATACAAAATTTGGTTAAGTTTGCTCCAAGGGCAGGAATTTACATTTTTTCACCCTCTCCCCTTTTTGGGTGGGTTTTTGGGGAAATTTTTTTAAACAAAAGTTGTCAGAAATCACATCCCCTACAACTTTGTTTATTATAAAATTTGCCGTAGGGTTAATAGTTTAGGAGTTATTTGATAATTTTCATTCGTGCCCCCCCCCTCCCAAGCCCCTTCTGGGTTCAAAATATCAAAACGTTATATAGCTAAAACGTAAGTTAGAAGACATCTGATGTAAATTATGAAATTTCATAATTATATAGATAGAGTTCCTTTCTACTTTAGCTCCCTTTTGGTAGTTTAGCAAAGTCCCTCCTCTTAAGAAGGTTCGAGAAACGAAAGATGAGAAAAATAAAATGATAGTAAGATTGAAATTTGCTCAGCCTAGATTTTTATGAGTAATGTAAGATGGGGTTTTTTACTGTTATTATTTAAAAAATATTTTTTAAAAATTTACCAATAGTTTAGATGATCTCAAATGAATGAATTGTGCATTAAATGCAACTAGAAGGAATATACTTATTTGAAGTATTAAAGAAATGAAAGTATTTTGACATAGTAAGGTCTCAGATAAAATCGAGGCACAAATGGTAGTTTTCAATCCTCCCAACAATAATACTATTATTGTTATAATTATCAGAGAATATCGATTGAGACTGGTTAATGTTGAAGGCGAAGAATCGACGGATAATAAAAGAGCTAGAGAGATCTGAAATAAAAAAAAGAAAGATATTAATATTATGTGTAAAAATAGGCTATGTGTTTATTCTAGGAATAGGTATCACACGATAAAAATGAAGCTTAGAAAGTTCATTTAGTTTAGTAAATACTTTTACAATATTGTTAAAAGTTCATGTTTCTTTAAGGAAAGATGTTGAAAACCCAATTTGTTTTTTGTTATAAAATTCTTCCAGAACCTAATTTTTAAATTAAAGGTTTTTATAGTCACAAACTAATAAAAGACAATAATTTTATTTAATTATTATTATTTATTTTTTTGCAGCGAAATTTTCTCTAGAGAGAAACGGACTGGTAGAACTTTTAATTGCTACCATTTGTAAAAAATTTCATTTTTAATTGCAATTATTTCATGTTTGGTGTGGTAAATCATCTTCAAATTTTAACAGTGTGTTTATTATGCTTTTAATGACTTATATTACAAGTTTCGAAGACTTCTTGAATCTTTACATTTGTGAAAGAACTACCTTAATAGAAAATACGGCAAATTTAAAATCATTACAACGTGCATGAGTAATCAAAATCAAATGCAGAGAACAATAAATCCCGACAAGGGCAAAATCATGTAAACAAATGTATTTATCGTTAATTTATGGTTATAAACAAAGATAAAACAAAATTCTCTCAATTGGTATTAAAATTAAGAATCGTATCAAAATAAAACACCTTGTCAGGGAAAAATTATTGAATTCTTTTTATCCTTCATAAAATAATTGTAAAGATATTATGAGTACAAGCAGAAAAATCCTTTTAAAATAATCTCAAAGAAGAGGAAAAAGACAAAAATCTTCCAATATCAAAAATATATATATCTTATTCTTTGTATAAAGGCCTTAGTGTCAAAACATAACTCATACCTCGCCGAGATAGAAGAAAATAATTATTACAGGCCATCAGTGCCTTTTTGTGATTGTTATTGATATTCATACATATAACATATATATTATACTAGGCTTCGGCGGGCGCCTCCACTGAACAAGGGGCTACGCCCCCTACACCCTCCGACACCCCCCACACACATCCCAACCCCATTCCACCTCTGTACCCACCCTGCACCCCACTACGCACTCTCCCCCCCATGACCCCTGCATCCAACTCCCGCACCCAGTTTTTGCATTTCTAGCTCCCTAGAGGCCCACAGATTATGTATACAAAATTTGGTTGAGTTTGCTCCAAGGCCAAGAATTTTCATTTTGCCTCCCCCCCTGGTTAGTTTTTGCATTTCTAGCCTTCTAGTGGCCCACAGATTATGTATACAAAATTTGGTAGAGTTTGCTCGATGGGCAAGAAAGATACGAAGCTTTTTGTGTTATAGACCACAAAATCAAAAATCCCCATTTTTCAGTTCAGGGTCAAATTTCAAAAAATAAAAAAAATATTCCCGAGATTTAGCATTAATAAACCTATGTACCAAATTTGAATGATAAAACTTAAAAACTCGAGGAGATAGAGCACTTTAAAAATTTCAAAAATTTACCCCAAATGACTATATCTCCCTTTCGGGGACAAATAGAGGAAAATACTCAAATATGTTTTTTTGTATTTCAATGCTTCATCTTTCTAAACTAAACCCATATCGATATCTTTTCTGGTTTATGAGATCTTGAAAAACTCTGAAAACAAATTTTGGGGCTCTTTCCTCCCTTTAGGGTTCGAATTTCAAAAAATCCCTTCTTACGACACCCATATATCGTTGAAAGAATATACACCCCAAATTTCATCTTTCTAGGTCAAACGGTTTAGTCTCTGCGTTGATTATGAATGAAACATCACCTTCTCTTTTTATATAATATATATTAAGATTATATTCTCAGTAAAGAAAAGAAATAATTTCAAAGTTAGGCTAAAAAGAATAAAAGTATTTATTTTTTGAAATCGAATCCATGGCTTGAGGTCAGACGTCTACTTGGACTCTTTTTCTTCCATTTGAAATGTTCAGAGAAACTATCAAATGAACAAAAAATAAGCTGACGTGTTCTGATGTGGCCATCCATTTGACTTTACCATACAACCTGGCCCCTAAAATTATTTATAATCATGTAGGGGGGGGTTAGTTTTTGCATTTTTATACTTCTGGGGTCCCTCTGATTATGTATACAAAATTTGGTTGAGTTTGGTAAATGGCCAAGATTTTCATTTTTTGACCCTACACCACCCCCCTCCCCCATTTTGAGCGGTTAGTTTTTGCATTTTTATACTTCTGGGGTCCCATTGTATTTACAAAAATATAGACATATAATCTTAATTTGAGTTATCTTACCTAAAACAATATTAGAATAGAATAATTAGTTATTTTATTCGTAGATTTCAAATAGCAACAGGTTTTTTTTAAATAACTGATTATCTTTTAATGTATAAATGTAATATATAATGACATGTCTTAAGAGTTTAAACATTAACTAATTATTGTTCTAGGGAGATCAAGTTAGTAACTTTACGAAACCAAATTAAGATGTTGAATTTAAAAGGTGGGAATTTTAAATTTATATCTTCCCTGGTCGATGACTCTTTTATACAGCAGTATTAAAAGAGTAGGGTATCAACTTATTACTGTGATATCTGCTTCCTTCTTTATGTTTCTTGCCGTCCTCTATTTCATATGTTGTCTTGGATACTTTCTTCTTTATCTTGAATGGCCCTTTTCGAATCTCTTCTAGCTTATTCCTATTTAGTTTGTTCCCATTTGAGACAAAAACTAAGTCTCCTTCTTTAAATTCGTGTTCCGACCTATTTTCGTCTATTCTTCTTTTGTTTCTCGCGAAATTTTCTTCTGAATTTTCAAATGCTTTTCTTCTATCTTCTTCTAAATTTCTTTTTTCTTGTAATTCACTCGGAATAATATCTGTACGTTCTCCATATAATAAATATGCCGGTGCAAATTTCGTAGAAGTGTGAGTTGTTTTGTTATATTCTTCCGTGCATATTTCTGCCAGTTTTGTCCATGATTCATTATATTCTTCATCGTTTATTTTACAGCGGATTCTATTGACTAATGTCTGATTCAGTCTCTCATTAAGACCATTCGACTGTGGATTATCCACTGAGGTAAAAATCAATTCAATATTTAGTTTCTTCAAATAATCTTTAAATTTTCTTGAGTTGAAAGCTCCAAATTGATCAACCATTAATTGCTTGATTTTATTTTCTCTTGCAATTGGCTGTATTAACTTTATAAAATTTTCTGTAGTTTGTTCTTTTGATGTTAGAATCCATGCATATCTGGTGAAATGATCTACCAATAGATGCATGTATTTTTTTGTTGATTTGTTTCCTCCAAAACCACCTATAGTATCTAAAGACATAATCTCAAATGGAGCCTTTGCTGGGCCCAGTTTTGACAAATTACCTATAGGTCTTATTCTTCTGGTTTTATTTCTTATACAAATCTCGCAACTCCTACAGTAATCGTTAACTATTCTGTCCATATTCTTGAAGAAATAGTGTGGTCTTAATTTTTCTGTTATTTGCTTGCTTCCAATATGACCATAAAATTTATGTATTTTTTCTACTAAATGTAAACCAAATTCTTCTGATATGTAAATTCTCTTCTTATTTTTCTTGATTTTGAAACTAATATCACCTTCTTTTTTTACATGTTTTTCGTTTTTAATTTCGTCTTTTATTTTCATCTGATCTTCCCTTATTTCTTCTAACTGTATCATATTTACTGTTTTTAAACAATCATCTTCATTTTCAAAACTTTCCAGGATCGGATTTCTCGATAATGCATCTGCTTCTATGTTTTCTCTACCTTTTTTATAAATTATTTTGAAGTTATATTGAGATAAATATAAAATTAAGTCGCCCAATGGTTCATCTGCTCTGGATTTTGATTTGAGATTCAGGAGAGGTTTGTGATCTGATGTTACTATAAATTCTTTTCCAATTAAGTAGTATTGCCAGTATCGAATTGCTTCTTTCATCGCTAAACACTCTAAGTAAATTATTTCTTTTTTCATCTGGCTTGGTGTTAACTTCTTGGAAAAGTATCCGATTGGGTGTAATAATCCATCATCTTGGGTTTGTTTTATCACCGCTCCTAATCCCAGTCGACTCGCGTCTACTTCTATAACGATATCTTTTTGTCTGTCATAAATCGCCAAGATAGGTGATGAGCATAAGTATGATTTGATATCGTTAAAGGAGTTTTCACATTCGTCTGTCCATTCAAATTTTATGTCTTTCTTCAATAAGTTGTGTAATGGTGCTAGCCTTTGGGTACAGTGGTCTATGAATCTTCGGTAAAAATTTATCTTACCAAGTATCTGGCGTACATTCTTTTTGGTTTTTGGACGTTCAAAGTCTTTAATTGCCACTAAATTGTCATTTATGGGATGAACTTTTCCGTTTTCAATTACATGACCTAAAAATTTTATAGATTGCCTAGCAAAATTACATTTTATTAGTTTTAATTTGACCCCTTCTTTTTTTAAAGCTTCAAAAAGTAAGCGAATATGTCTTAAATGATCGTTAAATGATTTGGAAAATATTAATATATCATCAATATAATTGACACAAAATTCCTCCAAATTATTTTTTCTGATTATATTTGCTAACGCTCTTTGGAATACAGCTGGTGAGTTTTTGTAACCAAACGGGAGTACTTTCCATTGCCAATGACCTTTCTGGGTTATAAATGCCAACTTTTTTCGATCTTTCAGTCTTATTGGGATTGACCAGAATGCCGAGTTTATATCCACTGCCGTGAACCATTTACAATCGTTTACATTTTCCACTAGATCATCAATTCTTGGGAATGGTTGAGCTTCTGGGACAATTATTTTGTTTAATTCTGAGTAGTCAACAACTAAACGAGTTCTTCTACCGTCTTCTTTTTTGAAAGCCAATGTTACTGGGGATGCGAATGGTGAATTGGATTCTTCTATCATTCCCTTTTCTAAAAGTTTTGATATCTGAAATTCTATTTCTTTTCTATCTGGGAAAGAACATCTATATGGCTTCTTTGAAACGTATTTGTCTTCTTTTAATTTTACTTGTGCTTCGGTGTCTCCCATTGACCCAACGTCAAATTTATCTTTAGCGAAACACTCAGGGTATTCCCTTATTAATGTTTCTGTCTTCCATCCTTTCTCTTGATCTAAATGTTTTAATTCTTCTTTTAAGTAATTTCCTATAAAGTCTTCATTAACTCCTGGGTTATCTTCTGTAACATTGATTTGTAATTCTTCTTCTTCTTTCATCTTTTCTATATTTATTATGTTTCCTTTCCATTTTTGTTTGATTTGCAAATTTTCATCTTGGATTAGGTTAAATTTCTGGATTGCGTCTAATCCTAGTAATAGATTATAATTGAAATTATTATTCTTTACTACTATTACCTTGATATTATCTTCTATTTCTCCGATTTTTAAATGTATATTGGCCCGGTTTTCGCAAAAATCCATACCGTTTATTGTTTTTATAATGGTTTTGTTGTTAATTAATTTACATTTCAGTAATCGAATGATCTTTTCATTTATCACTGAGCAAGTAGAACCATTATCATAGATTGCTTTGATCGTGTATTTGTTATCTGCAATTACTTTAATGTTAATTAACGGACATGGTATGTTCTTTCCCGGGCTTTTTAGTTTAAATTATCTTCTTTTTCGGGTTCCATTTCTTGTAAACGACGAAATATTAACACGAAATTACTTTTTAAAGTCTGGTACAAACAAACTATACCTATAAGCGAGCGTACCCGCCAAACGTACTCATGAGATCCGTCGAGTGCGATTCATAAAAGGTATATATGTTTGGCACCAACTTCAAAAAGTAATTTCGTGTTAATATTTCGTCGTTTAGTTGTAACTAAATAAGATAATAATTATTTTATACCTTTTAGTGTATTTTTATATTTGTTGCACTTAATTTTTTGAAGTCGGTTTTTATTTTTTTCTTAAAAATTTTTATTTTTCTTTAGTGATGTTATTAATAGTGATTATATCATCAGAACTTGACCAAATTAATATGACACCATCCCTAAGACACCCCCTTTCGGATAAAAAAAGAACCATCGAAATCGGTTCATAAACAAAGAGGTTAGGTCTAAACAAACCTAAACAAACCTAATAAAAAAGGTCTAATACCTATGAAAAAATCGAAAAAAATGGGACCAATCGGAAGCTAGACTGGACCCAATGCAAAAAAAATTTTCAAAATCGGTTGACAATTGGCGGAGATATGAGGTAACATAGGCACAAAAAAAAAAAAAAAAAAAAAAAAAAAAAAAAAAAAAAAAAAAAAAATTCAATCGAATAGAGAACCTCCTCCTTTTTTTGAAGTCGGTTAAAAA